>CM062809.1:1300952809-1301437160 GCA_031772625.1 Pinus tabuliformis
TTCGATAATACCTACACCTCATAAAGATTGCTCGTAAGTGGACAAGGTGATCAGCTCGATGTAATGAATGAGCAAGAAAATCATCGAGATACGGTTGCACAATGTGCTTGATGTCATGAAATGCGTAAGACATCGCCCGTTGAAAAGTGGCCCCGGCATTCTTAAGCCCAAAATGTAATTTGCAATAAGCAAATGTCCCCCATGGACAAATGAATGCCGTTTTTGGTTGGTCGGCAGGTAGAATATTGATTTGATTATAGCCCGAAAAACCATCCATGAAGGAAAACATTTCACTTCCGGCACAATCATCAATAATTTGATCGATATAAGGCGTAGGATAGTTGTCTTTTGGACAAGCTCGATTGATATCCCTATAGTCGATACAGATTCTTATTGTTCCTTGTTTCTTGTTGACCGGAACAATATTCGATACCCAATCCGTTAACGGGATTGGATAAATGAAACCTGCTTTCAACAGCTTTTCGACTTCTGCTTTAATCGCAGCCGCTTTTCGAGGGTGAATCTGACCCAACCGTTGCCGGACGGGTTTAGCATCCGGGTAGGTTTTTATTTCATGAACGACAATGGCAGGATCGATTCCCGGCATTTCCTCGTAAGACCAGGCAAACACATCGCGGAATTCTTGGAATAGGGCCCTGTAAGTTTGGATTTCATCGTCTGTACATGCGGCACCTATATGAATGTTCTCCTCAATTCTGGGCTTCACTGAAATATCAATGGGAATAGTACGAGAAATATTCCCTAAATTCAACTCTGAATCAGAATGTTTCGTTGGATTCTGAGCGTCTTTGACATATTCAGCGGTAAAGATAGATGAAAAATCATTTTCAAATGCTTCATCCTTAGGTAAAAACAAAGATCTGTGATGGAGATCCTCCCATGGTAGATCGTCTACACTTAGGATTTCGCGAAGTTGTTCGTCAGATGACACGACTTCGGGAAACGCTATCCGTTCTAAGGTTGAGGTGAAAAGTGATTCTTCACTGACCACATTCATTTGGTCGATCTCGGTTGAATGAGAGTCGGTAAAAGACATGAGAGCTTCATAAGCAATTTCATATGGACTCAAGGGCATAGCATCACCGAATGAGTCTATCTCAGAGTCAGATGGGACAATCCAAGGATCATCATAAATAATGTTTTCTGATGTAATCATATGAATTGTTGCAAATGAAGGTTCTACGCTGAGTGGAGGGAGAGGAAAAGTTCCCAGTAAACCGGAATCTTTAACTAAACCTACACCAACATCCCTATAAGGGATGGTCGTCTTACCGACATGCTGGATACTCTCTGAAGAGGCTGGGTCGGATGAAAAGTATGTCATCTGATCAATAGTCACGATCTTACCGTTATGTGGAAACTTAATTACTCTGAAGACCGATGAAACGACCGCTGTCATAGCATATGACCAACTTCGACCCAAAACAAGGTTGTAGTCTAGAGGGGCATCAACCACTTCCACATCCAGACTGACGGTTTTACCTTCTACCCCTATAGGTAATTCCTGTAGAATACCAAACGGACGGAACCCACGGCCATCAAAGGCCTTAAGGATGGTGGGGGATTGGTTCAACGAAGGAGAACCAAGGGATCTCCAACATTGAATCGACATAATACACGTAGAAGCTCCCTCATCAATCACAGTCCTATGAATGGGTCTGTTTTTTACTATCACTGGAATTTGGAAAGCCATTTGATGGGGGAGACGCGGTGTACTATTTTCTAGATCGAAGATTATTAGATTCGGGTCCTGAACATCAACAGCTCCTATAGCCGACAAAAGTAATTTTCGTTGTGTTGGGCATGATTGCAGCACTTCTAATGCCGACATTGCTGAGGGTGAAACAGCTAAGTCCTCAACAATGTTGTAATTCTGGGCCGCTCTCGCATGTGGATTGAAAGCAGACCTTCGAAGTACACCCTTGGCGGGCAGTTTAATTACTAAGTCCGGGTTAGGTTTCTCGATCTGTAGTGGATCGGAACCAGGAGCTGAGGTTGATGGGTTAGAGTGAGAAGATTCTGCTTCCTTACCATCAACATGATTCTTACTACCATAATCTTGCGATCGAGTCGCAATCCTCACATGAGACATCATCAAAATGGGTTCTTCACTGGCATTCGAGGAAGAACCTATCATCTTATTCTCCTGCTCCGGAAATGGATTTTTTAACACAGCAGGAGTGGGAGAACCTTTGACTATTTTCACTACCTCGGCCCGATGAGGGCAATCTCTCGTAAAATGATCCTCTTCACAAATAAGACAAGGATATCGAGGTTTGCGCTTTTCGTCATTGGTTTCCGACTTTTCTGTTTTCTCCTTCGGAGCCTTGTCTGCTTTAGCCTTCTTCTTTCCTTTCTTCTTTCCGCCGTTTTTTTATTTGGCCGTAGATGACTCTACAGCGTGAATATCGGCGGTAAGTTCAGGAGAAGACTCTCCTGTGGGGGAATCGGGCAAAGTGATAATAGGAGTAGTTGAAGCCTTGGAAGACTTCTTCTTGCTCTTGGTATTCACGATACCAATCATACCATCAGCGGCATGAGATCCCGAAGGAGCAACAGCGATTTGATTCGACTTTGGAAGATCCGGAATCTTCTCGTGTAAAGTACCCGACTGAGTGTAAACTAAGTCAAGGTATTGCGCCTGAGCAATGACTTGCTCCTCAGTAACTACTCCGGCCTTAGCTACATCTTCAGTAATCTTCAGTAATAATGATTTAACAAACCATTAAGCTAAGATTTGGTCCGGGATAAAAACTTTCACTAGCCTTCTTCGACGTCTCCACTCATGAATGTGATCAGAAATATACGTGGACGTTGATTGTTTTAGTGAAGTTAATAACTCCGTGCCGTTATCGTATCTGACCGGCAACTGAAAGTGAGTTAAGAACGAGGTAGCTAACTGGCTAAAATTGTAAAAAGAGGCTCGTGGTAACTCAATGTACCACTTGGCTGCGAGACCAATGAGTGTACGCTGGAAAAGACGTAAGCGGATCGAATCATCCGAGATAGAATTTGAAGCACACCAGAGGTGGTAAGTCATCACGTGATTGGACGGATCCTCTCCAGACTTACCTTCGAACTTGGGTATATCGCTGGGCAACTTATTTGGCATTGGCGGCCAGAACGGAAGATATTGAATTGGATCGTTCGTTAGGCGCGTCAAGTCTGGTAAATCCAAAGTTGCGATAAACGGTAACTGCCGGTTAGGATCTCTAAAACTCTGGGTCACAATACCGGCCCCAGGAGGAGGATATCCAGGATAACTAGGAACAAGAGTCGCATTTGGGATATTATATCCTCCTGGAAAACCAGGATTAACCGGACCGTACTGGGGTTGTTGAGGTTGTTGATAAGTGTACCCAGGATACGGTTGATACTGGTAAACCGGTTGTTGGACAGCTTGCCCAGGTTGATACTGTCCCTAGTACGGTTGGTGAATAAATTGAGGTTGAGTAGTGACAACCGTACTTATACCAGGCTGGCCTACAGGCATCTAGACCGTGGTTTGAATCGTAGATCCAGACAACGGTAAATATGTCTGAGGAGTGGTTACAGAGACAGTAGAAACCGAAGCCGTCGATACTCCAAAAGTGAGTATGGTAGATGTGGCGGTAGTTGCAGCAACCGTTTGAGATGGAGTACTAGGTGCAATTGGCGGCTGAGTAGCTACCGAAGTTACAGAAGTTTGAACACTTGACTGGACAGGTTGCGGTTGCTGGGGTGGACCAGAAACTATGGGTTGTCCAGCTTGAGGTACCAACTGTATACTTGGCTGCAACACCTGTTGACCCTGTGACGGATCCCACACTAACATTCCAGGGTATTGACCCGTAACAGGTTGAGGATACTGAGATCCATAGTCGGATTGAGGATAGGATTGATAATTGTAAGGTGCAGTTCCCATACCTTGCCCATATGATTGACCTTGAGGTGGTTGATAACCTTGACTTGAGTATTGACCTTGAGGTTGATAACTTTGAGGTAAATACGGATACTGGGGTTGACCTTGACCTCGAGGTTGGTACCCTTGAGGTTGATACCCTTGGGGTTGATACCCTTGGGGTTGCCATCCTTGAGGTTGCCATCCTTGAGGTTGATATTGATACTGAGGTTGACCTTGGGGTACATATTGAGGCTGGGGTTGACCTTGAGGTATGTATTGCCCCATAGGAGCGTACTGACCTTGAGGTTGCCCCCCAGACACGAATGAAGTACCTTGAGGTTGCCACCCAGGCATTAACTGAGGCTTCCCCCCAGGCGGTAATTGGCCACCTTGAGGTTGGGAAACGGGAACTGAACCTGACATCATGTAAATGTCTCCTACACCCAATGGTACATTACCACTGTTTCCAACTAATAACCCATGATCAACGGGTTGAGGAGATGCCCCCGCAAAGGTACCAGAAAGAGATTGATACCCAGTGGGAACAGAAGGACCGCCATGTAAAAAAGATTCAGGACTTTGAGTAAACACGGACGACGGACCAGCCATATTGATAGGAGTATGAATACCTCCAGGTGGAAAAAGAGTACGAGGTGTAGAAAAACCTAGCCCAAAGTTGTCTAAATAATTGGTTAACGAAAGGTACCAAGTAGTACTTCTAGGAGGACTATAAAAGATAGATTCACACTCCCTTAGATCAATAGTAAGTTGATCTTCAGGATTAGAGACGCCTATTTCTTCCTCTGGAGCAAGTTCTTCGATAGCAATCAAACCAGTAGGAAGATTTTCGGTGATAATTCTTTCTATTCTCGGTGAATCAGGAACACTAGAAGTTGGAGTAACAGGTTCAGATATTTCTGGTTCTTCGCCTGTATCACTAGCAGACGAAAAACTACCAATAAGCTCAGAAACTGTAACAGTTTCGGGATTATAACCTGTCTCTAAGCCTTGGTAATCTGAATGGACTACCAAGGAAGATTCTCCTTCTTCAGGTGAACCTACTCTACTGCCACTAGGAGTTACAAGGACCTTCAAACCTTCTAGATGACTGGGGTCGTCTCGAGGAGGTTCACCCCTAAGTCTACGGGATCTTCTCAACAATTCGGCCACAGAAACAACTTCAAGAGACCGGCCCCGAAGTCTACGGGACTGTCTCGGTAATTCCGCCACAGCTAAAAATCTTTTAACTACTACACATGAAAACAAAAATAAAATTTCAAATCAAACCACCTAAAGTCTCTAAAGGACCAAACAAATTTGAATCACGCGCCTAAAGAATCTAGAGCGTCAAACCAAGCACAAACAGTAGCCTTCCAGACCGAAAGCGCTAGTTGGTGATGAAGCCCAACATCGCTGGATTCAGTACAGAAGTGGTGGGTGGAACAGTTACCCCGGCAACCTGCTTAATGAATAGACTGGACCAAATTCCTCCACTTTAACCGTCTCGAGTGAAGTGAACCCCCTAGAAAATCCAAGTGAGTCTAGCCGACGTCTACTCCAGGTACAGTGGGACCTTCCCTCCACCGTCACCTCGGTAGAATCCTAAAGATAATGGTCACTAAGGTTACCAACCGCAACAAATGCACCTGGGGGAACAGTCTAAACTCCGACAGCACGCAAGGGCAGAGTAGCAAGCTCAATCCCCTTGCCGGCTCCATGACAATAATCCAAGGTTTACCGACAAGTGACCCCTGGCTCCTCGACAATGGTTAATCCGAGGTTTACCGTTTGTAATACGTGCGTGTCTGGCGTCATTCCCAACGAGGGGGGATTGATCCCCTCACTGGTTCGGACACGAGCTCGTGCTTCTTCTTTAAGAGGAGCTTTCCCAGAGTACAAGTGAGACAATTGGATTTATTCTATCACAAGATAAGCTACTTGTTTGGTTTTATTGTCTTGGAGAGTTAATTACTCACCTACTCCAAGACACTAGCCTGATCTAAATTGGTGTTTCAGAGCCCTAGTAAATAAAAGTTACTACGTCGATTTTACTTTAAGCATTAATTTTATGGTTTTTCTTTAAAGACAAAAGGTAGTGGAAGTGAAACCAATGGTGTGTAGACTCGACTCAAACCACTACAAAGATGCACCTAAGATGATTTACGCTACTCTCCTTTTTTCAATGAAATTCTTAACTAAGAGAGTTGAGAGAATGCAAATTTTAGAGAAAACAACTTCCTTAGAAAAGACAATCAAAGAAACAATTCTCTTTTTCTTTTCAAGCATGCAAACATGACCACTCTTTACGTGCACGAAAAACTCTTTTTCTTTCAAAACTTTTCAAAGCTACTTGAAACAAAACTTTTCAAAGGAGATGTTTTTGTATTTTCTCTTGTTAATAAAGCATATAAACCTATCTTAACAAAAAACAATCTCAAAAGCTACAAAAACTATGAAAACTTGACTCACAAGCAAATCGAAAGGGAAATTACTCTAAGCAAACCCAACAAGGCAAAAGCTCACAAAGATGATTCTAGGTTGTTTTACTTGACCAAAATCAAATCAAGGACCAGCTAATGCAGAATCAAAAGACTAGTCAAAACAAAAATCAAATCTTTTTGTTCTTTTTGTAAAATGGAATTCAAGACTTAAACAACAAGTACTCCGAAATTTGCCCAAAGAAACAACTCAATGGTAAGTTGCTCTCATAGGTAGACTTTATGACAGGTCTGACTTCTTAGAATGCTGACAATACCAGAGAGATCTAAGGCTTGACAACTTCTACCGCCAAAGTCACTACAAGACCTACTCAAAATCAAACCCTAGGGCTTACACTTCGATGAAATCCACTAAAACACTTAATGCTATCGAAACAAGTTCAGGTGAAGATCTTTGACAAGGGACTAATGAATCTGGGCAGTAAAAACTAAGAAAAAACAAAATCTAAGAGCAAAAATGCAAAAAAATGGAATTTTCTCAAATTTTAGCAGGGGACGCAGGCGACCCGTTAGCACAGGTGCGGGCCCGCTCTGTGCACACAGCAAAAATGCGTCCAGGGACGCACTGTGCAGCACTCAGAGGGTGCGTCCTACTGAAAAACTCAAGAAAAACCAAAATGAATCTAATCCTAAGCTAACCCAACCACAGACAAAGTCACAGAGCCAAAACCAGAAAAATAAACCAATTTTCTCAAAGCAAAGTTCACACAAAGGAAAAGACTTTTCTCATCAATTGAATCCCCAATGGAGTCACCAATTTGTCACACGGAATCAGTCAATAGTGCGGACACAACCGACCTTCCTAGAAGTCTAAGACATTCTAATGACAAACAAAACAAACTAGAGCTATCCTTCTCTAAACATGCATTATGATATGAGAAATCAAGTGTTTTGTTCTTACCTTTGTCCAAATGTTGTTGTAGAAGTCCAAGCTTTGTTGATTTGGATGAGCTCCTCCTTTTCTCCAAAACCTGCAATCACCAACATTCAAACCATTAAATAGCACCTGATTATAACATAAAACAAAGCATATTCAACATATAGACCAAGGAGCACATGAAATAACTCATAAACAACAAGTTATTGAGAAGAATGGACTAATTTGCATTAAAGGTAATCAAAAGGAACCATTACAACCTGAGCCTTGGTGTTGTGCAAGCTCCTTCCAGGGTCCACAAGAGTTCTCCTTTACTTTGACAAAGCTCACCCACTTCCAAATAGAACAAGCAAAGATGGCGATCTCTCCTCACAAGCTTCTAAATGGGAGTCCTAATTCCTGCAGCATTTACCCTTAGAAATGTATAGCTTTCAACCTCTCCTCCTTCTGGCCCAATGCCTGTATTTATAGTGCTCAAGAGGAAGTTAATCAGGTCCACCATCAATGGGATAATCCCCTCTTTGGTTGGGATAGCTCCCTTATTGATGGGATACGTTCCTCTTTGGTAGGAGTGCATGAACCATCTGGAGGCGCTCAATACATGTCGAACAACCTTCTAGAATGCTCTAGAAATGACCACAAGTGACTTTTTAAAGATGAAACTTGTGCATTTTAACCTTTTCAGGGGGACGCACCTGCCCCTTTACATATATAGCATCCAAAGACGCATCTTTTGTGAACATTGGGTGCGTCCCCGCAGGTAAGGTTGAGAGAACCTGCGTCCCCAGAGATAAATACATTTAGAAAGACTTTCTCTCTTTTTTGGAGTTTGACATGGAGAGAAGAGGCATAAGACTTGCCTAAGAGGGTAGTATGACTGTTGATAGAGCCATCCTAACTGTAAATAGTCATGGTGACATTTTTTAGTGTAACAATAATAAGAATTAAGAAGCACCTTGTTATGGATCTACATGGAAGCCTGACAATAGCGCAAAGTGGAACGAGGGCACAGAACGGGTCGTCACCCCTCCAGACCACATCAAGACATCCCAAGGGTGTGGAAACTTGGTTCCAGCACCCTCCCCAACTACCTCGGGTGAGAATTCAGTCCGCGTTCCGCAGACTATTGCCGAAAGGGTTGGTAGTGTGAGATTTGTTTGGCTAAAACACTTCTGGGCTGGGTTAGACAGACCCCAACAAGCCAACAATTCATAAATAAAATGCTAATTAATGCCTTTTTTCCTTTTCAAAATTCCTTAGCCATAATAAATAGAAATGAACACCCACTAGGTTGTTTTTCACAACAATCAACTTAGAATACATGTCCCATGATCGTGGTCTTATTTCTCCTTTATTAACTTTATTAAATGAAATTTTGACCCATGGTTGTTACAAACCCCTCCCCTTTGTTGAAAAGTGTGCAACAAGAAATGCTTGTTGAGGGTGCAACAAGATGATGGAGCTTAGTGAAAAAAGTCGCCTTCACTAAGTGGGCCCGCAGGCTATTTTTGGCGCAAGTCTATTTTTAGACATATGGATCATGTCTATGGATTGCAGGTTGCTGTTTATGGATGATTGGTCAAGTTGGGAAAAATAGATGGACTTCTATTTTTGATGAAAGTGTGAATGATCACAGTGTGAGTGATCAAAGTCTATTTTTAGACTGGCTATCAAAAATAGAAAAGTCAAATATTATTGTCTCATAATAATATTTGGACTATAAACTTGATATTATTCTCTTGGAGCACTTCAGTTTGAGCTAAAGAGGTGGCACATGCAGCTGTCAGAAGGAAATACGCTTTTCTTATGAGTCAGTTGAGTTGTTGCATGCATGACTTCAGTTAGAACTCAATCAGTTGAGTTTGGTGGAGTTGATTGTGGAGTTGATGGAGTTGTGTTCAGTTTGACTTGGTTAAACTAGTTGTAGTTAGTCTAACTGCAGATAGACTAATGATGAGTTGTTAAACTAATTATTAACTCATGATGCAACTAATGAATACATCAGTTAACTCAGTTGCATGTCAGTGCATGTTCAGTTCAACAGGGACAGGTGGTAGAGAATCAGATTGCTATCAGTTGTGACTATAGTTGTGCACCATATCTTGCACAATCAAGGGATTGAGTATGCCAATGAGTTTTCTCACGTATTTTCCCAGTATTGTAGCCTTTTCTCACGTCCAACAAAGTTTGAGTGATTATTTTGAGGTGAAATACGAGTTTGGGAAGCCATTCTCATCAGTTCTTGAGCAGGTATTGAGCTGGAGAGGTAGGCAAGCAGTGGAATAGATTTGGAGATCAGACCTGAGCTGTATTGTGTGTAACAGGTGGAGCTGGTACTAGATTGCTTGTGATAAGCATTATACTTTGTAATGTTACATGGTCTCAATCATTAATATACAGATAGTGTGGGGTTTTTAGCGAGATGCTTTCCCCGGGAAAATACTGTGTTGATATGTGTGATTGATGCTTCTATGTATGCCCGTGAATGTTTCTTCTTCTGTAAATTGATGATCAACGTAGAGGAGGTTATGTATTATGCATGTTCCGCTTATAAGTGTATAATCAGGATAATCTTTGTGAATATGTGTCATATTATTCAAAATTTCTACACCCTTTAGGTGAACATCGTGTGTTCTATGACACCTATGACTAGCATAACTGCTAAAATCCAAAATATACTGCCCATGGAGCTTTATAACCCAAATCGATGCAATATTTACAATGAACAACCATTGAAAAATAAATAGACATATCATTTACTGGAGCTTTATAACATATCTCATTATTGTATTTAAAATAACAATCACATATATACTTATGCACATTTTCTTCAAACAATAAATAATCATAATATCTATGGCACTTTATAAATCCAACTCCATACAATATTCACAATAGTATACACATACATACATATGTACATGTGTTTTAACCAACAAATAAAAGGATATGATTCTTGCATAAACAACAAGGGAATCCAAAGGCTCACATCTCTGCCCTCAAAGTAATACCAGAATTCACCTCCTTCCCAAGAAATCCAAAATCCACTGCCAAAGTCAAAGCTACATCTACTGTCCAGTGCTATGATCCTTGCACTACTTGTTCTCCCAGTGAACAATTATCGGCTCCTTGTTTTAGGGCACACTCCTAATGTGCATCTAGTTCCATTTGACAATGTGATGACAAAAAAAAAAATTCCATCCCCGACCTTCCCTTCTCTACTACAGAGTCTCTCGAGAAATTTGGTCACCCGCTTTCGTGTAGTCACTCACCTTCCAAGTTCCTCGACATCTCCTTTAGCGGGTGATCCATCCCTTGGAAAGGTTTCCTCGCATTGGAAGGTCCAAAAACTAAGGCATATCTTTTCCTCAAAACCATCATACTGATCATAGCATGTTCATGGAAATCAATGGACATTATTGGGTACTAGTGTCCCACAATGGCCCTGCTCCTGAAGTGTTTTACCAACATACTACTTCTTGTTCCAATTCCTTTTTCTGTTTCTGCTAATTCTTGCAGTCAAATAAACCACCCAAGTCAGGGACTCCCCTCCTTTCCTGTACCAAGAACATAATTTTCATTAGATTCAAATTATACCTCATTAGTGGCTAGTCAAAAAGGTACACTTACAATTATGTTTACCTCCTGACACAACAAGTGAAACTAGCCCTTTAATCAAATCATCATGTATAAACATATCACACTCGGTTAGCTCAAAATGAAACCATCATAAATCATAATCATAGATCACATTCATAATCAAAACTAAAATAAAATATTGATACTTGTGTCTCAATCGGTTCTTTGCTTCTACCATTGTTCTTTGTTCTTTTTTCTTTGTGCCTTCTATACACACACTGAATCGTTTTCTAAACCTGGGAAGCACGCAATGTCTCCTATTCTCTTTGACCATGTATACACACTGGTTTTATTTTCCAAACCCAGAAAGCACCCAATGCTTTCTCTTCTCTTTAAGAAACAAGGGAATCCAGAGACTAAAATGCCTCCTCCCTTAATATCAGAAACAGGGGTATCCCAAGACTAAACGACCTCTACCCTCAATATCAGAAATAAGGGCCTAGACAGTCCCATACCTGCATTTCCCATGGCATTGTATGACACATACACATACACAATGTACAACAAAACAAACACACCTACACTCGGAGTACGACACAACACATACACCTACACTCAGTTTACAATATAATACATATACATACACCTTGTGTACAACACAATACTTATATGTACACACCATACAATACAATGAATACACATGTTGCAACACAACAACTACACAATACCCATAACATAATACCACATGTACAAAAGCACCATATTTACAACTTGTACACAGTACCACCTGTACATAATACCATCTGCACAATGTGTACACAACACCACATGTACATAAAACCACCTACACAATGTGTACATAACACCACATGTACACAACACCACCTGCATAATGTGTACATAGAACCACATGCATGCAACACCACATGTACCACATGTACATAGAATCATATGCACACATCACCACATGTACAACATGTACACAACACCACTTGTACAACATGCACATAGCACAACATGTACACAACACCACCTACACAACGTGTACATAGCATCACATGTACACAACACCACCTACACGATGTGTACGCAACACCACATGTACACCACACCACATGAACACAACACCACATGTACAAACTATACACAACACCGTTGTTGGGTGCAGTATATATCTTATAAATGTACCAACATTTAATTTGTCAATCCAAAAAGTTCGTGAACTTCGAGATGTAGCACTGGAAATGCCAGAGAAATCCCTTGGCAACTTGCAAAATAAATGCTAGTCTATCTTGCATATTAATCTCATCAATAAATGAAATTCTGCACTAAAAGAGAATTCAAGAAAACACCAATCCAAACAATTAAATCATGCGGGAAATAAAAGGCAATTAACAATGCGAAAGGAAATTCTAAGTACGAGCAACCAGAAGGGAAATCAGAACTGGAAATCAAGCATGCCGGAACAATAACAAAAAGACTGTAAATGATGGAATAAATTCAAAAGCAATTCAAAACCATTCTGCTTGCACTAATTCTACCTACACTAATTCTACCTGTACTAATTCTGTGTAAAGTTAATCAAGGAAATTTACTGTGTAAATAAACTTATGAAAGAAATTAAATTAATATGAATCTCTCCTTCCTTGTCCCTAAAATTAAATCATGGAGAACTGTCCAGAAGTTTAATGGAAAGTAAATATTATTGTTTTCAACATGACACAATCTTCTTTCATTAATATCGACTCCGCAACATATAAGTAATATATGGTTTTTGTAAGCATAGTTTAAATGAATATGTCAGTACCTCAAAACCATAATCACTCACATCATTTTCATGTTCTCGAATATAAATCAATTATAGCTCATCAATGCATAAGCGGATCTTGTAAATAATAACTGGAGAAATATCCCAAGTGTAAGTGCAAATCTCAAGTACAGGAATAATTTCTTAATGCAGAAAATCAATGAAGTTTGGAGCTAAAAGGAAAACGTTACAGCAAATTAAATAACATTGACTTGAAGAAGGAAAAGAGACTGAAAGTGTTACACAGTAAATAATAATCTAAATGCTAATTAGTTTAAGAACTGTAGAGTAGTGTCGAGCTGGTCTGGCGGCCAACCCAACCAGCTCACACCCTCGCTTAACCTGGTTCACACAGTAATCAGAATCATTAGATGCAATAAATGAATAGACAAAGCATGGATAAAATTTCCTTCAATTAATTCCTAAAAAAAAACACAGTCTTTTACATCAAGTAGACAATGCTCAGCTCTAGCAAGACAAAAGGAGAGATCCACTAGTTATTAACTGCATGAGCCTACATTGGGACAGCTCCTCTTCCCTTTTGTGCCTTCCTCTCGTGCGCAATGTCCCTGGCTAGATCAATTTCCTTCCTTACGATCTAATTAATTGACTAATTGACTGACTCCTACTCCAGGAAATTTCTCAAACTTATATATGCATCGATTTACAAATTAGGGCTTTTCAACAGCTAATTAAAAAAACACAAGAGGCAGATCATTGATCATAAAAATTTGTCATGAATAACATTAGTTTGCAACTAAATGTCGAAACAGGGACAATTTTGGTGAATAGTTGCTCTTTTCCTAGAACAGTGATGTTTCTAGACTCCACGTAGGATGGGTGCAACGTTGTCTCATAACCACTTGGCGTAGATGTGGACATGGCATTGCGTTGACTCTAGCATTGATGTGGCTGCCATTCTATTCTAAAATTTCAGGTAATTTGTTGTTAGACGTGGTTCGTGGAATAGCTTGGTTTCTTTGTGGTAGTTTCGGTGAAGCGAATTCAGGAGGAACCATAGGCACATTAGCTGGATAGCGGCTTGATGTGGGAGATGCATGTTTTGTGGGCTATGATGGGCACAAGGCTAGCAAGACAAGATATCGGAAGGGGAAAATTTATCTTCAGGCCAATGATTTCCAACTTCAATCCTAGATAAACGTTGTGCTTCACTAAGCCTTTTCCCGAGGCCAGAGTTCTTTGTTTGCACAGTTAAAAGTGTGGCTTCCGAGTCCTCTTTCTCTGCTTTTAATGTTGCTATATTCTGTTGTCTTGTTTCATCATTCCTTTGATGCAGCGACTCTAAATTTGATTTTTCCATAAGGATTTCCCTAACTTTGCTTTCTTGCACCACAAGTTCAACATCTGGATGCCTGATACCATCCAATATTGGCACAACTCACTAAACCCAGCACTCCATTAGTGTTTGGTCTTTACTTACTAAGGTAGGTTAAACTCTTAATTCCTTTATCAACCCAGGAAAGTACACTTAGAGGTGCTTATCTAAATTATATAGATCTAGAAGGATTTAAGGTTCTAATGACAACTTAGTAAAATTAATCAACAATGCTCTTCTTACAAGAGGTCCTTCCTTGTTTTTTTAATTACTTAAGCCTCATTTTTAGATGAAAACTAACCTAGTGAAGTTATAATTGCCTAGATAACAAAATAGATTCTTTAATGACTGGTTAAAATCCTATCATTCTTTTACAAGAATATTGCTCAATAGAACCTCCCCAATCATAACAATCCAAAGTAATTTAAAAAACTAATTAAATCAAACAATGAATAAGATAAGTAATTTTGTAAACCAATAACAATTGTATCTTTTACAAGAGTCACTTATCAAACTGCAAATTGAATTTAACAATTACAAATCTGAATCACTTGGAAATCAAACCATGAACTGTCTTTAAAGTCAAAGCCAATAAGCAATATAGAAACTGTATGATAGCAAACATATATATCAATTTTCAAGATCAGAATTGGTTGAATCCTTTTAGAAGGTTCTGTTCACAACGAATGCAAGTCCTTTTCAATTGATAACTTCAATAACATAACCTTTCCTATAGCACATAAAATAACTTTCAAATCCAAATATGTAACTAGTGAAAAAACTTGAAAATAGAGTGTACCAGCGTAGTGATGAGGGCCCTTCAACACTTCACAAGCACACTATGAAACAATTCAGAAGAGTGTATCTATTGGATCTGAATGCATAAGCTTGATAACGAAGTCTATATTAAGTCTGAAATCACAAATGCATAAATTGTATTCTTATGTGTTCAAAATCTGGCAACTAAACATAGTTTTTCCTCCTAGGCTATTTGTCACAAATCCCATAACAAAAGAAGTTATTTCTGCTCCATATTATCCTAACAAAATTCTATTAATTACATCCAACAAGGTCGAAATTAGATCAATTCCTTCCTTTATGAAAAAATTCTCAAAATAGAAATTATTTGTTCATAAAAATCTAGAAATTTCGTTGAAGTGGTTGGGTTTGACCAGCGTTGACTGAACACCTGCTTTCTTCAAATTTGAAAGTGGATAGGAAATCCACCATCCTTGTACATTTAGCTTCATGCCCACAAGCTTCAAATTCACTCACCTGCTATGCAATATGTCAAACAATGGAGAAATTACAGGAAGTTACAACTTCTTGTAATTTTCTAAAAAATGTCATTTTAACACAATAATTTCAAAAATTAATTTCAAGCTAAAAATAATGATAATGACATCATATCATTTAGTTTCTAAGGATTATAGCTGGAATATGAAGGTTAGATGGTCAAAATGATAATCAAAAGAGGATTTTTTAATAAAATGGACAGTCATAATTTGGTACCAACATTCCCCCAAACTCAGGATTTTGCATGCCCTCATGCAAATAAATTCTAGACTCTGCTTCTGCCTCTACTGCCGGAAGTAAAGCATTGATGTTCATTTGGGCTTCATACTCCATCTTCAAAATTTGATACTTGGTTTTAATTGCCTTCTTTTGCTTGTAAATTTTATAGGCCTTCCTACAGATTTGCATTTTATAGGCTGTGAGTTTTTTAATCTTCTTTTTCAATTTTGCATTCTCATCTTGAAACTTCTTGCTTTGTATCTTGAGTGTTTCATTTTCCTTTTTTACCACTCTTTCCAAGACTTCTGATTCCATAAGCTGCTGCTGTAATTTCTCAATTTTCCTTTCCAGTTTTCTTTTCTTTTTACCTGAGAACTTTTGTTCTTGTTGTTCCTTTTCCTTGTCTTTACTTTCCAATCCTTGTATGTAGTCGTACTGGGGCTGTTGTAGAATGTCATCTTCCTCCACCATTTTCCCTTTCTGACCAAACTTGGTCTTTCTGGACTTCCTTGTATAAGTGGTAAAAATTTTATCTTGTTCAGCTCTCTCAGCTTCCCCCCTTACCATACTTCTTGTTCTGATACTACTGTTGGATGGAACAGAGTTACTCTGTCTATACCCTGAAAAGTTTTCCTCTATAGCATCTACATCAATCACTAGTTCTGCATGTTGTTTCCCTTCCTTTGAATTATGATGCTCTTCTTGTGAATTTTGTTGCTTTGCTTGCTCCTCATCTGTCATAAACTCATTAGTTACCAAGAACTTCTTCCAGGTCACACTTATCTTTTGCAGTTCAAATTCAATCAAGATTTTTACCAAACCAAAATGGTATAGACTCTTATCCTTGTTTTTCCTTTGTTTTTGTATGGTCTTAGACATTTTAGTCAAACTTTGTAAAAGAAAATAAGGCAAACTTATAATGCAGTCCCCTCTTAGATGCATTAACAATTTGATATGATAAAGAAATACAATGTTGTATCTTCCCTCACAGGTTATAAATTTTTGAATGACATAAACTATTTCATCCCATGGATGAATAAGCCAACTCCTAGGAATCCCTTATTTCCAGTCAACTGATGATACCCTTGTCCTGGATATGAAATGTGTCCATGTTTTTTCTTTGAACTGCTTGGTTTTAAAATACTTCTCCCCTTCTGGGCTTATGCCTATTGCTTGAGCAATTGTGTCTTCTGAGACCCTAAAAGACAAGTTTCCTACAATGGCTCTCTCTCCAGTAAATGAAAAGGAAAACTCCCTTGTCATTTTCTCATTGTACCCACTATATTTTTTTGAGAATGCCAGCCATATTTTTGCCCTAAAAATGTCTATGTAGTCCTTATGGTATTTGGAAGGGTCAAATTGTTGTGGCTCTACTCGGTTATCCATGAGAAAAAGTTTTTCTGGTTACACTGTACTGTGATGATTTGAAAATGGTGCTCTTAGGCTTCTTGTCTAATCTACAAGAACCTCTCCCACTTCCAAAGCTTTAGATTTTCCCAAGTCTATTTGATTAACCAATGCAGAATTAAGAAATACTTGAAAATATGGGTGTATGCTTGTAGTTGTTTTAAACTAATTATGTGTTGTAAATTAATGTGCTGAAACTGATATATAAATGCATATAACAATAAATAAAGCAGCAGAAAAACACACACATAAGATAGCAAATTAATTAGGAGTTCACCCACAAATCTTGGGCTATGTCTCCATGAGCTCTAGTCAACTCGACTAGGCTCTCTGGGATTATGGCAGCAATCTTTTACAAGCTCTCAAGCTCAACTCCGTTGGTTACACTGAACACTATGAGTATCGACACCATCTTATCCCTGGCTCTTGAAGCTCTCGACCTTCTTGCTCTGGCTCCGGCTCTTAGGCTCTCGGCTCTTGGGCTCTGGCTTCTCATCTTTGTCTCGGCCTCGCACATTCACTTTTGCTTCTACACTGCCTCTTGGCTTCTGCACTGCCTCTTGGCTTCTGCTTCACAGCAAAGCCCCAATAGCAACCTTCAACAACAATACGCTGTTGTCAATTGAGTTCTTTGGCTTTTCACTCGACCTCCAAGTGACTCCAAAGACTCTTTGCAACTCTAGAGTTTCCTCTGTTTCTGCGCTGCCTGCTTATGCCTCTTAATCATGCTCTTCAGGCTTAGCCAACCCTGTTTCGATCATGAAACAGCTTTTTAAGCCCATCGGCGCTTATCTGTTCGTTTCAGCTATTGGGCTCTCTAACTCCCAGTCATTGTCCCTTCACCTTCGTTCTGGAGAATTTAGCAGTCATTGATAACGTCCCAAGGTATGGTGGCCATTTGTTTCGCACGGAAGGGAAATCAATGCTTTAAATTCCTTAGTAACAGTCATTCTCTATTTACGCAGAGAACGATGTGAAAACACGGGAAATCTGCATAAAACATAATATATCGGACTTCAAACTTTCATAACTATGCCCTATTCTCCCATCGGGTCCGCCTATTGGTCTCTGTCGCTTATCGCAATGGATTTTTCCCTTTTTATTTCGTTAAACAACAAAATACACGTAAATACATTGAAAAATGGCATTTGGCGGATCTCAAATCTTATGAGATAGCGCCTATTTTTCCATCGAGTCTAGCTGATCACTTATTGCATATATATATAGATAACATATGTGGCCCCGCTCTGATGTTGTGCTGACACGATACTACGATGCGATAAGTCTGAGGCCTATTCATCTAATGATTTATGCCAGTGCCAATTGCGACCTCTACTTGATCGGCCCATCGTACATTGACAAGTCACATGTTCATGGTCTTGGTCCTTTCCCTTTGGATTTAAGCCATGTGATATTTCGACAATCGCATGTCTCGATGCCCTAAGACCTGAGGTTCCCCCTTTATATAGCCATCCGCCAATGCAATATCAATGCTTCTTAACCCAATCAGAGTAGGCCACGTGGCCCAATCTCGGTCTTCCATGTGTCAGCTGTGGATTGGCCCGTGAACCTATAATCAAAATTTTCAATATAGTTCAAAATTTAATGAAATTCCCTCATTTTCTAAGGACATTGGGAAATTTTTATTTACAATAACTCCTTCCTCTGGAGTCCGTTTTTGCCCATTCAAGTTGCGTTGGATTCAAAATGAGGAGATATTTGCAGAGACTATTTCCACGAGTAGCCTATGATTTTCATTTTCCTCTGATTTACAAAGTATTTGTGCCATTTGGCACTCTTTTACCTCTTGCATGAAGTCTTTTAGAGGTAGAGATTTATCCAGGATCCATTTTTGGATCACGACTTCCCACTAAAAGAACTTTTGGTCTCCAAAAGACTGATATATTGATCTGAACAGTAAATGAGAGTGACTTACCCTCTTCTTTTAGCCTCCCTACACTTGCCTTTGCATAGTGCCTCTGAACCAGAGTTTCTTACCACTTCCCTTCTTGGATGGGCTGGTCTTCTTGGCAACAACCCTGCACTTGCATTCGATTACCACAGAAATGCAAATAGATGCACATTATCAATAGGCATTCAAATTTTAATTGGATAAGAACTCTAACCATTTCTTACCAATCCATTTCAAAGGTCCTTCCTTTGTCTGTACTTCAGCATCAATATGTGAATCATCTTTAGACACATCATTCATGGAATCTTTCTTTCCATTTCTGCCATCTTCTCTTTCCATCCTCTTCTTCAGCTTTTGTGGAAGAATTGTTGGATTCAAAGTCCAACGTCTTTCAGCAATATGCCCTTGCTTATGGCACTAAGTGCAACACATGTGCATCCTCTTGATAGCATGATTTGCCTTGTCCAATGGACCTTTGGCTTTTTGCTTCCTTTCCTTCAAAAGCTTCTTGTATGTGGCCATTCTCTTCCAACATCTAGAAATATGATGGTTATCCAAACCACAAAAGGAACAAGCAACTCTTTTCCCATATCTATGTCGAAATGTTTCTTCCTTTGCAAAATCAAAAGGAAAATGTTTAGAACCAGATTTATACCTACCTCTTTCACCTTTACTACCTTCATGAGGAGGTGAAGCAAATGAATAAGTGGCTCCCTTTGGCATATCATCAATCTCTTCATTTGTTTGAGTCTACTCAGCTCTCTGATTCAAGTGTGTGCTTCAAAACACCTACACCCTGCAAATGATGTTTCAAACCATTGCATTCCTCTTGAATACAACCTTCACACTCTTGAGGTAGAGGACATGGAATGAAACTCCTTCTTGGAACAGTTTCGATGGCCTTCATGGCAGCTTTGGAACTCTCTTCATAAGATTGTCCATAGCCAAAACCCAAATACTTAGGCCTTTCCTCAATAATTATTGGTTCAACAATACCTTGTGCATGCTTTCCCAAGCCCTTTCCTTCATAGCCCATCTTGGACATTAGCTTGGAACCTATGCCTCTAGTATGTTTTTCAAAAGAACCGATACAAGCATTCTCAGAAGAATTTGAAGACAAACTGGAATGGCTTACCTCTTCTTCAAGATGATAATTGACTAAGGCTTCTTGGGCAACAAAGAGCTGTGACTCCAACTCATGCACCTTTTTAGGTTCATATTTGCAATATGAAGTTTCCTCTCCATTTCCTGCAATTTGTCAGCAAGCATCTACTTCTCTTCCTTCATGGAATTCAACTGCTCTCTAAGTATGCTGCTCTTCCTTCCATCCTCATACATTTCTCTCACATTGTCCATCATGATGAACAAGTCTTGCTTCATGTCTCCATCAAAGAGTCTTGTGATGGAGAAGGAATTTGAGGATACACTTGGGATAGAAGAATTCTTTCACCTCTTCTCCTTCTTGTCCTTCTTGGACTGAGCAATCAATAGCTTTCCCTTCACCTCTGCAAACTCAAAAAATAGTCAGTGTGCAAAAAAGCATACAATCAACCTCTGACTGTTTAAACACCTTTTAGACAAGCAATCTTTGCTCTGTCAATCAAGAATTTTGATATAACCTCATTTTAAGGTGTGGTTAACCAATCTTAAGCTCTGATACCACCTGATCTGAAAATGGGGCTCTTAGGCTTCTTTCCTAATCTACAAGAACCTCTCCCACTTCCAAAGCTTTAAATTTTCCCAAGTCTATTTGATTAACCAATGCGGAATTAAGAAATGCTTGAAAATATGGGTGTATGCTTGTAGTTGTTTTAAACTGATTATGTGTTGCAAATTAATGTGCTGAAAAACACACACATAAGACATCAAATTAATTAGGAGTTCACCCACAAATCTTGGGCTACGTCTTCGTGAGCTCTAGTCAACTCGACTAGGCTCTCTAGGATTATGGTAGCAATCTTTTACAAGCTCTCAGGCTCAACTCCATTGGTTACACTAAACACTATGGGTTTCGGCACCATCTTATCCCTGGCTCTTGAAGCTCTCGACCTTCTTGCTCTAGCTCCAACTCTTAGGCTCTGGGCTCTTGGTCTATGGACTCTTGGCTCTGTCTCAGCCTCATGCATTCGCTTTTGCTTCTACGCTGCATCTTGGCTTCTGCTTCACAGCAAAGCCCCAACAGCAACCTTCAACAACAATACGCTGCTATTAATTGAGTTCTCTGGCTTTTCACTCAACCTCTGAATGACTCCAAAGACTCTCTGCACTTCTGGAGTTTACTCTATCTCCGCGTTGCCTACTTATGCCTCTTAATCGTGCTCTTTAGGCTCAGCCAACCCTGTTTCGGTCATGGAACGGCTTTTTAAGCCTATCAGCACTTGTCTATTTGTTTTAGCTCTCGGGCTCTCTGGCTCCTGGTCGATATCCCTTCACCTTCCTTCTGGAGCATTTAGCAGTCATTGATAACGTCCCAAGTTATGGTGGCCAATTGTTTTGCACGGGAGGGCAATTAGTGCTTTAAATTCCTTAGTAACAGTCGTTCTCTGTTTACATAGAGAACGTTGTGAAAACACGGGAAACCTGCATAAAACATAATATAATGGACTTAAAACTTTCATAAGTATGTCGTATTCTCCCATTAGGTCCACCTATTAGTCATTGTCACTTATCGCAATGGCTTTGTCCCTTTGTATTTCGTTAAATAACAAAATACGCATAAATACATTGAAAATGGCATTTGGGGGATCTCAAATCTTATGAGATAGCGCCTATTTTTCCATCGGGTCTGGTTGATCACTTATCGCATATATATATAAAACATATGTGGCCCCGCTCCGATGTTGTGTCGACATGATACTGCAATGCAATAAGTCACAATCGCAAATTGCACTAGTCTGAGTCCTCTTCATCTAATGATTTATGCCAGCGCCGATTGCAATCTCCGCTTGATCGGCCCATCGCACATCGACAACTCACCTGTTCACGGTCTTGGTCCTTTCCCTTTGGATTTAAGCGATGCGATATTTCGGCAATCTCATGTCGCGATGCCTTAAGACCTGAGGTTCCACCTTTATATAGCCATCTGCAGATGTGATATCAATGCTTCTTAAACCAATCAGAGTGGGCCATGTGACCCAATCCTGGCCTGCCATGTGTCAGTTGTGGATTGGCCTATGAGCCTATAATCAAAATTTTCAATATAGCTCAAAATAATTGCCTCCTTTTCTGAGGACAATGGGCAATTTTCATTTTACAATAACTCCTTCATCCGGAGTCTATTTTCACCCATTCAAGTTGCATTGGATTCGAAATGAAAAGATCTCTGCAATGAAACTATTTCTAGGAGTAGCCTACGATTTTCATTTTGCTCTTATTTACAAAGGATTTGTGCCATTTGGCACTCTTTTACCTCTTGCATGAAGTCTTTTAGACTTAGAGGTTTATCCAGGATCTATTTTTGGATCATGTAAGAAGAATTTACAGCTGTAAGGGAGAAGAAATTACTGTGTTTTTCTTATGCTGTAAAAAAAATTACCATAATTGTGATAAGAAATCTACCTGAGCTTGAGTACTATGTGTATCTCGTGTTTAGTGGAGGATGCTTCCAATTAAATCAAAATACCCTTCAACCGGTTCTGTAGAGTCTCCCCTACACCATGGCCCTTTTACTCGTATGTCGACATTGGTATTGTCAACATACTCGTAACACTATACCCTTATGTATCTCAGAGAGGGTTGCTTTATAACCTTCAGAATGGCAAACAACTCTCATTCATAGCATTTTCTACAGGTATGGACTTCTACCTATACTCCGTGATGAATACAATACTTACTTCCCTTCTTATCACAGTGGTTTCATTCTCACTTCCTTCATTCATTACGTGTTTATGCAATGAACCCTCTGTCTCTTCATTGATAATCCCTTCAATGCCTTACACAAGGATTTTTAATGATGGCCTATGGAGTCCTGGCAGTGGTCTTTGAATGATAAAATTGGGTATACGGACCATTATGATACCTTCAGATCACAAGAGCATCAGGTCATGATGATTTTGTTGAACTAGCCGTTAATCCTTACTTATGATCACATACCCTTTTGTCTATCAATTATGTTTTATTTTCTAGATTTAAAAAAATTTAGGTTGAAAACCATAAAAATTTATAAATCCTTCGTATTCGTGGCCTGATCCCTTCTTCAAAATTTGGTTTTGTGGCTTACAAATTGATACTTCCAATCTGCAGTTGGTGACTTAATTGGTTCTTAAGTATGCATGCTTAGTTTTGGTAGGTCTGTTGGTACTTATGACTATAGGTTGATTAGAAATATATGTACAGGATCAAAAGGTAGGTGTTAAGGATCAGACTTTTAGGAATATATACAAGGTAGAAGATAGGACTAATGTTCAGAAATAGGAAATAGGTTATAGTTATAGGATATAGGTAGAAGAGTAGGACTAACTCCTACAGGATATAAGAATGAACGATATAGGATAAACTAGGTATTTAGAAACTAAAATCAATAATTATCATAAACCACCATCTAAAAATTGAAATTAATAAAAGAAATTAAAAATATTAAAATGACAATTCTTACAGCCCTCTGATATCTCTTTGTTTGGGAGCTGGCTTTTGTTGCTTGATATGTTCAGGAAAAATGTGATGGTGTCCATTTCTCTTTTAAATGTAATCTCTTTCTTCTTAGGTGCAGTCCAATCTTCTTCTTTGCAATCTTCTTCTTCTTGGGTGCGGTTTTCTTCTTTGTTGATGCAATCTTCCTCTGAATAAATCCCATTATGATATTGTGCATAAAACAGGTTCCTGGCCTGAGAATTCAAAATTGTACATAACAGGTCCCTTTCTGAGAAACTATATATAATGGGTCCCTTTCTAAGATATGTTCTGAGTTTAAAATCAAATCCTTTTTGAAAATACTGAACAACAATCATTTATTTAAGAATCTATTAGAAAATGTAAAGACAATCTCTTCCTCTGTTGGAGATGAAATTAGGGAGATGAAAAAGCATGAACAAGTTCAGACTTTCTTCCCCCCTACTGATTGTTTGACTTGTCCTCAAGTCATGTTTGTTGCAGAGTACTTTTATTTCAAACTTGAACTAAAGGAAAAGGAATTCTTACAAGCCAATTGCTTGGTTTTCTCATAAGAATTCTGTTTAGATTATGCCATATCTGGTTTTCATATCTAAACATTATTATGGTTTTTTTTTTAGTTTTTTTTTTATTGTTTTTTTTTATTATTGTTTTTTTTTTTAAGTTTTGAAGTAGAGAAATATAAATTGATTAAGGCTTAGATATTACAGCTGGTTGTTGTACTATCTGTACCTCCTTTTGTTGTGATACTGTTGTCATGAAATCTTCTTTGCTGACAAGCTTATGATAGATCTTTAGCCTGTGCCCGTTCACTAGAAATGTTTGTTCCTCTTGATCAATGGTTGTGAGCTTGACTGATCCATTCTCAAAGACTTCTATGATTTCATAAGGCCCCATCCAGTGGGTTGTAAATTTGGCTTTATAGTCTTTGAACTTTGAGTCAAAGAGTAATGCCCAGTCGCCAACTTGAAACTCCTTCTTTTTAATTAACTTATCATGCCATTGCCTCCTCTGTTGTTGTATCATTGTTGTCCTTTCCACTGCTTGCAGTCTCATTTCATCCAGCTGATTCAATTGCATGATTCATTCCTTTTGTGATTCAGAGAGATCTATTCCTAAGTCTGCTGCCAATTTGTATGTAGGTATTTGAAATTCTATTGGTAGCATGACTTCCTTACCATACACTAGCTGATAAGGTGTAAACCCTGTTGTGTTTTTCCAAGTGATTCTATATGCCCAAAGTGCTTCATTGAGCTTGTCTGCCCAATCCTTTCTGTTTGTTGCCACTGTTTTTGTCATAATCCCCTCTAGTGTCTTGTTTGTAGATTCCACTTGGCCATTGGCCTGCGGATGGTAGGGTGTACTCCTTCTGTGCTTGATTTTGTACTTGTCTATGATTTCTTGAACTAGCTTAGAAGTAAATTGAGTCCCTTGGTCTATCACTATCTCTCTGGGCACTCCATATCTAACAAAAATTTCTTCAAAGAGGAAATTGACTACTGTTTGTTCTGTTGCTCTGATAAGTGCCTTTTCTTCAGCCCATTTGGTCACATAATCGGTACATACAAGAATGTATTTCTTGCCTTTGGATGGGGGATTGATGGGTCGAACAAAATCTAGAGCCCATTTTTCAAATGGTTCTAGATGAACTTGTGGCTATAGTGGCATCTCATCAGAGGTGGTTGGTTTTCCCATGCGTTGGCAGCTGTCACAACTTCTTACATACCTTTTTGAATCCTTGAAAATTGATGGCCAATAGAAGCCAAGGCT
The DNA here is from genome assembly GCA_031772625.1 of Pinus tabuliformis. Classification (NCBI taxonomy): domain Eukaryota; kingdom Viridiplantae; phylum Streptophyta; class Pinopsida; order Pinales; family Pinaceae; genus Pinus; species Pinus tabuliformis. Next base: position 1,300,978,023 of record CM062809.1, read on the forward strand.
AAGAATTTTTTGTGTTGTCCTCTTTGCTGCAAAATGGCCACCACAAGGTTGATCATGGCATGATGTTAGTATGTCAATAATTTCATCCTCTCTAATGCATCTTCTAATAATCATATCATAACCAGTATAAAACAAGTCATCGTTAACCCATGAATATCTTGCACTTTGTTTGATGAGTCTTTTCTTCTCCTTTGAACTGAATGATGGAGGTACTTTTCCTGTGGACAAGTAATTAGCTAAGTCAGCATACCATGGTGTTAATACTGAAATTGCAAACAAGTGTTCATCAGGAAATGAATCTTCAACTTGGACAACTTCACCTGGATTTTGTAATCTAGAGAAGTAGTCGGCTACCTGGTTTTCTTTCCCTGGTCTATCCAGTATGGTGATATTAAATTCCTAAAATAAGAGTAACCATCTGGTGATCCTGCCATTAGTAATAGGTTTGTTCATTAAATATTTAATGGCGGAGTGGTCAGTATGAACAAGGACTTCATATCCGGTTATGTAGTGGTGAAATTTGTTCACTGCATGTATAATTGCAAGCATTTCCTTTTCCGTTACTGTGTAGTTGAGTTCAGCAGGTGTCAAATTTTTACTGATAAAGTAAATGGCATAAGTTAAAGCATCTTCTTTTTACCCTAATGAAGCCCCTACTGCTGTGTTGGATGCATCAGTTGAGATGTGAAAAGGTAAAGTCCAATTGGGTCCTCTCAAAACTGGTGTAGTGCTTAGTTTTTCTTTAAGTTTCTCAAATGCTTTTTGACATGCCTCATTCCAACTGAAAGGTACATCCTTTGCAAGAAGCTTAAATAAAGGCAAGGCTATCCTACTAAATTTTTCAATAAATATCCTATAGTAGCTTGCATAACCAAGAAAGCTCCTTACATCTTTTGGATTGATTGGAATTGGCGGTTTGACAATAATTTGTATTTTGGTTTGATCTACCTTGATTCCCTCATTCATCATCATATAACATTTTTCATTGCTTAAAGACAAGTTGGTTTCTATACATTGTTGTAAAACTTGTTCAATATTTTGCAAAGAGTTGTCAAAGGAATTACCATATACTGAAAAATCATCCATATATACCTCAATGCATTCGTGGACCAGATCAGCAAAAATTACTAATACTGCTCTCTGAAATGTTGTTGGTGCATTGCACAAGCCAAATGGTAGCATGTTGTAAGCATGTGTGCCCCAGGGATAGGTAAATGTTGTTTTGCCCTGGTCTTCCAAGGCTATGCTTATCTTATTGTAACCACTAAAACCATCGAGAAAGGAATATGACATTTTTCCAGCTAATGTATCAAAAACTTGGTTAATGAATGGTGGAAGAAATTAAGGGTGGCTTTATTTAGTTCTCTGTAGTCAACACAAACTCGCCACTTACCATTTTTCTTAGGGACTACTACTAGTGGAGATAACCATTGGCTATTGGAAATGGGGTAAATGAACTTTACTTTTAATAGCTTTGGAAATTCATCCCTTACAATCTCTTTGAGCATGGGGTTCATCCATCTCTGTGGCTGCCTCAATGGTTGAATACTTGTGTCTATATAAATATGGTGAGTGCAAGTTTCTGGATGAATTCCATGCATGTTAGTGTAGTCCCAAGCAAATGCCTTTTGGTATTTGGTGAGAAAATCAAGCAATTTCCATTCCTGAGATGTTTCTAGAAATGCCCCAATGTTCAATGTTTTTCCTGGGCTGATTTCTATAGTCTTGCTTTGTGTGTTTGTAATAGAGTCGATTGGAAAAATTTCTTCAAATAATGTTTTCATAGAATACATGGTACAAGTTTCCTGAAAGCTTTGTGCCAATATTTGATCTGCAGCAGTGTATTGTTCATTTCTCAATTCCTCTGAAACATCAGGTTGAGAGATAAACATTTCCACTAAATCCTCATTGTTGTTCTCCCTGAAATCATACATTTGATTAATGCTTAAGACAGAGTAGATTTCTTCCTTATCATTGACTTTGTCATCAAGCCATAGGTTTTGTGTTACTGTTGGTGCTTGTGCTGATGGGTACAAGGTAAGTTGTTTTCTTTCCGTGCCTCTAGAAATGATCATGTTACCAGATCTACACCCAATGAATGCATCAACAGTTGCTAACCATGGTCTGCCAAGTATGAGTGGGTGTACTCCTAAGTTTGATTTTGGCTGGAGTACTAAGAAATCAACTGGATACTCCCAAGAGTCCAGTGAAACAATTATGTCTTCCAGTATCCCTTCAGGATTGACTTTAGAGCGATCTGCTAATTCCAAAACAATCGGGGTTGTCTGTAAATTTGTTAGCTGCAAAATTTTCATTGTCTCCAATGTCATAACATTTATTGCAGCTCCTAAGTCAATCAGAGTGTTTGGAATTGATATTTTGTTGATAATTGTTGTGACTCTAGGTATGCCTGGGTCAACATATTTTTCCATGGAAATGATATTTGACATCAAGCCAACTAAATTGCCTATAACATGTATTGTTTGTGGATCAAATCTTTTCTTTGCAGGCTTTTTGAGATAGAGCTCCTTAATGGCTTTGGTATAAATCGGAATATCCTTGATTTCCTGGAGTAATGGCATTTTGACATACACATTTCTCAATTCATCAAGAACATCAAATTGTGGTAATGGTGTGGGTAATTTTGGTTGAAGTAGTCGTTCTGGGAATGGAGGTGGTTGTAGTGTTTTGATTTGTTTATCTTGTTCTAGATTGTGTTGTGTTGGATCATTTTGTTTACTAAGTGTTGGATTTTCTTGTTCATCAATTTGATTCTCATTTTGTGACTGTGTTGGAATAGGTGGAGGTTCTTTTTGCAAAGTTCAGCCTGACCTTAATTCAATATTTTGCAATGGCAGAGTTGTGTACAATTGTCCTTCGTCCATGTTGTAAGCTGATCTATCTATTCGGTTGTTTGGGTTAGCTATGGGTTGAGCTGGTAGTTGTGTGGGTCTAGGAGGTTGGTTGGATGGTAGTTACAGCTGTGGTGAATTTACTTGTGGAAGGGCAGGTAAAGTTTGTTGGAGATTCTGATGTTGATAAACAACTAGTTGCTGAGGGTATTGTTGTGGATATGGCTAAGAATATTTTGGCTGATAGTTTTGGGGATATGGCTGAGCAAATGGTTGTTGAGATTGTTGAGGTTCTTGTTTAGTAAACTATTGAGGATAAGAATATCCTTTCCATCCTTGTTGTGAATAAGTTTGATGTTGTCGATTAAACCAATTTTGCCAAGGCATAGGAACATTCCAATAATTTTGAACAGGCATGTTGTAATTTGCTGAATTTGGATTTTGATACATACTTGGAGGTCTTGGCTACCATGGCCTTCTAGCTCCCATGAAATACATGTTCTCCATTTCTGCATTGGCTTCCAAATTGTAATTCTACAAAATTTTCATCTTTGTGCAATCCTTAGTGTCATGATTTTCTGTACAAAACCCACAAATCTGCACATTATTTAAAGGACATTCTTTCAAAGCATGTTTTTGTCTGCATTTGGGACAGAATATAGATAACTCTTGTTCTTGTTCATCTTGTCGTTTCTTTTCTTTTAAAGTGTCTATTTGATTCCCCAAAGTACTTAGAAGATCTGTTTTGAAATCTTCAAATAAATTGCCTAGTTCAGCTCTAGTTATATTTCCTGTGGCAGATTTTGTGATCTTGGATGTCATAGCTCTTTTTCCATTTCTTGCCCTACTTCTAGAGTACTTTTGACACAAATCAGCAATCTCCTCAAAAGGTAAATTGGAAATATCCCCTTTACCCATGAGATTGAGGTCATCTAAATACTCATCCTGGATGCCTTTAAGAAATATTGTCCAAATAAGATCAACAGACATGGTTCTATGTTTTGATTTTTGTAGATTATATGAGAATCTTTCCAAGTATTCCTCTAAGGTCTCATCTTCTTGTTGATCCATTCTAAAGATATCATCTTTAGAATATTTTGATCAACAGTAAGGTTGATACTTCTTCAAAAAGATTTTTCTCATGTCATCCCAATCAGTGACTGAATGTTCACCTAATCCCATGAACCACCTAAGTGCTACTGCTTTTAATGTAGCAGGAAAAAGTCTAAGTCTATGTGCATCATCGGTATATCCATAGGTTCGGCATACTATGTCAAATTCAAACAAAAATGAATCAGGGTCTTCTGATGCCATACCATAAAAGTTTGGTAATACAGATGGCGGTATATTTTTCATTTTAATCTCCTCATCCATATACTCTCCTCTGTCTTGAATTGGAAATTTAAATGTGGATTCCTCTGCCTCTGGTGGATTTGGATTTTGATCTCCTCCAAACAAAGTATCATTTCCTTGTTTTTCTTCATTTTCTCTTTTTCTTCTCCTTTCTTCCATTTGTCTTTCATACTCTCTTAATTGTTCTGCAGTAGGTCCTCTAGATCCTCCATCTTCAACCATTGTGATTTGTGATTTGTCTAAGGTTTCTATCTCTTCCTCTTGTTTTAGTTCTTGAGGAAAAATTTGTTCAAAGATAGGCTGTTGAATTCTTGTACTACTATCTTTTGGTCTTCCTACTGTAGAAGTCTAGGGTATATTTCTCTTCTTGGCCTCATGAGCTAGTAGGATTTTTCTTTCAATGAGAGTAAGTCTTTGGCCTGTTCTTTGTTTTTCCTCAAGTTTTTCCACAGTAACTTTTCTAGTTGGTGTTATGTACTCAATCTTTTCTAATGGTTCTGCTCCTAATGGTGGGTTAGTTGTTGGTTGGGGGGTTTTGTGAATCTTCCTTTCTCATCCCTAAATCTAGACATAAATAGTCATGACTAAAAATTAAATTTAAATCTATGCTTTTGTTGTTTTGTTGATTTTAAGTGTTTTTTAGATTTTTTTTTAATCTTTCCAGTTGCACCTCCCCAGCAACGGCACCAAAATGTTTGGTCTTTACTTACTAAGGTAAGTTAAACTCTTAATTCCTTTATCAACCCAGGAAAGTACACTTAGAGGTGCTCATCTAAAGTATATATATCTAGAATGATCTAAGGTTCTAATGACAGCTTAGTAAAATGAGTCAACAATGCTCTTTTTACAAGAGGTCCGTCCTTGTTTTTTTAATTACTTAAGCCTCAATTTTAGATGAAAACTAACCTAGTGAAGTTCTGATTGCCTAGATAACGAAACAGAGTATTAATGACTGGTTAAAATCCTATCATTCTCTTACAAGAATATTGCTCAATAGAACCTTCCCAATCATAACAATCCAAAGTAATTTCAACAACTAATTAAATCAAACAGTGAATAAGATAAGTAATGTTGCAAACCAATAACAGTTGAATCTTTTACAAGAGTCACTTATCAAACTGCAAATTGAATTTAACAATTACAAATCTAAATCACTTGGAAATCAAACCATGAACTGTCTTCAAAGTCAAAGCCAATAAGCAATATGGAAACTGTATGACAGCAAGCATATATATCAATTTTCAAGATCAGAATTGGTTGAATCCTTTTACAAGGTTCTGTTCACAACGAATGCAAGTCCTTTTCAATTGATAACTTCAATAACATAACCTTTCCTACAGCACATAAAATAACTTTCAAATCCAAATATGTAACTAGTAAAGAAACTTGAAAATAGAGTGTACCAGCGTAGTGATGAGGGCCCTTCAACACTTCACAAGCACACTATAAAATGATTCAGAAGAGTGTAAATATTGGATCTGAAGGCATAAGCTTGATAATGAAGTTTGTATTAAGTCTGTAATCACAAATGCATAAACTGTATTCTTATGTGTTCAAAATCTGGCAACTAAACATAGTTTTTCCTCCTAGGATATTTATCACAAATCCCATAACAAAAGAAGCTATTTCTGCTCCATATTATCCTAACAAAATTCTATTAATTACATCCAAGAAGGTCTAAATTAGATCAGTTCCTTCCTTTATGCAAAAATTCTCAAAATAGAAATTATTTTGTTCATAAAAATCTGGAAATTCTGCTGAAGTGGTTGGGTTTGACCAGCGTTGACCAGACACCTGCTTTCTTCAAATTCAAAAGTGGATAGGAAATCCACCATCCTTGTACATTTAGCTTCATGCCCACAAGCTTCAAATTCGCTCACCTATTATGCAATATGTAAAACAATGGAGAAATTACAGGAAGTTACAACTTCTTGTACTTCTCTGAAAAATGTCATTTTTAACACAATAATTTCAAAAATTAATTTCAAGCTAAAAATAATGATAATGACATCATATCATTTAGTTTCTAAGGATTATAGTTGTAATATGAAGGTTAGATGGTGAAAATGATAATCAAAAGAGGATTTTTTAATAAAATGGATAGTCATAATTTGGTACCAACAATTAGCGACAATTGAAGAACCTATATCAACATCTACCTATAGGTACTTTTTCCCAAGGTAATAATTACAATCAACTGCCTTGCCCAAAATACAAGGTGTACTCCCAACACTCTTCCTGACAATCCAAGAACCCTTTGGAATAGATGGAATAAGCTTCAGCCTGCTATTCCTAAATTCATCATCTTTATCTACAAAACGCAGCAATAGCGACGCCGACAACAACTGCTTCAATATGAATTATATGACCATGTTATAGTGTGTCGATCCAGGTACTTGGAGGTTTATAACCAGTGAAAATAGTCCCTTTTCTGCAGCAATCCATAATGTGCAGAGATAGCAGAAATATTATCATATGATTGCCAATAAAATTTTCCACAATTCGAGCCCCATGAACTGGAGGGTTTGAGTGCAGGTACAACTTCAAACATGATGATATCAGTGTAAGAGTTTGCATGGACAAGTGCAAATCCACTGTTAGTAAAATACTTAGTCACATCACTACCTTCATGAATAGACATAAGACCATGTTTGAGTTCAGCATAGTGCAGGAAGCCATAAAATGGTGCAGGCAGGTAAATGCAATGGGCACGTCCCAAAGTATAATCAAACCAGTTTTAATCCTGCAACATACAAACATTAATTAAACTCTCATTAATGCTATTTTAATCATGTTAAAACAAAGAAGTAACAAATACTCTTCGAAAATACTCATTTATCCAATCGAAAGCATGAGAGAAATAAATAAAAATAAGACAAAACTGAGACCCAACATCCCCCCATGCTGACCATCTTGCATGTCCTCATGCAAGGAAATATGGTACTGTTACTTCCTCATAAAAAAAAATTAGAAACATTTGTAGGCATTCAGAATGATGTTCCTGCAATTTTTCGTGATCACATTTGCTGTGCTATATAAAGATTGCTCTAAAACAAAGTTTCTGTTGGACTCTTTATTTTCTTAAACTAATTTCAAGAAAACCTAAAACGAAAACTGCCATAAAAACTAAATTGCACAGAGGGTGTTATTACTTGAATAAAATAGCCAACATTTATAATTTCCAAAAGAATATCTCAGAGGCATCCCTTATCATAAGTTACACTTTAAAATCCTCATTGTAAATATGAGTGGCATGACTTAAAAGCCATGGTGTTAAAAGTAGACATAGTAATACCTTCCCACAATGATCGTTTTACCATTATCCATGTATATTTGAAGCTCCTCTTGTCTGGGCATAGTGAATTACCTGCACTAAGGATCCCCACGGCCATAAAAATCATTCCAAAAATATAGAACTCCAAGGCATACCATCAGAAGGATTTTAAAGCCATTCTCAAAGAAATTGATAGTAAGTTATAGTGTAGATTTAACTTTAATACCACAAGCATGGCCCTGCTGCCAGCAGGCATCCATAGCCTCAACAAGGGTACCTTTTAACCTTATGAAATTATTTTGTCCCACCTATTAGATATAAATTCAAATTCATTTAAGAACATTTTACTTTTTCTCTTTTTAGAAGTTAATTGAAGGTCGTTGTCCTGACTTGGTAACCAAGTATCGACATTGCCATTCATGATAGCTAACAAGAATGAACAAGTCGGCTCGTGATGAGACCTCTCGTCTTCCAGTTTTTCAATAGAAATCCATTACCCTGGCTTGCTGACCAGTGTGGTAATTTCATTCTCCTTAGGATCCATGATCATAGTAGGTCGGCTCGCAATGAGACCTCTTATCCCTTAATTAATTTGTGTATGTTTTTAAAAAAACGCTCTGATTATGATTAAGCTCAGATGGGTTACTTAATAAGTGGGGAAACAAATCTACTCCTTAAGAGTGCAAGATGGAGTGAAAATTTTTAAATTACTATTCTTTACTGGTTGGTCACGCTACCCTAAGAAATTATTTAAAAAAACATCTCGGATAATGACCAAAAATATTCTTTGAGTTGATCATGCCAAGGTTCTTTATGAAAGCCTGTTAGAGTTTTGTAGACATGGTCCACCATAGGATGTTTTTCACCGGTCCCTTCGAAGAGGAACTTGAAAGTATTTTATGGATGGTAGTTTGTTAAAATAGGAAAAAGTATTAAATGTAACTTATACCAATACTTCACTGACATATTGATCAACAACAAAAGCCACTTTAAAATATGAGGTATTAAGTGTAAATTTCTTCTAACAAGTCTTACCATGAGAGTGCATGATAATATAAATTTTAAAAGTTGTGCTTTTAGGGAATCACAAGTTCAAGAGTGTTGTTATACATATTTATTCATTACTCTCCTATTATCCTACCCTATTTTTAAAGAAATAAATATCACCTTTAAGTGAAGGCATACTTCCAATGAAGCCATGTGTGTAACAAAATGTTGATTACACTCACACTTAGTTTTAAATAATAGACTTCAAGACATACCAAAGCGTGAGAAACCAATTGCTTCAATTGACATGGTACCAAGATTTTTCGAATGATGAGGAAATAAGGTGGTTGGATGACTGCTTGAAACAAAGATTCAATGGAATGCACATATGTATGATTCTCCAACTGATGCAAGTCTTTCACAGTTTGATAGTCATTTTCCTAGAGGCACAAAGAATCTAGTGAAAGACAAAAGATAAATCCCTCAAATTCAGGCTCAAATATTTGATTTTCAAATTGACAAGAATGGATGAAGAGATTCTAGGGTTTCGAGTTTCAAAAACATTTTCAGAACAAGTTCCAATGAAAGATTGTTCCTCTAGTGGTCTTTGAATGATAACTTCCAGGGGTGAATATTCAACAATAATGGGGGAAGTTTCCAATTTCATTCCCTTTCGAAACATGTAAGATGTAGCATTTTGTTCAATAGTGGGAAGAATAGGTGTTTTGAACAGTTGTGCAACCTGATGGTTTAAATTAGGGTTTATAAGATGGTTTGGCCTAGGGTTTTGGTTAAGGCTTGGGTTTGGATTGGGATTAAGGTTTGGACAAGGGTTAGGTCTAGGGTGCAGATTAGGGTTAGTTCTAGGGTATGGACTAGGACTAGGGTATGGATTAGGGTTTGAATGAGAGTTAGAGTATGGGTAAGGATAAGGAGTAGGGTAAGGATTATGATAAGGGTTAGAGTATGGATTAAGGCTAGGGTAAGGTTGCACATGCGGTTGAGACCATGGGGGAGGATAACTTAATGGTTTATTGGAAAGACATTGCGGTTGTTGTTGGTGCTCATATGATTGAATTTGCATGGGAGATTGCCCTAGAGATAAGGATCCAAACGATTCTTAAGGCCATGGAGATATTTGGCTTGAGGATGAGGGCCAAGGAGAGGGCCACTGTGACCATGCAATAGGATATTCGATTGGAGGAGGATTAAAAGTTTTCCATGAAACTATAGGATTATAAACATGTTGATGAGTTTGCTAAGGAAAATAAGCATTATTCAAAGTATCAAATGGTGATGGACCTTGGGTTATACCTGGTAGTCGATTCAATTCCTTACTTGATCTCCTGATTACCTGCAGTAATCTTGGTAGTGATGGGCAATGTTCTGCTAGATGATCCTCTTCACAAATTTTGCAAATTTTCAGGCTACTAAGTGGAAACTTTCCAAGGAGGTGTTTCTTTCTACGGTTGGCACAAAAGATAAGCAATGGGTTTTTATCCTGCTCCCACTCTTCCTGCAAATCATCCAATTTCAAAATCAAAGATTTAATAATATCATTTTTATGTTTAATCAAAATATTAACTTTTTTAATTGTTAATTCTTCATTGGATTAATTGTATGTCTTCGTAGCAGCATAAAAATTCCTCATTTGAATGATTCCTCAAAATACCATTTCCTCGTTTTTAACAATCCAAATGGTACATTCGTTAGCACATGAATGGTGTATATGTAGGGTGGGGAGTTCTTTCAAAATTAGAGAAATGAGAAACCTTAAAGAAACAGTGCACGAAAGAAATAAATTCAAAGAACATAAAATTGCAAGAGAAACTAGGTGAAAGAAAAAAACCAAATGCGGCAAATCACCAAGGTCAATCCCTTGAGCGCCTCCTCGGCAACGGCACCAAAACGTTGGGTGCAGTATAGGCTTATAAATGTACCAACATTTAATTTTTCAATTCGGAAATTTCATGAACTTCAAGACGTAGCACTGGTAATGCTAGAGAAAGCCCTTGGTGTTAAGGGAATAAGTCCCCTAGGGCTTTGGGTCAAAACCCCAATATATCAAGAGTAATCTACACCAAGAAACACGCATTTAACTCAGGCAACATGCTTAAATGACGAAACTATGCAAGGATGAACGTACCCAGATGTCCTTCATTTGGGTAGTTCCTGCGAGGGTTCAAACCCTCTGCAACTCCTAATGATCTTCGAATATGAAAATCAACCAATCCAAATACACACAACAGCATATAGATAAATCATTTTAATGAAATCAAGTTTATGTCATATAAGTAGATAGTTAGTTATACATCAAAATAATCATTCATACATGAACCATAACAATAACATCTGACGCATAAACAAAGTCGATCTCAGGAACAAGTCAATGTTTCTTTTTATTGTAGAAAACTATAATAAACATAGAAAGAGTTCACCTGGGTCTTATCCTTCCGGCTCCAAGCAGAACTATCCTTCCGGCTCCAAGCAGAACCGTCCTCCAAGTCCGTCTAGTCCCAGTCTTCAACAGCCTCCTTCCATAACCAATACCGTGATCTCTCAAGCAAGTGGGAGAAGATCAACACTCAAGGAAACAAGGGTTTCCTAAACTTGGGGAAGTTCTTGAAGCACAGGGATATTTTAGACTTGATTAGGGGATAATCTCAGTATAGTAATTCTATCTCTTCTCTCCTCCTTAAGGCCTTCCCATAGCAGTGTTTTTATACTTCTCCCAAATTAGTTTTTAGTTGGGAAACAATTGGGAACAGTTGGGCGACGAGCACTAGGAGGTAATCAACAGGTAAAACCCGTGAACTCCACTCATAGTTAAGGAGATTTAATTTTTTTAAGTGTCTTAACACATATACATGGGTTGGGTATTGACTAACCCACGTGTACACGCTTTTATCATAGGGCAAAGTAGCGTACAGGAGTAAAACACTGTTTTTAAAATATTTGGACCAAGTTTGGGAGGGGTTGCCCTAGGCCATAAACCAAGCATCACAAATACCAAGGGTGATATCTGGAGCTATAACAAATGCCCCCTAATATATGAGGTCAGAAGGGGTACATGATGGCCGAAATGTATTACGTATATGGAAAGGAAACCTATTCAAAACTGAGAAGGACTTCACCAAATTTCGGCCTGCCAAGCCATCAAAAAGAAGATCAGAAAGAAACAGTTGTCTAAGGTGGGCATACCAATGCTCAGAGAAAGTAAAACATGTCCGCATATCAAGTACAAGCAGATCCACTATGTATACAAGTATAAAAGACCAAAAGTACACAATGGATCATCTGATCGTGATCGAACAAGTACATGTCTTAACATCATATATATAAGAATATGATCAATGAAACTGAAGGATGAAGCTGATCACTGATGCCAAAAACTGATCCCAATAAAACCAAACGAGCATGATGGAATAAGATGGTACTACGTTGCAACTTGGATGTCAGCATATAAGATGTCGCCGTGAAGGACTGCAACATATAGTGTGGATGGTGTCAACTAGCAGCAATAGGAGCAATTGTCAAGTGAACCAAAGAATGTTGATGCAACCCAAGGTCTTCACCAACCGCCATGGTACATTTCTACACAATGGGAATAAATGATCTAAAGTCGACCATGTGAGAAATCATTTTTTACTGGTCGTTGACGTATACCGTTAACAAATTCAAGACTACTCACCGACAATGATAATGAGAGTCAAGGGACCCAGTACAATATAACAAGTGCGAATGAATGAGCTGAGGTCGAACACCTGGAAGAATCTACCAATCAGGGGACAATGATGGTTTCCCACTGTCGATAGCGAAGGATCTGCCACTGATGACTGCAAACCCCAGGGTACTGCTAAATGGACTCTAGACCTTTGCCCTAGAGTAATGAGTCATGGTCGATAGGGAAAGATCCACTAGAAGGAAGGCATTAAGGTATCCTCCATCAATCTAGCACGAGTGTAACCCGCAGGCCAATAATATGGAAGGAATCAGATGAAAAAAGGTGTAGTAACCCAACCAAAGCACGTTTCCGGTGTACACAAGATGTAGCTAGTGCAAGATAGAAACCCTTTGAACCAACCAATAATGAAAGCTGACATACAGGCGAGGGATCCACCAATAGGGTCAAATGGAAACCGAGGCACTACACGAATCCCAATGTGTGATAATGAAAGCTGGTGTCGAACACAAGGGAAACCACTCGGTCAAAGACCCATGATACTGATCGGTGCTGAGCACAAGGTGACCTATCAATAATGAAAATAGGGCTAGGGTGCAGCTCTAGGTCTATCCTTAGAGCAATATGTCGTCATCGATAAGGACAAGACCCGCCAGCAAGAAGTCAATGGGGACCTTCTCAAACCGGCACAAGCAAAGGACCAATATAACTGATGTGATGATAAACAAGACACTGACAACTAGGGATGGCCAACTGAAAAATAGGTCAAGAGACACCACAGAGAGGCCGACTCAGGCTTACTTTCCTTGAACAAAAGCATGACTCAATGATGACTATGTGGCAGCATATGATAACTCTATATAAGTTCGTCATGCAGGAGGCACGAACGAACTCTCCATATGATTGGAAGAGATAACCAATCGGAGGAGAACTGACTCAATAACAAGTTTAAGGCATACGTAAGTCAAACTAAATCTTGCCCAAAATGGAGGAAAGACTTTCTTTTGAGTGCTTTGTTCAAGGGCGACACAACTGACTGTAGTTGCCAACAATATATGGAAATGTTGTCCCATTCCCTCTCTTTTTGGAATATATATTTTTTTTGTCTTTTTTTTTTAAGCTGGAAAAAAAGAATAAAAGAATGCTATAGTACAATGGAAAGAACGAGTATCAGTGAAACAGATGATCTAGTTCCTGGGATGGGAACAATCCTATGCTCAATGCAGGGAGGCAAAACTGGTCAAGGACACTCAAAGGGATGTTCCTTCCATGGATCAAAGGGTGTGTCAAGTTGTAGAAGCCAAGTGATTGTAAGTTTGAGTTTGCAAAAGACATGGTCATATAAGTGGCTTAAACACGAGTCCAAGTGAAGCTGGCTCAAAGCCAAAAGGTGAAAATAGTCAAAATGCAATGCAGCAGTATAACTCAACACAAAGGAGCCTCTAAGGTATAACGCTAGAACGAAGTGGAGAAGTAAAGAGAAATGAGTCTTCAATGCACAAGTCATGGCAGGACTAAAGAGGACTCTCGAGCCTACTCAATATATCAGCATGGGCAACAAATGTCAGTGAGGTGCTAACTACGATGCCCATGTAAAGGATGGCTCTACCATCATGACATGATTTAAAATTAGTGAGTGAACATGGTTTACTAACCATAACACGATCGGATTGACCCTATGGCTAATGTATCGACAAATGGAGGCTAGTATGCAAGATGCAACGGAAAAAATGGTTCCCCTAACCTATATGCCAGTAAGTAAACGATACCTACCATGATGGGTCAACGGTCATGGAACTGATATGAAATATCGAAGAAGCATCCATAATACCCTGAAAGAACAACCTATTTTTGACAATCCAAGCTCACAAGTTAAAAGATTCATAAGACGAAAAACAAAATCAAGTTTTGAAAAAATTTGACATTTTCAAAGCTATAAAATGACCTTTTGACTCACGATTTGTACCATTTGTGTTGAGAGCAAAAGCTATGGAGAAAAAAGAGCAAACTTGCCCCCCAAAGATTTGGACCATTCAAATTGGAGAAAAATCATCAGGTAACCCCCAATTCAAGCTTTCATTACTTTGTGATTGTTTTTAGAAATTTTTATTAAGGTTTGACTATAGGAATTTATGTTAAAAATTTCAACGCGACATATACGCAAGTTGGACATTATCGACCCGTGTATACGAAGGCCCTACATGTTACTGTGTGTGAAAGGGACCCACATATATGCAGTTTGAAATTTAAACACAAAAATCAAACGGTTGAAACTCAATTTTTTTTCAAGATGACAATCACATGGAGAGACAGGGAGCATACTACCATTGATATTGAAGTTATGAATGATATGCAAGCATTGGATGTATTGAGGGGATGTGGCTTGTTGAAATTTTTCAAAATGCCCAATATGAAGGCCAACACTCGTTTGCTTGAAATGTTATATTAGAGTATCGAAGATGATGCATTTATGATTGATCAAATGCATTTGTGAATAGAGGTGGAGGATATTTACTTTATCACTAGTCTCTCCCGGAGAGGAGAAGTTTTACATTCAATTGGCCGTACACGAGGTAGTCTTTCAGTGGAAGACTACGTACACATTTACTGTCCTACACATCTGGAAAAAATTGGAAGCCAGATTCCGATAAAACATGTGGAGAGCTTATCTCTGAGGATCCTACTATTCACCATAGCCACGATAAACGGATCAGCCTCATTGCACCAAGCTTCATGAGTATCCATGAACTTGGCCGTGGAGTGCCTCACCACTGTTTTTTATTGGTGTACACCTCTTCTTACCAATATGAAGAGCCAGTTATCCTCCATTCAGAAAGGGCAGACCAAAAATTTTGGATATGGGACCATTTTATGCTCCTTCTTATTCGAGAAGGTTTCTAGGCTTCATCCCAGAGTATCAGTCTCTATTAGTAGCCCCCGAGATCCTCAGATGGGTAGGTGGGTCGACCTGATGAAACGCCTTGGAGGCGGGGATGTGTCGAGGAGGACTACTTTCGATGATGAGTTCTTCTCCTGGTGGGAACAATAAATCATCGTTGTGGACGACTATCCCTATGCTGGCATGGATTTTAGAGGAGATCCAGACTTGGTGCTGCCACCAAACGCAGCATGGGGAGAGATAGGTAACCATTTTTTTAGTTTTTATAAATTTTTAAGAGTTTTATGTTTTTTTTAAATATGAAAATGAACTTAGAAATATTTTTGATGGGACTAAAATATTGACATAATGATCATGTTCCAAATGTGGGTCTGGCACGACCAAACATATTTCCGTGGCATAGGCGTCGCGAAAGAGGTGCCGAAGAGGCGGCTGCTGAGACAGAGAGGGTCTTATATGTAGTCCAAAGAAACTTGGTGAGATTGACTCACCAGGTACCAATGGTGGCCATAGAAGACCTACCTGAGGAGATGCAGTGCTGCGTGGTAGGAGTACCACGAGACTGGGTTCGCGTACTTCGGTGTGTGGCCAACGCAATAGTCACTTTCTTAGCTGCTCATCCTGAGCCAAGTTGATAGATATATTGGACATGATTATGGGCATTTAGTCTCGATTTTTTATATTATTTTTGAACACTTTATGTACACACGGGCGGTTTTATGATATATATATATATATAGTTCTAAATGTTTGATGTTTCTTTTTATCTTGATGAATGATTGAGATTCCATTCTAATTCTTGATTAGCGATTGAATCCGCTAATGAATTTTCAGATCGTGGAATGTGAAAATAAGTAATATAAACAAGTGACCTTTGCAACACCCTCACTCTCAAAAATTGGTGATATAAATAAGGATCCCGAACCCAATAAATGTTATTTAATTGTGACACTACCAGTTGTGAGTCAAGATACACTACCAATGAATCAATTCCATAAGAAATAGCTTCGGATAGTAAATTAATAATGGCAGTATATTCAGAAATATTATTTTAAGTAGAACCAATACACACTCGCCTTGACACCATCAACTGACCAGATGGATAATAAATCACCAAAGCTGCGGAAGCGAGATTCTGAGTGTCCTGACTAGCACCATCTGCGAATCCAAAATAGGCCAAGTCATCCATCAACACCTACCAAAGCAGATGAAACAAGTGTCGATATCACAAAAACTCTCGAAAAAATATGTAAAAAAAATACAAAATGTACAAAGAAGCCATTGCTCGGCCGTAACCTAAGCAAAGTACTTCTTGAGGTAGAGCCCATTTCGGGCCTCTGCCAACTTTTTCCCTTCAAAATCGACTAATTTATACGCCTCTTTTCCTAAAAATCATTTCACTATAAAGGGACCATACCACATAGACTTGAATTTTCCTGCCCCCAAGGCGTCTTTATCTTGGTCATAGACCAAGACAAGGTCGCCTTCAGAAAAGACTCGGGGACAGGCAACTTTATCGAACTGAGTTTTAACCCTTTTCTTATGGGCCTCATTTATTATGGTGGCATCTCGATGTTGCTCATTGAGATGTTCCAAATGAACAAGGTGCTCTTTGAGACTAGAGGTCTTTGGAAGAAGCTCAACAGCTAGCTTAAGGGATGGAATTTCGCATTCAATAGGAAAAATAGATTTCAGCCCGTAAACTAACTGAAAAGGTGTAAAACCAGTGGCAGTCTTTACCAATTTTCGATATTCCCAGAGAGCCGGATACAACATGATGTGCCAGTTGGAGTGATTTTTGTCAATTTTCCTTTTCAGGATCGTCTTGAGGGACTTATTCACGACTTAGAATTTCCCATTGGCCTAAGGATAATACGAAGATGAATGCTCCTTTCGGAAGCCCAATTTAAGTTCCAATTCGATCAGCAGTTGGTTCTGGAAATGACTGCCATGATCAGTGACAATCTCTCTCGGGATACCGAAACATGAAATAATCTGATTAAAGAGGAACAATTCCACTATTTTCACTATCGTTTTTATAAGTAGGCATGGCCTAACCCCACTTCATAAAGTAGTCTACAACCATTATAATGTACTTATGATTCACTGTTGAAGGTGGATTACAAGTAGTAAATTCAATGCCCCACTTTGTAAAAGGACCGACAGTGATAACACGGAAAAGAGGAGCTGGATGCGTGCGCATATTCCGAGTATAGACTTGACAAGGGTGGCAATGTTTGACTGCATCAATTAATATTTGAAAATCGAAGGCCAAAAGTAGTTGGCACGCAAGATTTTCTAGGCTGTAGCAAGCCCTGAAAAATGACCACCACAAGCTCCACTGTGGCAATCATTGAGCACAAACTCGGCTTCCTCTAAATTTAAACAATGCCTAAGGATTGCATCAACCCCTCGGCAATATAATGTATAACTAATGATGACATAGTTCTTAGCCAGGTGACATAATTTTTGATGTGCATCCTTAGAGGAAGGAGGGGGGAACTTCGGAGTCTGGAGATAGATGATGATATCTCCATACCAAGGATCTTGTGAAGAGATGAGCAATAAATGTTTGTCGGGGAAACATTCCTCATAAATAGTATCTTCTTCACAAGGTAGCTCGAAAATTAATTCCGCAAAAACCAATGACTTCTTAGACTTGGCGGACAAAAACTTGAGATCAAATTCTTGTAAAAAAACAATCCATCGATTGTATTTGCCCCCAATCACTTTCCTACTGAGGGAAAATTGGAAAGGATTGACCGCCACTAAGACGAATGTTTTGCGTAGCAGAATATAATGATGAAGCCACTGGACAGCATGGACAACTGCTAAGGCCAATTTCTCAACCCGAGAATAGCATAGTTCAGGGCCTACCAAGCCTCAACTCAAGTAGTAAATCACATGTTCTATGAGAGCATCATCTGCCTAAACCAGAATCATACCTATGGTTGATTTTGCGGCTGCAAGATATAAAAGGAAATATCTACCATAATCCGGTGGACTCAAAAGCGGGGCAGAGATTAACGCCTGCTTCAAGGAATCAAAAGATCATTGCGCAAAGTCATCCCATAAAAATGGAACTCCTTTCTTTAGAAAATGCATAAACCCTTTAGTTATCTCAGCATAGTTTACTATAAACCGTCTCAAGAAATTTTCCTTTCCTTGGAGACTTTGAAGTTGTCAGATGGAAGACGGGGGAGGCAACTAAATTATTGCCTCAACCTTGAAGGGATCAACTTGAATCCCTTCATTTGATACTATGAACCCTAACAACCAACCAGATGTAACCACGAAAATGCATTTGTTCGGATTCAACCGGGTCTTGTAAAATCAACATCTCTCAAAAACCAACCGAAGGTGACTAGTATGATCAATTCTCTTTCAAGAACGAGAAGCTAAATCATCCAAGTATGCTTCGATGACATGCTTGATTTCGCGGAAAGCGTAAGATATGGCCCGTTGAAACATAGCTCCAGCATTTTTAAGACCAAAAGGCATCTTTTTGTATGTAAAGGTACCCCAGGGATAAATGAAAGTTGTCTTATGTTGGTCTTCTGGATGAATAGATATTTGATTTTAACCGGAGAATCCATCCATGAACGAGAAAATCTCATTACCCACACATTCATCAACTATCTGATCAATAAATGATGTGGGGTAATTGTCTTTCAGACAAGCTTTGTTCAAATCCCTAAAGTCAATGCACACTTGGATCGTTCCTTGCTTTTTATCAATAGAGACTAGATTAGAAACCCAGTCTATTAGAGGAACAGAGTATATGAAACCCGCCTTGAGCAGCTTTTCTACTTCAGCTTTAATAGCTGCTGCTTTCCTAGGGTTGAATGACCGAAGCTTCTGACGAGTCGGCTTGGCGTTTTCATACGTCTTGATCTCATGTTGAACGATGGATGGATCAATACCAGGCATTTCTTCATAAGACCAAGCGAATACATCCTGAAACTCTTTAAAGAGGTCGGTGTAAATTTGAATCTCTTCAGGGGAACACTCGGCTCCGATGAAGACATTTTCTTTCACATTAGGGTTCCTAGAGATGTTTATTGGTATGGTTTTGAAATGACTATCATATTATCTTCAGCACGTATGCATGCTAGAGCCAAAGGATTTGAAATCGTACAAACATCGCTAGTAAGCAGATTGGAGAACTTGGATTCCACTTCCTGCAAGGGAGGAAGAAAATATGAACGATGATGCAAATCTTCCCATGGTCGATCTACACCCGTCATTGCTTCTAAGATTGCTTCCTCATATGGTAAAACCACATCTAAGTAGTCCATAGCAGAAGTAGAGTCAAGTGTCCAAGCTGGAGCCACATCACCATTTAACTCCTCCTCCAAAAAAGGAGCAGGATGGTCATCTACAGAGTTAACAATAGATTGATATCTAAGCTCTGCTACATAAATAGGGAATGCCATTCCACCAACCTACCCTTCGTCTAATGTGGTTGTAGGCGAAGGTAAGGTCTAAGGGTCTGAAAAATAACGAGTTCGTAAGAGATCTTCCCGTGAAGACTCTTTGGAGGACGAAATGGCATTGATTCTAGCTAAAGGAGTGGGAAGATCAAATGTATCCATCAATGAATAATACATCCGAACTCCTAAATTCGCGATAGGTTGACGGGGGTTATCCACCAAAGGAGCGGTAGAATCCGAAGTTGCATGAGGGTCAACAGGAGAATAATCCAATTGATCAATTTTAACAATTCCCCCCTCATGAGGGAAACAAAGGACACGAAACAGAGTTGAAACTATGGCATCCATTTCATAAATCCAATTCCTTCCTAAGAGGATATTGTAATATAGATTGGCATCAACAATTTCTACTTCGATATTAACGACCTTTCCTCCAACACATGTAGGAAAGGCCGGGATAATCCCGTGTGGCCTATGAGAATGTCCATCAAATGTTGTCAAGAGAGTGGGTGAAGGAACAGACAAAGGCAACCCAATGGCCTTCCAACATGACATAGACATTATGCATGTGGAAGCTCCCTCATCTATAACTGTTCGAAAAATATTAGTTTTCCAGTAAGTAGACTTTATTGGAAAAGTCATATGATGAGGAAGTCCCTTTTTTACATTAAGCATATCAAAAGTAAGCACTAAAGAATTGTTTGGATCAACTAACCCGATCGTTGAAAGCATAGCACTTCGTTGAGCGGACATGACTGGAGTACCTCTAAAGCAAACATAGCACAAGGACTTTGAGCCAGATATTCTACAATGGAGTAGTTCTGGGCTGCCATAGCATTTGGGTTAATAGTCGCACACTTGGTGGAACCTTTCGGTATCCGAGGTATAGACTCAACAGAAGGTCGCTCAATATGAAGTGGGTCCATAGTTCTAGGAACAGATTTATCCTTGGATGTTTCAACTTCACCATAATCACGTGACTGTGTAGCCACATTAACATTAGAATTCATCATGAAAAAATTTGATGAAATGTCCCCTTCCTGGTTGCCCTCTACAGAGGTACCAGGGTTTGAGTTCACGCCAACAAGTAACTGCTGCCCTTGGGGGAAAGGGTTAGTTAAAACAGTTTTGGAGCTAGAAGACCCTTGCTGCACTAACAAGCACTGAGCATCTTGAATTTTCGGGTAGACATGAGTCAAATGATCTCCGCTGCACAACTTGCTGGAAATTTAACTTTCTTCTTAGACTCTTTTCTACCCTCGTCAACACTATTGCCAGGATTATTTGCATTACCCTTCCTTCCTGATTCTTCTTATTACCTCGTCCCTTCTTCTTCCCATCGGATTGTTGGTTTTCTTTGGGGTTAGAGGCCTGGACGGCATTTATGGAAGAAGGTTGGGAAGATGAAGGAGTAGATAGTGTAGCTTGATTGGAAGAAGCAGTTTGTAGAGACAACTGCTACAAATGTTTCAAAAGGTTCACCGTATTTGCATCAATCGATCCAAGTATACCATCAGCATGAGGGTTTGGCTTCGGTTTGGCTACATCAACCGTAGATCTAGGAGCATCAAGCAAGATTTTTTGAAGAGTCCCAAACTGAGAATATATCAGTTGTAGCTGCTGGGCACAAAAGATAGCCTGCTCTTCCGAATATACATCGGACATAGAAACATCCTTGGAGATCTCGGGTTGTAATGATTTTAAAAACCATTCGAGACAGAATTCAGGTGGAATTTTGGCTTTGATGAGCATTTTTCTCCGTCTCCATTCTTGGATATGATCCGAAATGTGAGTAGTTTTGTCCTGGTGGAAATTGGCCAGAAGTTCAGTTTTGGCTTCATAATGGACAGGCAACTGAAAATGGTTTAAGAAAATGTTAGCCAAATCAGTGAAAGAAGTAAAGGTTCCTCCTGGCAACTCTATATGCCACTTAGCCACATTCCCTGTTAAGGTGTGCTGAAATAACCTCAACCTGATCGAATCATCGATCAGGGAGTTTGATGAAAACCATAAATGGAACGTGGTTACATGGTCACCCGGGTCTTCACCATTCTTCCCTTCGAATTCGGAATATCCAACAAAATTTTGGTTGGGACCGAATTGTACCTAAATGGATCGTTTGTCAACTTAGTCAAGTCTGGCAGATTAAGCGTGGCCAGAAAAGGAAGTCATGGAGGACCTTGGGGATTCCACTATGGATGGGGTAGGGTTCCCAAAAGTTTGAAAAGAATGACCTAGGTTTTGAAAGGCACCAGGTTGCTTGAAGTAACTAGTAGAACCTGTTGGACCAAAAGGTGACCCTTGTGATCCAGTAAAACTCGAATTTTGACCAACTCTAGCTGGAAATCCTCCGTAATTGGTACATTTTCCCCGTAATGACGTATTGTAAGGAGATGATCGCCCCTGGTAAGGGTTCCAAGCATTAGCTAAGGGTGGAAAACTTTGAAATGAATTAACCAGGGAGTACGACACATTCCCTTGTTGGCCGAAAAATATATTCCTAGCTCCTATCCCACTAACCGCAGGGTTTGTCCAACTTTGAAAGGGATTGTTGCCTTGACTTGTAAAAGGAAAAGGCATAGATCCTACTGTCAGATTGGAATGTGGTATATGACCACTTCCAAACAGAAAACCCTGAAAAGAATCTGATCCACTCATCATGGACGTGGAGGAAGTTTATGGTATACTCAATGGAACTGAAGGAATACCTTGAGAGGGCATTCCAAAAGGGAAAAATCCAAAACTGGACACATTAGTTTGGGAACTTCCACTCGTTTTTAGAATGGAAGTAGACCCAAATAAGGATGTGTTGGTAGTATTAGAAGGGATGGAAATAGTTCCTCCTCCTTGTACAGATATGGGAGTCTGTATACTCGCAACACTCGTGCTGGATGCCATGCTTCCAACAATGGCCATCGAAGGTATATATGTGTGTGGACCTGGGCTCGAAGGCCTGTGAGTCACAGTCCCAACATATAGAAATATGTCCGAATGATTGGGAGGGAGAGGAGAATTTAGAGCCACAACTGACTCTAAAATCTCTTCTACTTCAATACTATCTTCCGACTGGAAGAGTACTCGAGAAAGAACTAGTGTGTTCCTCTCTAACTCTATAGTAATATCAGGTCTATCTTGTAAACTAATGCCCCCTAGCGGAGGATCAATCTCCGATGCGCCTACTGCCACTGGTTGAAAACCACTGGCAAGTTCACTCCTATGCCTTCTAAGAGAAGGCTTGGACACGCAGGTGAAAGCCCACGAAATCTGCGGGACCATCAAGACGGTCGGTCAACCACTTTGAATTATTTTTATAAGGTCTACTTAAAGACTCAAGAAAATTGAAAGCTAGGCCAACTAGGATCACAGAACACCCACTAAAATTGTCCCTAAGGAAATCAGCAATCAAACAACTTCCAAGTATTTCTGCTCCGGGTGATTAGGACCGGACACCAAAATACAAGAAAGTGAAGTAAGGGACCTTCCAAAGATAGTCTGGGATAATGATGGCCCAGGCCTACCAACGAAGGTATTAGAGGTAGTTACGCTGACCTCTAGACAACAACGTTTGTCGGTGCAAGCCCCCAAGCTTTGCAAGAGTGCCCTCCAGAAGTACTCTTGAACGTGATGCAACGTCAAACTCAGGTGCCACGAGATTCCCCTCCGCAGCCACCTGTGTAGATCCCTAGGATTGGCAACTAAAGACATCAACTCGTATCAGAAGCTGGGCGGAACAGTCATGAGGTAAGATCCAACAAGTAAGAGAGGGAGTATCTCTCGTCCTTATCTTCACAAACCCTCGTGCTTAACTCCCAATCATGGAGCTTTCCCAGTCTCCCCAACATTATTGGATTTCACTCTTTAATCAGACTTCTATGTTTTACAATTTAGAGTGGCCTTGGAGATTTTACTCTCCTCACGCCTAATCCAAGGCCCTAAATAAACCTAAAACTTGTTGGTGTATATTGATTTACAATACAAAAAGTTCTAGTTTATTTTATTAAGTACTTGATTTTAAGTGGTTGTTCTTTTAAGTCAAAGGGATAATATGGAAGTGAAACTGATGGTGTTCGTGTGACACAAAAGAAATTAATGAAAAACTAACTTATATGCAATGCACTTGTTTGTTCTTCGATGAAAAACAACTTCTACTTGGGTTCTAAGAAACTTCTATAAAGCAAAAACTTTTTCCTTTTCTTTTCTTATAGGAGACTTCACACTCACAAAAGCTAAAAAGAATATTGATGCTTTAATGATGTAATACTACCCTAATGCAAGGTGTATATGATAATTCAAAATCCTATATAACTCTAAAAAGAAATGAAAGCAATTGTGTATAAGCCAACTTAAGCATTTGAAAAGGATATAAATTTTGAATACAAAATCTTTCCCCAAACAAGAAGGACTAATAAAATTGATCACAAATCGCTCTCAAAAACCAAAAGAAAACTTGGCAAAAGAAAGCAAAACAATTTTTTTTAAGTACTTTTCTTTTTCAATATGCAATAAAAAAAAAAATTCAAAAGCACTCAAAATGCCACCAAAGACTCTAAGACCGAAAGCAAAGCACAAGGAAACTTTGTTAGTTACCAATTCAACCCAAATGAAAACTTGAACAAAAAAGGGTTTCAATTTGCACTAAATGATCCAAAAGCAGCAAAAGAGTTTTGAGAAACTGACCAAGAAGTCAATAAAGAGACACTTTCAAATTCATCAAAAAGAAACTTTCGAAAAACCAAGAGAAGGTGAATGGCCACGAAATGACGGAAAGCAAAGCAAGTAGACCAATAATCAAGTTTGACACAAAGATTGAAAATAATATGTTGTTCCAAAAGACCAAAACAATCAAGAACCTTAATAAGAAGCCTTGTGTGTTGAAACGCAAATCATAAAACTCACTCAAAAGCAAACCTAGGCCAAAAACTTTTCAAAGCAGGAGAGAATTCAAAACAATAATCTCACTAAACAATTAAATTCTGAAGACAGAAACTGACCATTCAAAAACCAAACAGAC
The DNA here is from genome assembly GCA_031772625.1 of Pinus tabuliformis. Taxonomy (NCBI): domain Eukaryota; kingdom Viridiplantae; phylum Streptophyta; class Pinopsida; order Pinales; family Pinaceae; genus Pinus; species Pinus tabuliformis. Next base: position 1,301,002,514 of record CM062809.1, read on the forward strand.
CAAGAAACAAATCTTTCTGGATAGAAAGATTTGAAAAAAGCATGCAAAAAAAGGTATACGCGACTGTGTTACAGTACAGATGTGTGTACATTCGTTTCTGACAAAATAAACTCACGTATGCGCGGTTTCAGTTCACAGAAACAAGTGTTTGTACGCTTCTGTAAACAGAAAAAGATGCTATACTAGGTTTTGCAAGAAAATGAAAAACAAGACTTAATCAAACAGATCAAACTTGAGGTTTGAGTTCCTACAGGAGCAGGCAATACTGACACAACAAGCAAACAGAGAATTGAGCCCTGATTGACACTGAACAAACCAAACTAGGAATAACAAGATTGTTATCCCCAGTGGAGCCGCCAATTCTGTTAAGGGAGTAAGTCCCCTAGGGTTTTGGGTCAAAACCCCAATAGATCAAGAGTAATCTACAACAAGAAACACGCATTTAACTCAAGCAGCATGCTTAAATAATGAAACTATGCAAGGATGAATGCACCCGGATGTCCTTCATTTGTGTAATTCCAGCGAGGGTTCAAACCCTCTGCAACTCCTGATGATCTTCGAATCTACAAATCAACCAATCCAAATACACACAGCAGCATATAGATTTAATGAAATCAACTTTATATCATCTAAGTAGATAGTTAGTTATGCATCAAAATAATCATTCATACATGAACCATAACAATAACATCTGATGCATAAACAAAGTCAATCTCAAGAACAAGACAATGTTTCTTTTTATTATAGAAAACTTTAATAAACATAGAAAGGGTTCACCTGAGTCTTCTCCTTCTGGCTCCAAGTGGAACTGTCCTCAGGTCCGTCCAGTCCCAGTCTTCAACGGCCTCCTTCCATAACCAATACCATGATCTCTCAAGCAAGTGGGAGAAGATCAACACTCAAGGAAACAAGGGTTTCCTGAACTTGAGGAAGTTCTTGAAGCACAGGGATACTTCAGACTTGATCAGGGGATAATCTCGGTATAGTAATTCTATCTCTTCTCTCCTCCTTAAGGCCTTCCCATAGCAGTGTTTTTATACTTCTCCCAAATTAGTTTTTTAGTTGGGAAACAGTTGGGAACAGTTGGGCCATGAGCACTAGGAGGTAATCAATAGGTAAAACCCATGAACTCTTCCCATAGTTAAGGAGATTTAATTTTTTTAAGTGTTTTAACACATATATGCGGGTTTGGTATTAACTAACTCGCATGTACACGCTTTTATCACAGGGAAAAGTAGCGTACAGGGAGTAAAACATTGTTTTTAAAATATTTGGACCAAGTCTGGAAGGATGGGTTTCCCTAGGCCATAAACCAAGCATCACAAATACAAAGGGTGATATTTGGAGCTATAACGCCTGGCAACCTGAAAAATAAATGCTAGTCTATCTTGCGTATTAATCTCATTACTAAATGAAATCCTGCACTAAAAGATAATTCAAGAAAAAACCAATCCAAACAATTAAATCATGTAGTAAATAAAAGGTAATTAACAATGCAAAACAAAATTCTAAGTACGAGCAACCAGAAGGAAAATCAGAACTGGAAATCAAGCATACCGAAACAATAACAAAAAAGACTGTAAATGCTAGAATAAATTCAAAAGCAATTCAAAACCATCCTACTTGCAATAATTCTACCTGCACTAATTTTGCCTGTACTAATTCTGTGTAAAGTTAATCAAGGAAATTTATTGTGTAAATAAACTTATGAAAGAAATTAAATTAATATGAATCTCTCCTTCCTTGTCCTTGAAAATAAATCATGGAGAACTGTCCAGAAGTTTAATGGAAAGTAAATATTATTGTTTTCAACATGACACAATTTTCTTTCATTAATATCGGCTTCATGGCATACATGTAATATATGGTTTTTGTAAGCATAGTTTAAATGAATATGTCAGTACCTCAAAACCATAATCACGCACATCGTTTTCATGTTCTGGAATATAAATCAATTAGAGCTCATCAACGCATAAGCGGATCTTGTAAATAAGAACAATTGGAGAAATATCCCAAGTGTAAGCACAAATCTCAAGTACAAGAATAATTTCTTAATGCAGCAAATCAAGGAAGTTTGGAGCTGAAACTAAAACGTTACAGCAAATTAAATAACATTGACTTGAAGAAGGAAAAGAGACTGAAAGTGTTACACAATAAATAATAATCTAAATGCTTAGTTTAACAATTGTAGAGCAGTGTCGAGTTGGTTTGGCTGCCAACCTAGCCAACTCACACCCTCGCTTAACCTAGTTCACACAACGATTAGAATCATTAGATGCAACAAATGAATAGACAAAGCATGGATAAAAATTGCTTCAATTAATTCCTAAAAAAAACACAGCCTTTTACATCAAGCAGATAATGCTCAGCTCCAGCAAGACAAGAGGATAGATCCACGAGTTATGAATTGCATGAGGCTACATCAGAAAAACTCCTCTTCCCTTCTACACCTTCCTCTCATGCACATTGTCCCTGGCTAGATCGATTTCCTTCCTTAGTGTCTAATTAATTGACTAATTGACTAACTCATGCTCCAGGCAATTTCTCAAACTTATATAGGCATCACTTTACAAATTGGGGTTTTTCAGCTAATTAAAAAAACACAAGAGGAAGATCATCGATAATAACAATTTGCCGTGAACAACATTAGTTTGCAACTAAATGTCGAAACAGGGATAATTCTGGTGAATCGTTGCTCTTTTCCTGGAATGGTGATGTTGCTGGACTCCACGTAGGATGGGTGCAACACTGTCTCATAACCACTTGGCATAGATGTGGACATGGCATTGTATTGACTCTAGCGTTGATGTGGTTGCCATTCTATTCTAAACTTTCAGGTAATCTGCTGTTAGACATGGTTCAGGGAATAGCTTGGTTTCTCTGTGGTAGTTTCGGTGAAGCGAATTCAGGAGGAACCATAGGCACATTAGCTGCATAATAGCCTGATGTGGCAGATGCATGTTCGATGGGCCGTAATGGGCCAGAGTTCTTTGTTTGCATAGTTAAAGGTGTGGCTTACAAGCCCTCTTTCTCTGATTTTAATGTTGCTATATTTTGTTGTCTTGTTTCATCATTCCTTTGATGCAGCTACTCTAAATTGGATGCCCGATACCATCCAATAGACATAACTCACTAAAACCGGCACTCCATTAGCGACAGTTGAAGAACCTATATCAACATCTACCTCTAGGTACTTTTTCCCACGGTAATAATTACAATCAACTGCCTTGCCCAAAATACAAGGTGTACTCCCAACACTCTGCCTGACAATCCAGGAACCCTTTGGAACAGATGGAATAAGCTTCAGCCTGCTATTCCTAAATTCATCATCGCTATCTACAAAACGCTGCAATAGTGACCCCAACAACAACTGCTTCGATATGAAATATATGACCATGCTATAGTGTGTCGAGCCAGGTACTTGGAGGTTTATAACCAGTGAAAATAGTCCCTTTTCTACAGCAATCCATAATGTGCAGAGATAGCAGAAAGATTATCATAGGATTGCCAATAACATTTTCCACAATTCGAGCCCCATGAACTGGAGGGTTTGAGTATAGGTACAACTTCAAACATGATGATATCAATGTAAGAGTTTGCATGGACAAGTGCAAATCCACTGCCAGTAAAATACTTAGTCACATCACTGCCTTCATGAATAGACATAAGACCAGGTTTGAGTTCAGCATAGTGCAGGAAGCCATAAAATGGTGCAGGCAAGTAAATGCAATGGTGCAGGCATGTAAATTCAATGGTGCAGGCACATCCCAAAGTATAATCAAACCGGTTTTAATCCTGCAACGTACAAACCTTAATTAAACTCTCATTAATGTTATTTTAATCATGTTAAAACAAAGAAGTAACAAATACTCTTCAAAAATACTCATTTATCCAATTGAAAGCATGAGAGGAATAAATAAAATTAAGACAAAACTGATACCCAACAACCGAATGCACACAAAACCACATATACAACATGCACACAACACCAGTACTGCACATCTAGAGACCACATTGCCTTTACAAAGCACCCTTGCTTCTAATGTCTCTATGTTATCTATTCTTTTCCAACATCTCATATATCACACTACTCTCATTGTGATAGGGGTATTTTTCTTCTTGAAAATATGTATGTATACGACAGATACCAGAGAAGTTACACACATTTTTTGGGAAAACACAAAACCAAATTAAAATGAAAAGAAACTGGAAGAAAGTTTAAAAATAAATAAAATGAGGAATGAAAAATAGCCTACAATGGGAGAGGGGATGTGCATAGGGCACATAAGGTCTGCAGGTGATGAGGGTGCATGAGGGGTAATAAATGAAGAGTTGCACAAGTTTTTTGTATTTTCATGGAGACAAAGCCTGACACAGCTATTTGGGGGACTCTCTATGGTGGCCATAACCTCCCTGATCCACATGAGACATGGACCTTTGAGGGATTTAAACCTTCACCCTGTGATAGCCACGACCTCCTCAAATCTAGGGGTATTTCAGCAAGAATAATATGGTTCTCAAAGTTAACATGCACTTTAGGGCATTAGAACAGGTGTTGTTCAGATTTGCACCTCGTTGGTGAGCATCACCCTATTTTATTAAAGCATGCCACATATGGGATTTAAACCTGTGATGTGCTAGTTTAGAGAAAATGGAAAAAAACAATTGTGCCATAAAGTACATTTGTATCTCTGAGTTTCAAGCGGCTTCTTTGGTTCCACATCATGGGGTTGGAAAACTATGACATGCATTTAAGAAGAAGAATACTAGAGGAACAAGAAGAGGTCCTCCTAAAACATGGTATGTTTTATTCTTCACACAAAATTATGAGAACTAATTACGTTCTATTGTGTGCAACCTTTATTATTTATTTTAATAGATTAAGCCAAAGACTCTGTCATAAAAGACAAAAGACTAGAAAGGAAAGCCTCATTGTTTGTATATTTGTTCATTTTTGGGTTCAAAATTTACGCTTTCAAGGATTTTTGGTGGGTTTTAGGGTTTTTCAAAGGAGATATTTTGGAGTGCGTTTTGTAATTATTTTCATGTTGTAATTTTCCAATAAACCCTCCACGAGGGCTGCAAATTATGTTGAGAGATTTGTGGAGAAAACTACCTCAAGCGGTGGAAGGAGAATTCAAGGAATAATGTCATGCTTGGAAACCACATGGAAAACGTTTCCTCCCTAATTATCACAACCAACTTCTTCAATGATTCTTTCATCTCCGAATAGAGGGCAACCAAATGGGATACAAAAGGGTGATATTTTCCTTAACCTCTTTCCCAGGAACCACAGTCCACATTGTAGTCAAGGTTGCAAGTACCCCTCCCAAGGAATGACCCACAAATTGGAGGATGCCATTATCCACAGAGATATTTCCATAATCTTTAACCCTCATGGAGGGTTTATCACAAAAGCACCCCATAAGAATAATTACAAAACACACTTTAAAATCCCTCCTTCGAAAAACCCTATAACCCCCAAAAAATTCCCCGAAAGCATAGAATTTGAACCCAGAAATAAACAAATATATAAATAGAAAGACTCACCTTTCCAATCTCTTGTCTTTAATGAGCGAGTATTTGCCTTGAATTTATTAAAATAAATAGTAAAGTGTTATCGCTACAACAAACACCCTCCAAAATTTTGCTTGCAATTGAATTTTGGAGCTTACTGAGGATCTTGCAATATGTCGTTCTATGCTCACTTCGTTCTTATCTAATGTTTTGTAAAGTATTGAGTCTTATTCTAAGCATCAAAGTCACTTGCTTATGCATGCTTATTTTTCAAAGAATTCATAAGTGCACTTCTTTATATGCAAGCTTATACAGGCACTGCACTTTGATCTAACAATTAAAATTAAATTCTCGTGAGTCCAATATTGGTATCAAAGCCATGAAGTTATGGTAGTGACCATAGCCTTGTGCGTTGTATAATGCTTATCACATATGCATTGTTAGGCATACAATTCCATGGTGTTTGTTACCCATTGTATCGCCTCTTTGTGGTAATATTTTTCTACAACTCTAACATTTTGTTACCTCTATTTGCAACCATTTCTCTATGTGTGCACAATTATGAATTACCTATATCTATAGTATCCAACCATAAGAACAATATAGCACGTATTATCTTTTCATTCCACCATCATCATATTTTCTCCTTGTCTCCTATGTTCGAACTACATTACTCCTCCACCAATTCAATTGTAGTATTAACACCCATTTTTTTCCTTTGTGTCCAAGAATCTCAATGTCTACACCTAGTGTATGCATAAGGAAAATATACCTGAATCATGAAAAATGTAAAATATGAAAATATTATGGAACAAAAATATAAAAATAATATGATTCCCTTGAGGGATTAGAATTCCTACATTAAAATTCTTTGGAATCCCCTAATTTTGTTAAGAACATTCCTAAAGTTTCTATAGAAGATGTTGTCTGTAAGAATACATGAAGTTTGGGGCTAAACAAGTTGAAAAATAGAAAGCTAAAGACATCGAAGGCTACAAAATTGAAATCAATTAGAGGTCATATCCTCATCCCTTAAGTACATAATCTTTTCAATTTAGTAGTCAAACATGGCCATTAAACCCTAGATACAAAGCCTCACCATAACTATTTTTCAAAGCAAGGATAGAAATAATCCCTCTAATAATTAGCCCCACCATACATATTTTCCCTCTAATCATTATCCCCACCATACCTATTTTCCCCTCTAATCATTAGACTCACCATACCTATTTTTCAAAGCAGGGATAGAAACAATCCCTCATGATTAGCCCCATTATCACCAAAATATATAGAGTTATATTGGAAAAGAAGATTAGCATATGGCTAGATAGCCATAGAAAAAGAGCTAAAGGATAGGATATATTTATTAGTGATCATTTTATTGTGAACTACCTTGTTTTACTCATGATCACTATTGAGGACTAACATCATAATAAAAAATATATACTTTGTTCTTTTGTTGACTATAGAAAATTTTCAGTGATGTGCTAGTGATAAACCTTTGAGATAGGCTAGGTAGACATGGATACTAAGGCCATTGGGGAACTATCCCTAAGGGAAAATTGAGCCACTTCTACAACCCCAAGAAACTACAATATTGACGAAAAAGGGCTTGTGCCTGAAATTGGTAATCCAACCAAACATAAATCATTGTTGAGGTAGTTGCTAGTCCCCCATTTTGCTTTGAAAACTAAAACCATTGCATGTAAGACTAGCTCTAGTTTTGCATAGAATTTCAATTATAATTCCATTGCAATGCAGAGTTATGAGTGCCATTATTGCAGCAAGAATAATGCAACTCCTAGGGCTACCAACTTTACTTCATCAACATGGAGTTTGTACAAACTTGGAGGTGACAGTGTTGTATACACAATAAATGCAATTGTCTACTCTTGTCACTTTTCAACTGGGGCGATAAACCACTAGGGTTTCTCAAACTGATCTTCTATTGACTAGAAGAAGTCTAACTACCAAATGGAGAAGGGAAATTTTCCTTAATCAGAGAAAAGGAATGCTACATACTTTAAGGAATGAATGACTGAATTGGAAGAAGCTATAAAGTGACATGATATCATCTAGCTACACATTTAGACATTTTTCTTGCAAAAGAAACCTAGCTTAACCTTGTTTATAACATGTGATGATCTACACTAATTGAGCATGGAATCTGATCTAGGAAGTATTATAATTGCTGCATGCATGTTCTAATTTAGAAATTGTAGAAAAATTATCTTTTTGGTGTTTTAATTTTATGAATGTAAATGTTAATTTTCACTTCTTTGTTAGGGGATATGGGTATGGAGGGGGAGGTATCGACTAGTCTCAAGGGTATGGAAGACAAGTGGAGGCCTTATCTAAGCTCAGATGAAAATTTCTGTTAATTTCGGGCTTAAAACAGGTTGCTACAGGGTTTCATGTAGTACTACTACAAGATGTCCTAGTTCTACTACAGGATGCCCTGTTTTACTATAGGAAACAAGCCAAAAGCTTAGGAGATGGTAGGAAAGGTAGAATTAAGTGTGGGAAGGGTATATGATGGAGAAATAATGTGTGGATGGGGTGAACACTATCCAAGGCCTAGTCAAATGCTTCAAGATGGTTGGATTTGCTCAATGGAAATGGCAATTTTGCTTACAAATCAAGAATTTGGATTTAGGCTTTAGTGGACTTTGCCAACATGGGTGGATATGACTTGGATGAGGAAAATGAGATGAGGTCTCCCTACAAATTAGAAGCTCCTGCAACAACACACACTCTTGTCTTCATTTATGCGCAAATTCATCTATACATGGAAAAGATTCATTGAATGAAGGAAAACGGAGTCATCATTAGCTAATGGCTAATTTCATGAATGGAAGTGATTTGAAACCATAACAAAACTTAAGATATCTAAATGAAAATTGAAAAATAATCCTAAGAAATGCAAAGATACTGTCATATTCATCAAGAAACCCTATATCATGCAGTAAAACAAGAAATATGTTTTTGGGTTGTGTGAATGGAACCCTCAAGTCATGATCCCATGAGGGAGATGAGATGAAATCCATTACCATAATTTTTTCTAGAGTATCCACTGTTACTAATATACCACTGATATAACTATCCACAAATGGAAGCAAACTATCTAATCATCTAAATACTTGCAGATTAACAAAACTAATATCATTTTATCAGCTAGCTATGAATGTAATCTAAGAATACACGTACAAGAAGAGGAACCTTTGCTGCTAGGGTTGGGCCCTAACCCAAGAGCTTTAGCCCTCTGAGTCAAATCTGTTTTGTATCAAGGGAATGCTTCTAATTTTCATTAAAATATCAAAAATACATAAGAGTCATCAATCACAATATCTTAGCTCGAAAATGCCTCTTGGCTACAATAAAAAAAAATCGAATCCTAATGAGGCTTTAGGCCTTCTTATTTATACAACTGAAGCTACCAACAACTTCCTTATATTTAGGGAGGCTTGGATCCCAACTCAAGATCAAACAGTCTTTAACAATCACTAGCTTGGTTGCCAATGACCTTAATGGCTTGGCTGCTTTTACTCCAAGATGATGAGATATCGAGGAGGAATCTTCAAGTGAGTGAGGAGTTAAGGAGGGAGATCCAATCTTCTAAAATCCCTCTTGCTTGTCTACTTTGAGTTCCTACACTTTAATTAGCCAAAATTTGCTCCAAAACCTACAATTAATGCACATTAGACCATAAGACATGACATCTCAACTTTACCCTTCTCACTAAGGAAAATATAACAAAACATGTAAGGAAATGTGATAAAGTTTATTTTAATAATCTGGAGAGTGGCATTAAGGCACATATAATTTACCATTGATGAGCCTCATTATCACCCCCTACTGAAAGTGTTGCTCATCCTTTTAGTAACTCAATCTATGTCCATGTCTTTCATTTCTTTGGTGGGCTCCCTGACATTCCAAGGTTCTGTTGATGTATCCTCCTCTTGTGGATAAAATCTTGCATGCTTCTCTATTTCCTCCCACTACTTTCTTTCTTCTTCTTATTTTCTCCCTTCCAACATACCCAAGAGAAATGGTGAACTAAGTTTCAATCCAATCCAATTCACTTTGAGTCTCTGCAATGCCTTCTTATACAGTGGGGTCCTTTCTACTACATCCCTCATTCTTTTAGGGGAATGATACTCCCTGATCTTTAGTTTGTAGGGTAAGGTGTTCCATCTCCTTTGGCATGCTTGCTGGCTTTCATCCCCTAGCAATCTCAAAGTGTCCTCAAAATGAGTGACTACTTTCTCTTGTAGCTGGGTATCTTGGTGCAAGTTGGGGATCATTAGCGATAAGGTTGTGGGTGCTAATGATAGCCATATAATTGCTTTGTTTTACTCTGACGTAAAGGGGCTTTGTTTCTTCTCTTTCCAATATTGTTTTTACTTCCTTAGACTTGGCCTCCTCATGACTCAACCATGAGGTCAAGGCCATCAGTTGTAAGTACCCCAACTTTGGATTGGGGTCCCACACATTCAAGTCTGTTAGGGCCAAGTTATGTAAGCAGAATTAAAATATCTTGGCCCTGTCCTCCAGGGTTCTTTGGTCACAGAGGTCAATGAATTGCCTATAGTCTTGGAAAGGCATAGTCCCTCGTTGTGTTAAGTTTTTTCTCTGAAACTACAGCCATTGTTCTTTGAGGTATAAGGCATATGATTTTGCTGGCTTCCTGCATTGGAGTGCATCCATGGAGAGACTTTCCATAGTTTCCAATTGGCTCTCTTTTTCCTATACTTGCCTCCTTAGCCACGTGTTCTCAGCCTCTAGTTGAGATTTCATCACTCTTTCCCTGTCTCTTATCCTACTCAACTCTCTACCCATCTCTAGCAGCTTCTCTTCCATATGGCCCACATCCTCTACAGCTTTTGATTTAGCAATTTGCATCCAGCAATGTGTCCTTGCTCTCTCCTTTTCAAGATCAAAGAATAGAGGGACAGAAAATTTATGTGGTATTACTCTGCCTCCCTCAATGATTCTATAATAGGAGCTTAGATTTAGCTGTGGGCTAGGTTCCTGCAACTCTTAGCACTCTCCCTTTATTGTATTTGAAGTATCTTCCTCCCCTTGTACTTGTGTTGTTGCTTCTTTTCCTTCCCTTTGTTCTTGTTGTCCTTCCTGCTCACATTTCTATGTTTCCTATAGTTTTGATAGAGTTTCATGTAGGACTATGTGTGTTTCCTGTAGCTTTGTCTATGTTTCCTGTAGGAGGCCTTTTCCTTTTTGAAAAGGGTCAAAGGATCTTTAATTGTTTTGCTGAGGTTGACCTAGTGAAAAGCCTCCTAACCTAGGTGATTGGTGACCTTGGTGAAGCCTGTTGTGATGTGACCTCTTCACCTCTCATTGCTAGAGGGACTAACTTTTCTTGTTCTCTTGATGAGTCCTCGATGATTATAGGAGTCTTGGTAGGTGTTTGAGGTCTCCCTTGTTTTATCTTGGTGCTCCTCCTTATTCTGAAGTATATGGGAGTCTTCCTCTACCTCTTTCCTATTGATTTTGTAGGTGTACTTAGAGCATTCAAGGCAGTAGTTGCCTCCTTCTCTATGGACTCAGGAGATACTCTTGTGGATCCATCTCCTTCCTTGTTATGTATTTCAGGACTTGATTCATCCTTTTGTGTTTCTTCCCTACTGTCCTTTTATTCCGCTGTTTCATTTAGCTCTGTCTCCTCTTCTTCCTTTGGTTCTTATTCTTCTTCTCCATGCTCCTCTTCTTCTTCTTCTTGCTCTTCTTCAAGTTCTTCTTGCTCTTCTTCTTCTAGGTCTTCTTCCTCTTCCTCACCACTGGAAGTAGGGTCTCTTTCATACTCAATGGATTGAATTACATCTTCAATGCTCATGTCTACAAATGTTGCCACATAATAGGGATCCGTAATTGGCTTAGGGCATATTCTAGTATGATCTTGATCAGTCCATGATGTGCCCCCTGTTGATGTTTCCCCTCTTGTACTTTGATGCTAATGTCTGTCATTGATTTTAACAAAAAGTAGGGCACACCAAATCTTCTATGAGGAGGTAACTCTTCTCCAAATCTCATCTCATGGAGGAGTATAAACTAGTAACCATAGACTAAACTGATCCTAGCCTCATAAGAAATAAACTTGAGAATGTGATAGCTTACTTCATTCTAAGGATATGGAATTCTCTCCCTTCTAATCCAATTTTTTTCCTCAATTGGTTCATCTTCTAAGAAAAAATTCTTCTTATCAATAGTGTTGCTAGCCTTATCCTCTTTTCTCCAATGTAAACCTAGAGGAAGTGTAGTGATCCTGCTAATTCTTTCAAGGGTGATTTTTACTGACAATCCCCTCACTAAAGCAATGGCACTAACTCTAGCTAAAGGTATGAGTGACATTGCAAATTCCCTAGCTATATCATCATCATAGCCTCTAAGTAGCTTGAAGAATCCTAACCGTTGATGCCTTGTAAAGATTTCTACCATAGGAGGATGTTTTTGTATTCTAGTTGTTCTGGTGGGTTCCCTTATGTTGAAACCCTCTGTCATCTTCTCTCTCTATCAATCTATTTGTATGAAGTTTTGGTGGCTATAACTTAAGGTCTTTCCCAGGTGATGAGGGTTTATAGTTTAGGAGGGTGATGACTACAATTCTCCCTTAACTCTACACAATCCTCCCCACAATTCCACCTATATCTATGCACATTGTAATTACTAAAAGAAATGATAATTTCCTTTCTTTTTCTCTTTACAAATGAAAGCACAGACAGTATGGCACCTACCTTTCACTGCAATGGCTTGGTTGATGATAATTCTTGAATTGTTGGGTTCTAGGTACCCCCTCATAACATTTTTGACAATTCCCATTGTTTCTTGAAGTTTTCTTGTAGATTCTCTCTATAGGATTCCTGAGACTAGCTTTTCTCACTGTTTCTTGTAGATTCCCTATGTTTCCTGTAGGTGCTCACTATAGGATGGTTGAGATTAGATTTTCCTTTGATGGCTCCTCCAGGTGGTCCCAATTCTCAAAATCTCGAATTGAACAATGTCTTGCATGAAACTTAGGGAATATTTCTATTTATGGTCTATTTATTGACTGGTGTGCTAGCTGGCTGAGTACGTATTTATCCTTTTGGACTGTTGGTGCCACTATCAGTTATCATGGAACCCTTCCTAGTAATCATCACCCACTCTTGTGAAATGTAAATTGACCACCTTTCCAATTCATTCCTTTTCTATGTGACCTTTCCACATGTCCAATTGACTAGCACTTTAAATTTTTATTATCGGGATGAGGGTGGCCAAGTTAACTGGCCACCTTCACTTATAAAACCAATTTTTTTCATATTCCTACAGTTCTAATCATATTCATACTTATGGGAGAGTGTGGATGGGGTGAAATTCCTGTGGCTTCCTCTATTTTGTTGATGGATACTGGAGGGTGGCTCTGCTGTGTTGTTCATGGTTCAGGTACATCTTCTCTTCTGCTCTCTTTTTGTTGACTTTACTCTGTTGATCGGTTGTCTTCTTGTTGATGTGCAGGTGTTGGATTCTTATGTTGTTGCCGAGCTTTGGAGAGGTGCCATAATACCCGTAGTTGTGCTGCTCCTTTTCCAATGCATGGGTGTTGAAGGTTGATCTTGGAGCCTGCTACTACTTCAAAAGAGGCTGCTACAGGGTTTCCTGTAGTACTACAGGAAATCCTGTAGCTGCCTTTTTTTAATTTATGTGGCATTTCTTTTGCTTGGAGGGTGAATAGATATTGGAGTGAGTGGAAGGTGTGGCCATGGAGTAGTAGGCGAGGTAGGCTACTGGTGGTATTACCCTTTGATATTTCTTTGTTTCTTCTCTTTTCTTTTAGTTTTTTTTTTCTTTCTATTTTTTTATGTTTTTCTAAGTAGATAGTCTTTATGGACACAAAGGGTGACATGGTCATGAAGGGTTGTTGGTTAATATGTGGTGTAGTCAATGGTCTCCTTTTTCCATCCAAAATAGGCCTACATCATAATTTTTCAATCGGACTTCCTTTCATGTAGATTTTCAGGACTTCTTGTAGTACTACTGGAAACTCTTGTAGTAACTACAGGAAATCCTGTAGAATTCAAAGAATTACTTGAAAATTGAATTTTTCTATGCTTGGAGATGAGTATGGATGAATGAACATGGGGGTATGGAGGAGATGAAATGAATGAATAAAAACATGGGGCTTTTTTCATGGCTTGTTGTCCTTTGATCCCTGTGTCCAATACTTTCCTGAAAACCTGCAAAAACAAGAATTGTTGTGAGTGGGAAGGTTTGGGGTTCTTGCCATTATTTTTGTGCCTTTCCTCCTTTTTTTTTTGTTTTGAAAGACAACCAGGTTGCCTCAAAGGAGGTTTTCATCCTGGTTTCCTGCCATAGGTGCCTCAAAGGAAGTTTTCACCTAGGGGTCTTTTATATTTTCTGTTTCCCCTTCTTTTTTTAACTCTTGGGCTGCTTCAAGGAGGTTTTCAACCCAAGAGTGGGCCTTAGGTACCTCATGGAGGTTTTCACTTGGATCTCTTTATTTTTTTCTTTTTTTTTTCAACAATCTTCAAGAAATTGGTGAGGTGGAAGTCGAGACTCCTTCAATCACCATTACTACATTAATGATATTGTTGATGAACTCCTCTTTTGACAAAGGTTTTTTTTAGACATTCAATCTATACCCATTGACAAGCAAGGGGGTACCCTCTTCATCAATGGTTATTATCTGGACAACCCCGTTTTCATGGTACTTTTCTATTACATATGGACCTAGTCATCTGGTCATCAACTTGCCTTTGAAATCCTTGAACCTGGAGTCATATCGCAAAGCACAATCCCCTTCTTGAAACAATTTGTCTCTAATATTTTTATCATGCCAGACTTTTCCTTGTACTTGAGTCACCTCTGTGTGCAGGAGGGCTTGCATCCTGAATTCATTTAACCCATTGAGTTGGAGAAACTTCTCTTGTTTTGCCCTTGTAACATCTAGATCCAATTGTGTTTCCATCCTTAAAGTTTTGTACTCAAACTCAATGGAGAGCATAACCTTCTTTCGATAGAACAAAACATAAGGGGTGAAGCTAGTGGTTGTCTTCAAATTTGTATTGTAGGCCCAAGTGGCCTCCACTAGTCTGTCAGCCCAATCCTTCTTGTTGCTGCTCACCACCTTTGTCAAAATGCTTTCCAATTGTTTGTTGGTGACTTCTACTTGTCCATTGGCATGAGGGTGGTAAGGAGTGGACTTCCTGTGCTTGATCTTGTGATGGTTTAACAGATTCTCAATCATGTATGGGGTGAATTGAGTGCCCTGATCAATGACGAGCTCTTTAGGGTATCCAAACTTGTAAAACATATTCTCCCTCAAGAAATCAACCACTTTCTCTTCTATGACTACCTTGATAGCTTTGGTTTCAACCCACTTTGTTAAGTAGTTTGTGCACACAATAATGTACTTTTTCTGTCCTGATGGACGATCAATGGGTCCAATGAAATCAATGCCCCTCTTGTCAAATGACTCAAAAGTCACTTGAGGTTGGAAAGTAATTTCATCCCTAGGGGTAGGTTTCCCCATTCTTTGGTACCAACCACATTGCCTAGTATATCTTCTTTCATCTTGGTAGAGCGTGGAACAATAATAGCCAGCTTGTAGTACCTTGAAGGTTGTCTTTTTGGATGCAAAGTGACCTCCAAAAGGCCCATCATGACAACCCAGAAGGATGTCAAAAACTTCCTCCTCCTTGACACAACTTCTCAGAATTTGATCTTGGCCCAACTTGAAGAGATTGCCTCTAATCCAAGTTAATGGGGCGCTTTTCCTTATAATTCTACTCTTTTCCTTAAAGGACAGATTTGGAGGGAATTGTGAAGCTACTAAGTAGTTGGATATGTCAGCTAACCATTGAAAGAGAACTGAAATGATGAATAAATGTTCATCTGGAAACTGGTTATTGACCATTCCTTCCTCACCTGTAGGAAAATCCAATCTAGACAAAAAAATCTGCAGCTAAATTTTCTTTTTCATGCTTATCAATAATAGTTAGATAAAACTGTTGTAACAAAAGTAACCATCTAATGATTCAAGCATTCACATCAGGTTTGTTCATCAAATATTTAATGGAAACATAGTCAGTATGTACAAAGGTCTGGTAACCAGTAATTTAATGTCTAAATTTATTCAAGGAATGGACAATAGTTAGGAGCAGTCACAGTGTAGTTCAACTTAGCGTTCGACAAATTTTTGTTGATGAAGTAAATGGCATAAGGTAGCTTGTCATCTATCTGGCCCAAAGCTGATCCTATAGCTTTGTCTAAGGCATCAACCTGTATGTGAAAAGGAAGAGACCAATTTGGGCCTCGGATTATGGGTATAGTAGTCAGCTTGTCCTTTAGGGTTTCTAGGGCCTCTTGGAAACTTTTTGACCATAAACATTCAAAGTCCTTGGCCAATAGCCCAAAAAACGGTGATGCTACCTTGTTGAAGTCTTTTATGAATCTCCTACAATATCCAGCTAAGCTTAAAAAAATTCTGACATCCCTTTGGTTCTGAGGAGTAGGGACCCTCTTTGTGATAGCTATCTTATTTGGGTCTACTTATAGTCCTTCCTTGGATATTGAGTGACCTAGAATAGTCCCTGCAGTCATTAAGAAATCACACTTCTCATGACTAAGGCATAAGTTCATTTCAATTCATTTATTTAATACCTTTCCCAAGTTACAGAGAGCCTCCAAGAAATCACACCCATAGGGGGTGAAATCATCCATATAAATTTCCACATATTCATGGACTAGCTCTGTAAAGATGCTCATGACTACCCTCTAAAAAGTGGCAGGGACATTGCATAACCCAAAAGGAAGGACCCTATAAGAAAAGGTACCCCAGGGATAGGTGAAGGTGGTTTTATCCTGGTCCTCTGTGCTGATCCGGATTTAACTGTAACCACTGAATCCATCTAGGAAGGAGAAGAACTTTTTTCCTTACAGACCATGTAATACTTGGTCAATGAAAGGTAGAGGGAAATGGTCCTTTTTTGTGGCTTTGTTTAGCTCTCTATAATCCACATAGATCCTGCACTTCCCATTTTTCTTTGGAACCAGAACCAGAGGAGACACCCACTTACTATCAGAGATGGGGTAAATGAACCCTGCATCCAACAACTTCTGCAATTCTTCTTTGACTATATCCTTGAGGGATGGATTCATTCTCCTATGAGGTTGGCGCACTGGCTTGCAATTTTACTTGATGTAAATGTGGTGAGTACACACCGAAGGGTGCACTTCCTTCATTTCCTTGTAACTCCAAGCAAAGGCGTCTAGATACTTTCTTAGCATGTCACATAACTCCTCTTCCTGATGTACAAAGAGAGAGGGGTTGATTTTCAATGTTCTTTCTGGGCTAAACCCTATCATCTTGACATGAGTAGGGCTTGATTCAGCTAGGCATAGATCAGTCCAAGGGTTATCTTCAACGTTTTTCACTAATGCCTCAAGAGACATGGTGTTGGGGGGTTGATTATGGAGGATTTTCTTAATCGGGTCATCTTCGTCAAGTTTCCCCCTCTTATAGAAGCATCTAGGGTACATATTGGGGAAGAGTAGACTTCATCTTCTTCCTCTTCTTCTAACCGTAAAGGTAATTGATGCTCCAGATATGGTTGAGCAGGAGTGTACAATACCAACGGTTTGGACAAATGCCCACTTTTAATGGTCATACCCCCGACCCTTCAACTTATGTAAGCATCGGCAGTGGCTAAGCATCACCTCCCCAAGATGATAGGATAACCATTGAACTTGGTCTTAGGTTGGAGAACTAAGAAGTCAACAGGGTATTCCTAGGAACCAATGGAGACCATCACATCCTCAACAACTCCCTCAAGAGCTACTACGGACCTGTCTGCAAGCTGCAAGACTATTGTGGTCTTTCTTAATGATCCCTAGAGATTCAGTTTAAGCGTAGTCTCCTTAGTCATCACATTGATGGAAGCCCCAAGATCAATCAAGGTATAGGGGACAATGATGTCATTGAGGTGTACATCTACTTCAGGACTTCCAGGATCTAAATAATTTTGGCAAATCACTCACCCCGACATTAAGTCGGACAGTTTCCCAATGACATTAATGGTAGGGGTGTCATTTTTGCGCCTCTCCAGATGTTTGAAACACTTCTCCTTGATTAACTTGTTGTAGATGGGGAAATCCTTGATAGCTTGGAGAAGTGAGATTTTAACACACAGGTTTTTCAATTCTCTCAGAAGTTCAGTCTCTTCTGGGGTGTGCTGGACAGGATGGGTTAATCTCTCAGGAAAATGAGGTGGGTATTTTAGATTTCAAGTTTCTGCAAACATCATCTTTGTGTAAATTAGTTTCCAGATTCATGTCGCATTACTACAACTACCAAATGCGATAGGAATTCGGAAACTGATTTACACAAAAAGGAGGTGGCTTTGCTTGAGGGACACTTTTCTCCTTTTCCTCTTCACACTCCTTAGGTGGAGATGGAGATTGATTATTCGGAAGCACTCTTCCAAACTTGAGGTTAATTTATTGAATTTCCATAGCATACGTAGAGTAGGATGCTTCTCCACTTTAGACCTATTGTGTCTGTCTATTGTTCGGGTTCGGATTTGGTTGGGTAAGCATCTAAGGTTTTAGGTGGATCAGGGTGTAGGTTCTATGGTTGAGATGGAGGTGGAGGCAGTAAAGCTGGAGCTTAGTTGTATGGGGGCCTCCACCCTTGGGATGGTGCCTTCCACTGAGGTTGTGGAGGAGAATATGGATGAAATCATTAGTTGGTAGGTTGGGAATGATATTGAGGTGCAAAAGACCAGGGAGAAGGTGTGGACCATGAAGGATGAGCAGGACGACACCAAGGGGGAATGGATGTATTCTGGTTATGGTTGTAATATTAATAGGATGTCCCTTACATGTCTTGCTGGTATGGTCGAGGTCCTTGAGGCCTCCTTTGGTTGATGTAGCAGAGTTGTTTAGTCACTGTTATATGGAATTTGCATCTATGGATAAACACAATTTCCCTAGTGGGTAGCTACACCTAGAACAATAGAAAGAAAGTAGTTTAACATTTTCCTATAGTAGATAGATGAGATGAAGGAAATTAGTTGTAGTCTTTTGCTTCCTTAATCCCCTTTGAATCTCTCTTGTCGCTCCCACTTGAACTAAACCCGCTCAATTGGTACTTGTATCAATAGAAATAGAAACAACAAATGATCAAAGCATACATGATCTATCTACTATAAACCAATGGAATCGACTACATTGAAACACATAATCATCATAGATATGAACAATAATATGAGAAAAGGAATAAAATCTTTATTAACGTAGAAGGAAGAGTATCACCCAATACAGTTTGATCCTGTGCCACTCCTCCAGCTTCAGTCCAACCCTCGCTTCATTAAAAGCACACCATTCCAATAGCGTAACATTGCTTGACATGAACTCAATTCTCAAACCAATAGAATTTCCTTACAAACTTCAGGTTCTAGCCCCTTGATCACTATGATGAGTGCTCAATTTATAGGAAATGGAGGTGGTTTGTCATAAATGAGGGTATTGAATGGCCTTCCAAACTTAGAGTTAGTTTCCATGGAGTGAGGGATGAGAGGATAGGAGGTTAATGGATCCTTAGCCTATCCAATTTCAAGCTCTTAGAAGGAGATAAGAGATGGGATCCTTCTAGAATCATCTAAAATCAAGGAATATTCCCAAAACCCTATACAAATTTTGCTCAATCTCGCCCAGCGCAGGTCAAAGAGGGCCTAAGTGCACTACAATGTAGGCCAGAATGGGCCTACCTACTCTGCAGCATAGTTACCCCTGACCAAGGATGTGCTGGTGTCCCAAGGAGGCATTTTAGAAAAGCTTCAGCCACGAAACTTTCATAGAAGGAAGCATGCAATGAGTTGACTTGTCTAGGGCATGTAACAACTGAATTAGGGTTTGATGAGCCCTAATAGTACTGATCTGAATGTCGGGATTGATGTTCCCAAATAGACTTGTAACAGTTGCCCCCTAAAGCATGAAGTCGAAAATGATAATGTCGAGTCATATGCTTTACAATGTGACCGAGAGGATCTGAAGCAGACGGTGAACTACATCGATTACAATACATAACTTCATGATATTTTGGATTTTTCATGAATTTCTTAGGGAAGGCATACTCATACTCAGCATATAAACTTTTCATTACATGTACATAGATAGTTGTCTACAGATATAGATCCATCATAGGATGACAATTTGTGTAAATCCATTGTATAAATGATTTATTACTCTCCTAAAATCGCAGCCCGGATGGATGAAACTAGATCCAAGGTCTTATATCTCGTCTAATCATTCGCTCAAGTATGAGTCTAACCATGTGAATATGTGATCTGAAGTCGAACATGGGAAGACACCGTCTGATTACCAGCCAATGATGTATACCGTTAACAAACGTGAGAGATATCACCAATAATGATAATGATTCTCAAGGTAATGTAGTAAATTATGAATGGTGTGAATAGATGTTTTGATGTTGAACACCATACAAATTCTTTTGGTCGAAGGCCAATGATTTCAACCTGTCGCCGGGAGTGAGAAACTTGCCATTGATGTATGCAAGCCCCAAGGTACTGGAAGGGTGTTTCTAAGTCCACTTCTTGGATAATGTGCTGATGTCGACAAGGAGAAACTCGTCGTATGAGGGGCTTGATCAATAACATGAAACGAGTGTAATGATTTTGGAGACGAAATGTGACAGATGACACAAGGCTCAGGAATGGCAGTCATGAAAATGAAGGTTTATGAGTATTACAAAGGATGAAGTTTACTGAGTGACTTCTCTTGAACATGTCGGGGACACTGAATGAATTGGTAGCATTGACCCAAAATCAAAGTGATGGATGGTGTGATAGACCATAGGTATGATAACCATCAAGCAAATAACCCAACCCACATAGTCACAGAGATGAAGTGAAAGTGTCATGTTCAAGAGCAACTTGCTACCATAAAGTTATTTACCCTTTTTCCCATTTTCCCCAGTCATTGCCGACTAGTACCTCTTTATATTTTAACAAACTTGAGGAGGATAACATATTATTGTAGTATAATTCCACCCTTCGGGTGAATCCATCGCTATGTGATGTTTTAACGAGCCTAGTGAAGGTGAAACTCAGTCTTGTCATGATGGACAAGTTTTTCGCTATTTGATGTTTTAACGAGTTTAATGGCAATGAGAACTCGGTCCTTTTCTTGTTTAGAGAGTTTGAAAAGGGACAAAAAGAAATCTTCACAAGTTCTTTTTCATAAATTTGTCTCTCAAGTCCGAAAAAGTGTAAAATAATACAAGAGAGAACCTATTGACCATGTTTGATAAACGTATTCCTTTTTCGTAAGTGATCTATCTCAGTTCGGAAAAGGGTTAAACTTATACTGAGTAGATGTTGTTTCTAATCCATTTACGAGCTGAAAAGGACAAGTGCCCGATAAACTTTTCATGTTTCAAGAGTCTAAAAAGAGCTTAAAGAGGACTCCACTTAGAGGAATGAGTGGTGTCTAGGATAGCAATTGATTCCGGTGATGTTGGAACTTCTCAAAACATGTAATGGTCAAGAGGCTGGCTAATAAGACCAGTCATTACAACTGTTCCTAAAAAAGGGTAAAACAACCAAGTGAAAGCGTATGATCAGCTAAGCAGATAGTGATGATGGAAGGATAAAAACCAAGGCTGATAGAATGGAAATCGCGAGGGTTAAAATGGGGATTGTTTCATTTTTACACAAGCTTGAACCATATGGAACTATGCTTGGATTCAGTTTCATGTTTACACAAGCTTGAAACGAAAAAATATGCTTGGATTCAGTTTCATTTCTACACAAGCTTGAAATGAAAAACTATGCTTGGGATTGGTTTACATGCCCCCAGCATGATGACTTGATTCTAGGTGCATTGTTACAGGGAAAAGTGTCTATACCGAACTGCTCTATCCCACTAAGGTGTGACAGCTGCCTTAGAAACAAACAGAGTAAAGCTACTTTCATTTTTCCTTTATGAATTACAAATAGAGAGGAACAAAAAGACCAACCTCTGTCTTGCGCTAATCTCCTGATTTGATTCCTCTCTTCCTTGATAGTCTTTCACTACTTGTTCCCTTGCACGCCCAGCTTCACAAAGTACCTGTAAGATCACTATAGAATAGCACTATACAAAGGCATGGATCTATAATCATAAACAATCTAGGATCAGATGATTAACCATACAAATGCAGCAAACAACAATGACACAAGAGTATGGAGGAAAACTTGAATATCTTTTATTGATAAACTTGAAAGAGCCAAGAGGAGTTACAACCAGTTGTTCTGACCCAGCATCAACCTCTCAGCAAGGAAGCCCCTCTTCACCTCATACAAAGCTTAGATCACCCAACAATCTGATGTTTATCTCAAGAAACCAACAACAATTCCTTACAATATGCAAAAGTCCAGCCTCTGGATCTCTGGGATGAGGGATCCATATATAGATATCTGTAATGGAGATGAGTCAGCTTATGATTTGATTAGTGTCTTCCCTCTGATAGTTCTTGCTTCCATTTGGAGATTGATGATCTCTTACTCATCCTTGGTCGAATTCAGAGAGGCAAATGTCACAGGAGAAGTTTCTGGAAGCTTCCATTGCCTCTCCACCTCGTGGAATGTCACTGCCATTTGTCATTTCTCGCCCATCGCACGCCATAGAAGGGATTTTTGAAATGCAACGCACCCACACAATGTATTTGGGAGAGATGCAACGCACCTGGCCTATGGAGCAGCTGAAATGATCCTGTTTTGACCAATTCTGAGTAGTTTTTCATGGAGAACTTTTGGGAGAAGCTGTAATCTATTGACCTTGTTCCTTTATGGGTTAGAACAACACTTTTAGGGACTTAGGAGCCCTTGGTTTATGGACATTTCATGCTTGGGGTTGTAGTGCCCAAAAATGTCTATAACAGTTTCCCCTTAAAGCATGAGGTCGTTAATCTTTTGATGTCGGGTGAAATGATTTATTATGAGGATCCAAAGTTCTTTCAAGCTGGGAGGAGACCTGTAATAAGATACAATACAATAAATTATCTTCATAATATTTTCATGATATAGCTGAGGCGGGCATTCCCATGCTCAGCTTTATAAATTCATTTTCATGTACATAGGACAGACAATCGTCTGAGTGTAGACTGATGATTCTGATAGAGCCATCATCCCTTTGATTGGATGATTATCTGTGCAGCAATGATGTACATTTGATGTTTTTATTTTCCTGAATGTATATCGCAGCCCAGATGGATGAAACTAGATTCGGGGTCTTCAATCTCGTTCGATCTTCACTCGAAGTACAAGTCTATCCATGTGAGAAATGTTCTGAAGTCGAACATGGAAAGACATCGCTTGATTACCAGCCAATGATGTAAGTTGTTAACAAGTGTGAGAGGAATCATTGATAATGATAATGACCCTCAAGGTAATGCAGTACAATTCACGTGGTGTGAATAAAGGACTTGGCATCGAACACCACGCAAAAGCTTTCGGTCGAAGGTCATTGATGTAAACCTGTCGCCAGAAGTGAGAAACTTGCCATTGAGGCATGCAAGCTTCAAAGTACTGAATGGGGTGTTCCTAGATCAACTTCTTGGATAATGAGCTGATGTCGACAAGAAGTGATCCGTCACAGGAGGGCCTTAATGAATCCCACATCAATGACACGGAACGAAGCAAATGATTTTAATGGAGGTGAAAACGATCTGGTGATATAAGGTTCAGGGTGGCGGTCATGAATGAATGGAGTATAAATGTATTGTAGTGGGTGAGATACAGGTGAATTCTCTGAATGACTTCTCTTGAACATATCGGCGACACTGACGTGATAGATTGGTAGCATTAACCGCAAAATTGAATGGTATGATGGGACCATGGTGATGTGACCGGTGAATGAAACAACCCAACCCGACCTGGATGCGGAGTGAAAGTGTCATGTTCAAGAGCGACTTGCTACCAACAAAGTTTCTTCAAGTTTTCTTCCCAATTTTTCCCCAGTCATTGCTGACCAGCAACTCTTTATTTTTATCAAGCTTGAGGAGGATAACATATGCTTGTTCTATAATTTTCCCTTCGGGAAAACCCATCGCTATGTTTTAACGAGCCTAGCGATAGTGAAACTCATTCTCGTCTATAGACAAGTTTGTCGCTATTAAAATTTTAACGAGTTTAACGACAAAGATAACTCGGTCCTTTTCAATTTTAGAGATTCTAAAAAGGAATGTAAAGGAAACTCCAAAATTCCTTTTTCATCATCTAATCCCTTAAGCCCGAAAAAGTATAAAACAATACAGAAGGGATGAATTTTCGATACTTTTAACAAGCCGAACAAAACAAGCGCTCGATCTTTTTGTGTAATAATCTCTCAGGTCCAAAAAGATTAAAATTTAGAGGAGAGATAGTACTTCCGGTCCCTTTAACGAGCTGGAGAGGCCAATGGCTTGGCAATCTTTTCATATTTTACGAGTCAGTTGAAAAGAGCTTAAAGGAGACTCGTCTTTTGAGGAACGAGTGATAAAATGGGTAGCAACTGATTCTAGGTAAGGTTTGGAATTTTCCAATCACGGCAGTGTTACGAGGATGGCTAGTGAGATCACTCTTCGCTGATGTTCCTCAAAATGGGTAAACAATCAAATGGAGGTGAATGATCGGCCAATGCAAAAGTGGAGGTGACGGTGCAAACACGACCAAGGCTTTAATGGCTGAATTACTACATTCACGATGGTTATTTACCGGGGAATAGTTCATTTTTTAATGAGCTTAAACGCGGGGGGAAACATTTGCTCATGGCTTATGTTTATTTTTTAACGAGCTTGAACTATGTGCTAAAACTGCTCGATTAATCCAGTCATACAATAAGAATGTCTCATATATAAAATGACAATTTTAGAGTTTTTCCCCACATCCTTTCTTAATGCAAGTTAGGAAACGACCAATCCAAAAAACATATAAATGATCGCTCTTTGTTTGCACGCGAAAAGGTTTGCATGCCCCCAGGTATAAAACAGAGTTTCAAGGTTACCTCTTCTTCTTTCCGTTAAAACATTTGTTTTACCGGGAGAGGTCTACCTCTTACAGGTTACCAAAGATTGTCCTATTTACGGTGTAAACAAAACACTTCTTCGGTGATGTTTATCGAAATAAACAAAGGTGAGTGACAATGCCTGCCAACACACATAACTTTGACAAGAGAATCTTATTCCAATCCAACTCCCTCTTCCAATCACGGATGGGAGTACGGAGGTCATATACTCCCGCGGAAACCTACCCTATACCTGAAGTTTTCCTGCCGAAGCAGACCAGGGTGCATGCCCTTGGGTTTCAGTCATGTCCCCTAAATCACTCTCGCTCATCGGGCGGACGGGCTGGAGATTGAGACATTTCTTGTGTGAAAAGACCATTCAGGGATGGTATATGACTATTTGCTATGCGTGAACCGGGGAATGAAAGCTGGTCTATGAGCTTGACCACTCTTCCTTCGTGCGGAAAACACATTACTCTAAAGAGTGAGGAGACAATCACTCCCATGCAATAAATATAGTCTCGTACAAGGAGTAGATTATAATACAGGGGTCCTTGAACTACCATTAAATTCATTTGAACAGTTTTCCCTCTCAATGTTATGGGCACATTGGGAAAGATCCCTAACAGCCGACTGGTTCCATTATCAAAGCCTGTTAGATTTCTCATCTCAGGCAAAAGAGATGGCGAACCAAGTGATTTCCAAGAAGTCGAGGAAAGGATACTCACAGAAGCCCCTTCATCTATGATGGTACCAGCCATAACCATTCTATATATTTGAATAATGATTCGGAATGGTATGATAGCTGGTAAACAGGGTCTGCCTAGTTGATTCCAATCAAAGGAGACAACTAGGTTGCTTGGAGGTGGGACCGAATAGACGGCCGGGTATGACCCTGACGAACTTCCTTCCTGCGGTAAAGGAACCGGTAAATTTCCCCCATGTTCATTGGTGTCTGTGCTTACGAAAAGAATTTGGACGGTGTCATCCTTGTTCTCTTCGGTGATGGTATCATCTAAAGATGGAACCTCTAAAGGCAAGACCGAGTCTACTGCCGCCTCGACCTTTTTACTTTCATCTGGTATGGGTTCAGATGGTTCGTCTTCAATGATAGATGCTTCAGCCAACCACCTGAGCGGGCCAGCCAGATTTTCAACTAGTGACGGACTCAGCAAGAGTTTTTTATATCCAGGAGGAAGTCGTAACGGTGAAACCGGACGATCGACCGAAACTCTTTTAGCCTCGTCTAAGAAGGGACAATGGTGGACGGCATGATCGCCTTCGCACAGTTTACAAGGAAAACTATATTTTCCTTTTTTTCCCGGGGCTTCACTTTCACTAGTCGACGGTGTGTTTTCAACATGATCACCAAAGTTTGACGACACCGGGTTGTGCAAACGAGGAGACCAGTCCGTTAAGATCCGAGGGATGCAAGGAAAATCTCTATGATAGTGGTCTCCTTTGCAAATGACACATGGCGATTTAGGCCTGGTCGGTGCAGTGTGCGGATTTTCGCTAGACGACGCTCGTTAGCCCCCATTCGCTTTTGGCTCCTTCTTCTTCTTCTCTTTCTTTTTCTTTTCCTTCTTCTTCTCAGGTACTTGACTTTTGGCTTTACCAACCCCATCAAGCGAAGAGGAAGGAGGAAAGGAAGAATTAGAGGAAGTAGAAGGTTGGTGGGTAACTCTGGACTCGTCTAGTTGTTGATTCGATTATTCAGGAATTGCGGTGTTCTGAACGACAGAGGTTGAAAAGAGCCATACAGGCAAGCCGATTGTCAGCCCTAGAAGCGACAAGGTGGCCATATGGGGTGCACCAACATCTCCCCAAGAGGAGAAAGGACTAGGATTTCCTCCAAGGGGAATTCCTTAGTTGGTGGATTCCATTTTTCAACCCAAGATCAACGTAGGAAAGGGTAATGAATATTCCGTTTAAAATAAAATTTAGACGCTTTGACACAACTTGCTTTTTCAATTTTTAAGAGTCGAGAAAAACAAAAGATGACTCTAGTCGCCTTCAATTTTTAATGAGCCTGAAGTGACAAGTGCTCAGATGGACCTTTTCTGTTAAAGAGTCTAAAAAGGAACGAAAGGGACTGCTCTGGAAATATAGGTAGAGGGATTACCAAACCAATCGCAAAATTGCAGAATACTTTTTAAGGTACGGCAGTCAATCTTCCCGAATGCTGTGTTCAGTGCATTGTAATCAATAGGGCGGAAGACATGGCTTCCTATGGATAAAGGATTAAGCCTATTGGCGTCTCCAAAAATATACTCGACGGTACGTGGGAGCACAAGTCCGTACTGGCACTTATCATCTTAAAGTGGAGGAATCACCAAACCATCAGTAAGAACAACAGTTACCAGGCTTTACGACGCCAGAATACGTCTCTAGCCTAGACTTCTAAATGTTGTGTGTTAAGTTCTAAAGCGTTATTAGATTCATTGAATTTATTTTATGGTTGATCTTGTTTATGAAGTTTGCCTTTTAGGTTCACCACGAGATGTAGTTGTAATTCCTAAAATGCAATCTAAGATGATAAAAAATCTTTTTATCTTCTTTGTGCAATGAAAATCCTATCTACTAAGGAAAGAAAGACAGAATCTTTTCACAAAGAGCAAAGAGCACACTCTAAATGCACTTTCCCAAATCAAACCAATCAGACTGTCTATATGCAAATGCACATGCATTTATTTGTTTTTGACTTTCTTAGTATATGAATGATAAAAAGAAAGTTGATGCACAAATCTGAATTTCTTTTCAAGCGACAAATATCAACAAGTTTCTTTTCGAAATCAAAAAATGGAGACGATCACAACACCTTACGATTTTGAAATGAATACTTGTTTTCGACACTAGAAAAATTACAAATTCAGACCAAAAACAATAGTAACAGGATAATCGACTATCAACAGCAATCAAACTCTTTCCTATGATCGAAATCGACACGTGCGACAGTTTCAAATCAAAGGACGACAGTACGATTATGCTACTTTTGCAAAGGAGAACTGAAAATGACTCAACAAACACACAAAAACATTTACAATTCTTTTGTACAAAGGAGGCGGAATAACAGCAAGGAAAAGGGGTTTCAAACAGACATATACTGATCACAGGCAGAAAAATTCAGGAATATAACTGGAAAGAATGAATCACAGAAACCAACACTGCACAAAGCCTAATCTGATCAGTGCACCTGTAACACAGGGAATTTGAAATGCAGCGCACCTTCTCCACTCAGGAAGTGCGTTGAAGTTCAGATTCTCTGAACAATACCTGCGCTGGGCCAGAAACGAGACTCTGTTTGGGTTTCGGGTCACAGTTTACAGTTCAGTTCATGGGTTTTGGCCGAGCAAAAGGTAATCAGTAACTCAACAATCATGGGTAGATCTAAGGAGGATCTAAGAACTATCACAAGGGAAATCAGAGAGTTTGTGAATCAGTTGTTTAAATCATAAACAGATCCATTAGATGGACTGAAGTAGCATTTATCTACTTTGCATTTGCTATGGAAAATGCAGTTCAAATGCTACCTGTAAGTTTATGAAATAGACAACAAGGAAGATAAACAAACAAACTAATTCGTCCCCAGCGGAGTCGCCATTTTGTTACAGGGAAAAGTGTCTATACAGAACTGCTCTATCCCACTAAGGTGTGATAACTGCCTTAGAAACAAACAGAGTAAAGCTACTTTCATTTTTCCTTTATGAATTACAAATAGAGAGGAACAAAAACACCAACCTCTGTCTTGCGCTAATCTCCTGATTTGATTCCTCTCTTCCTTGATAGTATTTCGCTACTTGTTCCCTTGCACGCCTAGCTTTACAAAGTACCTGTAAGATCACAGTAGCATAGCACTATACAAAGACATGGATTTATAATCATAAACAATCTAGGATTAGATGTAAATTGACCATACAAATGCAGCAAACAACAATGACACAAGAGTATGGAGGAAAACTTGAATAGCTTTATTGATAAACAAGAAAGAGCCAAGAGGAGTTACAGCCAGTTGTTCTAACCCAGCATCAACCTCTCAGCAAGGAAGCCCCTCTTCACCTCATACAAAGCTTAGATCATCCAACAATCTGATGTTTGTCTCAAGAAACCAACTGCAATTCCTTACAATATGCAAAATTCCAGCCTCTGGATCTCTGGGATGAGGGATCCATATATAGATATCTGTAATGGAGATGAGTCAGCTTATGATTTGATTAGTGTCTTCCCTCTGATAGTTCTTGCTTCCACTTGGATATTGATGATCTCTTACTCATCCTTGGTCGAATTCAGAGAGGCAAGTGTCACAGGAGAAGTTTTTGGAACCTTCCATTGCCTCTCCACCTCGCAGAATGTCACTGCCATTTGTCATTTCTCGCCCATCACACCCCATAGAAGGGCTTTTTGAAATGCAATGCACCCACATAGTGTATTTGGGTGAGATGCAACGCACCTAGCCTGTGGAGCAGCTGAAATGATCCTGTTTTGACCAATTCTGAGTAGTTTTTCATGGATAACTTTTGGGAGAAGCTGTAATCTGTTGACCATGTTCCTTTAGGGGTTAGAACAACACTTTTAGGGACTTAGGAGCCCTTGGTTTATGGAAATTTCATGCTTGGGGTTGTAGTGCCCAAAAATGTCTATAACATGCATGCCCCCCAAGCTTCATTACATTCACCTAAGTAGACTACTATTGGCTATCAGGTGGACGGAATGAAGGTTCATTTACAATATCAAGTGAAATACTCGACTGGGATTTTACAAGATATAATCAAAGACTCGAATTGGAACTTTCCTCCAGGGGAAATTTCAATTTTTAATGAGCTTGACACAAGACAAGTAACTCTGCTCTGATTCTTTGTTTCATTTTTTAACGAG
Source organism: Pinus tabuliformis (assembly GCA_031772625.1). Taxonomy (NCBI): domain Eukaryota; kingdom Viridiplantae; phylum Streptophyta; class Pinopsida; order Pinales; family Pinaceae; genus Pinus; species Pinus tabuliformis. The sequence continues at coordinate 1,301,031,965 of CM062809.1, forward strand.
CTTGACAGAAGACAAGGAACTCTGCTCAGATTACTTGTTTCAGTTTTTAACGAGCTTGACACAAGACAAGGAACGATGCTCATAGGACCTGATTCATTTTTTAATGAGGTTAACACAGTAAAAGAACTATCCTCATATTCCTTGTTTCATTTTTTAACGAGCTTGACACAAGACAAGGAACTATGCTCATACCATTTGTTTCATTTTTAAACGAGGTTGACACAAGACCAGGAATTATCCTCATATTCCTTGTTTCATCTTTTAAACAAGTTGACACAAGACTAGGAACTATCCTCATAATTCGTTGATCACGACCCATAAGAGGTCATGACTTCCAAGAGGTTATCATCAGATGGGAGAACAATGCTTTGGAAGGGATACGTAGCAAGGAATCCATTAGAAAGATTTGGTTCCAATGCCCCCAATACATAATGCACCACATCACGGAATTGATCCTCAGTTGATGTAGGCATGGAACGAGTTGCCACATAATTGACCCATGGTAGGGAAGATACCAATAGGAAAAAAGGACCATTTAGGGAAGATGGTTGACTGGAAACTACTTTTGGACCGGGAAATGAAAGTTGGTCAACGGTGACAATTCTGCCTTCATGTAGGAAACACATCACTCGAAAGAGTGTTGAAACAGTAGCTCCCATGTCATAAACATAGTCACACCTAAGAATTAAATTGTAATCTAAAGGGCCTGGGACTACCATCACATTGAGATAAACAATTTTTCCTCCCAAAGTAATAGGCAACTGAGGAAGGATCCCTAATGGTTGACTGGTTCCTCTGTTAAAAGCCAACAGATTCTGGGTAACAGGCATAAGTGGCAGCGAACCGAGTGCTTTCCAAGTAGTGGAGGAAAGGATACTCACAGATCCACCTTCATCTATAATAGTGCCAGATACAATAATATTATAAACCTGTACTATGATATGGAAAGGCACATAAGAAGGAAGACAACATCCTACCAGTTGATTCCAATCAAAGGAAGTGACCAGACTACTTAGAGGGGGTACCGTAAGAATGGGAGAATTATTCCCTTGAGTTACGAGAACAGGAGGATTTTCCTCCTGTATTGATGGAACAGGAGGGTTGCCTCCAAGCTCATTGGAATATGAAGAAATGAAAATAACCTGAGTGGTATCATACTCACTCTCTACGGGAAAGGTACGATTAACTAAAGGTGAAATCGGGTCAACTATTTCCTCGACCTATGATTGGTTAGGTATAGACTCATGGGATTCACATTCAGAGAGAGTGGGTTTGACCGACGGTTGATTTGGATCAGTCACTTCATCAATTAGTGAAGGATTAAGGGAGAGTCTCCTGTAACCAGATGGAAGTCACTGTGGAGAAGCAGGACAGTTATCCAACACTTTTTGGGCTTCATCCAGATAGGGACAAAGGTGCATGGGTTGATTCCCTTCACATAACCTATAGGGAAATTTAACTTTACCCTTCTTTCCATGAAATTTACTACCATTAGTTGATGGTGTGTCACCAGCATGATCTCCAAAAGTTGATGGCACAAGATGATTTGAACGCGAAGACCATTCTTCTAAGATCTGAGGAATACCAGAACAGTTTCGAAGAAGATGGTCTCCTGTACAAAGTTTGAAAGGATATCAAAGTGTAAGGACCAACCATATATATCTATATATAGATATTAAATAAAAATACAAGGATAAGAAAATAGCATTGGGAACTCAAAAATTATTAAGAATTATATAAAACTTTCCTAAATTTCACTTCGTTGAACATATCATATAATTTAGATGTTATTAACTAAACCATAATGAACTCATACAAAATAACATTATAACAACATAGGTACCATTCACCAGGAGACGAGCTTCAACTTCACTTGCCACTAATTTCCCTCCTTTTTTGTTAGTCGCCTCCAAGTGTGAATGTCGACATGCTTAATCTGAATGCAATGACTCACCGATTGACCTCCCAACCTACTCCTTGGGTACTCTCGTTTCCCGCTGACCCTCGAGCTACAATGGGGTTGTACAAGGAGGAATGTAATCGCTGGTAGAGGAGAGCACTCTTTGGCTTAAGAGTCCCCTCTCTAAAGTCTTCTACCTCACCAAACTTACTATAGCTCGTAGTCACTACTCTGACATAGTCTCATCCATCCAACAATAGGGTAAAAAGTCCCTTATCCCATGGCCCGCCCCTTCTTTTATAGGAGTCTTCATAGGTGACACTTGGTCTTTCATGCATAATTAATTATTTTTTATAATCCAATAGTTTGATTATTCACCCACCCATGTGTCACTCTCTCATCAAGGATCTCCAAAATCATTTACTTCAATTTTAATTGAAAAATAATATTTTTCCTCACCTCAACAAGATTCCTAGTTCTTCTCCTAGTTGTCTCTTGATCCCCCTTTTTACTCCTTAATTTATGTTAATTACTAAAGTCAATTGATAAATCAAGATTTGATCCCCTATCTACTCCCTAATTTAACTCAAGTTATCTCTTAGATGGATATTCTTATGTTGGTTGTTGCCACATGGAGGTTCTCTAAATTTCTCTAAAATTTAATTTATTAATATTATTTTAATTCACCATCCTCTTCTCTTAATTAGGTTTAATTATTTTAAAATTAATAATTATCCATACATTTATGTCCCTCTTTCCTCTTTTTACCTAATTAAATTACATTATCTACCTAAAATTTTTCAACATGGGAACTGTAGAGTTTCTAAGATAAAATATTTTATTTCTTCCTATGATCCCCTTAAGCCAAGTTTTATTCTTGATTTAATTACCTCGGTTCTAATCATCATTTACCACTTGATTTGAATTTACATGGTTTTCATATCTTGATTATATTTATTAATTTATTTATTTTTAATGATTCCAAGGGTGCCAAGTTTGGTCGTGCCCTTCAAGAACATCCCTTGAAGTTCCAAGGGTGTCACACTTAACAGTTTATTTGTGATGCCAAGGGTGCCAAGTTGGTCATGCCCTTCAAGAAATTCCCTTGAAGTTCCAAGGGTGCCACGCCACTTGCCCTTCAAGCATTCAGTGGCTACGAGGGGAAAGTATATGTGCAATGACAGAGACCACTATCATCTCTTATGTTTCCTGCTATAGTGAGACTAATGGTGGCAGGGATCAAGGAATCCGCCTTGATGCACGCCCCTTGGTAAAATCCTCATGAGCGACCCAACTTTGGGACCTACCCTCATGACATCATGATCTTCAAAGAGACGGTGTTTCAACCTTTCCAGCCCAAGTCACAGTGGGAGTGCTAGTGGGTGAGATCAGGGACACTACCCATCCCTCCCATGTAATTCCATCCAATTGGACAACCCCATCACCCATATGTGAGTCATTCGGCCAAGCAATTAATCTATGCCTACAACCACTAACATATCATCAGAATATAGATAAACATATATAGCAGGTTTCAAAATTAACTTAGAATTTCAAAGAAAAAAATATAAATTTCATCAAACTAGATGTCGTCAGCTCATCATATGCGAGTGCCTCTGGTGGTTTCCTGCCACACTCAATAATCATCAGTAACAAGGTTTCTCAGTGTTAGTCATTGTCATAATAGCATCACTAACATCACTTAGTCATTTGCATCATAATATCAATGGAGAACATACATAAACATGACAACCACTAATATCGCAACCACCGATAATAGATTCATGTGTCCGGACCCTCAATTTGAGGTCCTCAAAGAATAAATTGTGGGCCTTAGGGCTAAATAAATGTTAATTTCATATCACTGTGAGTCAACTGGAGCGGGGCACTACACAAAGTTTGTGAGGCTTATCGGACGGTTTCTCATCAGAAGTTGCATTTGAAGCAATGGTTGCTTGGTTTCCCCCCCTGCTGAATTTTCTTCTTCTTCTTCTTCTTCCCTTTCTTCTTCTTCTTATCCACATGGTTACTAGTGTCAATACTTTCACTAGGAAAAGAGGAAGAAGGGGAGGAACAAACAACCGACGAAGAAGGTAAAGGGTCAACTTTAGGATCAATTGGAGGTTGACTCTGTCCAGGAGGAGGAGTACTCGATTGTCGAGAAATCACGACATTTTGAACCAAGGAGGTTGAAAACAACCATACTGGAAAGCCAATGGTAAATCCCGGAAGGGATAATGTAGCCATATATAGAGCACCAATATTTTTGAAAGGAGGAAAAGGACTAGGATTCCCATCAAAAGGAATTCCTTAATCAGTGGACTCTAGAGTTGTTTCCATATGTCTCAAGATAATATCAACTAAGGAGTGCCATGGAGGATGTTATCCGCGGTCAACTAATTTTATTTTAATCAAAATAACAAAACAAAACAAAAGAGGGATAATCTAGGCAAAAGGATTGCCAAGTAACTATGAACTGCAATATACTGCCTCAGTAAACCAAGGACTTAAGTTACGTGCAGGAAATCTCCCTGAATGTTGTGTTTGGTGTATCACAGTGTACAAGGCAACCGACTTGGTTAACTATGGATGAATAGCAACCTAATGTAGTCCTCCCATATATACCCGAAAGCACGTGGAGGCCCAATCCATGTTAGCATTGTGTAATGTGAAACGCACAGTGAGAGAATTCCTTTATACTTTTAGTACTATAACGCCGCCTTATATACCTGAAGCTATGTGGACGAGCTATGATATACATACATATGTGGAATGAGGTATCACACTCGGAATGTATTGCAGACAATTAACAATAGCTGCTATGTTTAACAATGTTGGAACACGTCTCTAGCCTAAACGTCTAAATGTTATGCGTTAAGTTACAATGCTCCATTAGGTTAATTGAGATAACTTTTAAGTTGATCTTCTTAATAATTTTCCTCTCAAGGTTCACCATGTGATGTATGTTTGTAATTCCTAGAATGCAACTAACATGAGAAACATTCTTTCATTCAATTAACAATGAAAACCGTAGCTAGTAAGGGATAGAGAAATCAAATCTTTGACAAAGAGCATAGAGCACATCTAATGCAACTTTACCTATACTATTCCTATCAAGCATTCACAAACTACAATATGCACAATGAAAGTTTTTCTTTTCATTCCCTTTAGTGTTTAGATGATCAAAAGGAAACTAAATGCACAAACAATCAATCAATACTTTTCAAAAGAAACGAAGACTTTACAACAGTTTCGTTTTCAAAGAAATGAAGACTTTACGACACTTTCTTTTCAGAAAATATTAATCGACTATAAGCTAACTTTGACAATGAATTGATAATGATAAAGAAAAAATTTAAGAAACACTAAGAAAGAAAGGCCAAAGTAGGGCTAGGAGGAGAAACACAACTTGATTTTAGAACCACAAGAAACATTGATCTTTCAACATACAAAAATAGAAGAAACTTTGTAAAAATCAAGCCAAAAGTGGGTTTTTTAGCCTAAGAAGGATCAGCGCAAGCTAGAGTGGGAGATAATGCATTGTCTCTAAGCCAAGGGTGCACTGCAGTGCACTATCCCCTGAACAAGGGTGCACTAGGACCAACACATTCCTAGAATAGGAATTCTAGTGCAAATTTCGACCAAAAAAACTTCAAAATGACTGAAATAAGATTAATGAAGTCAAGAAAAGTCTACTAGAATGTAATATGATGAGGATAAACTACCAGGAATGATAGTCATTCCCCAGTATGGTCGCCAATTCGTTATATGGAATTTGCATCTCCTGATAAACACATTTTCCCTGGGTGGGTAGCAACACCTAGAACAACAAAAATAAAGTAGTTTAACATTTTCCTATAGTAGATAGATGAGATGAAGGAACTTACTTGTAGTCTTTCGCTTCCTTAATCCCCTTTGAATTGCTCTTTCATCCGGATTTAAATAGGAACGCAACAAATTACAGAGATAACCATATACACAAAGATGCAGCGGAAATAATACTTCATTTCATTAATGGAAAATATTGAAATATGCTTACAACCAGAAATGGAAATAAACCAGCTAGGGCGATGGTAGCTTATCTCTGAGAAGAGATGTGATGGCTACATGCCTCTGAACTGTGTTACAATGAGGCTCGAAGGCCTATTTATTGTTGAGAAACAATGGAAAACCCTTAACATTCCAAAACCTAACCCTAGGAGATGAAACGCCAAAACTGTGGGCCCCGTTTGGGGTAAATTGGTACATCAACTTCCCGTGGTCGTAACTTTGGCATATGATCTCCGTTTGACGCGTACAATAGCTCATTAGAAATATCTATCCGAGCACTATCATTGTTGGAACGGGCAACATATGGATCCATGGACCCATGTTGCCCCCGGATTCCCCAAAAAACGTCGTTTAGGGCCTCAAAACGGCTCCGGAAGTTCAGGACCCGAAAAACTGCTAAAAATAGTAAGTTGTGCTACAATTAAGGAAACTGAAAATGCTGAGAAAGACAATGGTGGGGGTCCAGGTGGACTTGGCAGGTGGCCACAAATATCCACCTGGATCATTCTTCCCCCCTTAGGAAGCAATGGTCCCCATTGCGTTGAGCTCCTCCATGAGATGAGGAAACTTCTGCTGAACTTGTTCCCTGGTGAGCCACTTGCCCTGCTGAAGGAGTTGGCCTGCTTTAACAACTCGATACAGTTGGATATTCTGTTGGCGAGTGTTCTTGATCTGTGTGTCCATGATCCGATCAGTTGCAGCTTGTTCCATGCAATCTGGATTTAATTTTGTGGGTTTGAGCTGTTCTGCAATGTCGGATGTGTCTAGCAATGGTGGAAAGTATGGCCGAAGGCGATCCACATTGAACACTGGGTGCAGGCCAAGGAATGGGGGAATGCTGAGCTCAAATGCATTGTCTCCCATAGCCTTAGTAATGGTGTAAGGACCATATCGGAGTGGTCTCAATTTCCGATAGGCTCCAGTAAGGCGTTCCTTCTGCAAATGCAACCAGACTTTGTCGCCCACCTGAAACTTGTGTGGCACCCGATGTTGATCATGTCGCTGCTTGTACTTGGCATTTGATTTCTCAAGAATGTCATGGACCTGCTGGTGGATATGTTGGATGCGCTCAATGAAGCTGGTGACCTTATCTGTTTCGGACTGGACATGAGCTGAATTCATGTGAGTAGCTGCAAGTGGCATGGCCACATCAATGGGGCATAGTGGCTGGAATCCCAAACCCACCTGAAAAGGGCTATGGCCAGTGGAGCTGTGAAGAGCTCGGTTGTAGCTGTGCTGAACATAGGGGAGGCTCTCGTCCCATGTGCGTGGATGCTTTGAGTTATACATGCGTAGAATGTGCACAATCATCCTATTGAAAACCTCTGTCTGGCCATCAGTTTGAGGATGGAAGGCTGTGCACTTCATGAGTTTGGTGTCCAGCATTGACCAAAGACTGGACCAAAATGTGCTGAGAAACCGACTGTCCTGATCTGAGATGATAGACTGTGGGATCCCAAAGTGCACCCACACTCGTTCAAAGAAGAGTTTAGCAGTGGCTTCTGCTGTGATATTCTTCTTGCAGGCCATCATAATGGCCATCTTCGAGAACCTGTCGACGACCACAAAAGCACAGTCATTTCCATGCTTAGTGGAAGGAAGGCCTGACATGTAATCCATGGAGATGGATTCCCAAGGTTGACTAGGGGTAGGCAACGTGGTATAGAGGCCATGCTTCTTAATGGTCGGTTTGGCAATGGCATAGGCAGTACATGATCGGATGTACTTCCCAACATCCTGTCGAAGATTCGGCCAATAGAAATAATTTTGCAGTACTGCCACTGTTTTCTCGACCCCGAAATGCCCAGCAGCCCGACTGTAGTGTGCTTCCCAAATCATCTTGGCACGCTCACTTGAAGGAACACAAAGGTGACCGAGGTGGCATAATAGGGCATCCTGGAGGTGAAAATCTGCAACATGCCGACCCTCCAAGAGTGTCTGGTATGTGTGGCCGAATTCTGGGTCGCTTTGGTAGAGAAGTGGCCAAACAGAAGTCTCATGCCCACAAGAGTTGAGCACGGTGGTTAGCGCCATGATCGGTGGTCGACTGAGGCAATCTGCAACATTATTGGTGTTGCCCTTTTTATACTTGATATTCAAGTGAAACTGTTGCAGGTATGTAGACCACTTCTGATGGCGATCATTCTGCAATTTCCCTTGGGTCTGTATGAACTGCAAAGGTCGGTGGTCTGTGTGGATGACCGTTTCCTTCCCCAAAATGTAATGCTTCCATTGTCGGCATGCCTGTACAATGGAATACATCTATTTATCATAAGTGGGGTACTTCCGGACTGTTTCTGAAAGTGTTTCACTGTGATATGCCACTAGATGTCCATGTTGAGTAAGGACTGCCCCAATAGCATAGTCAGAGGCATCCGTCTCGACCTCAAATGGTTGTTGTAAATCTGGTAACGCGAGCACTGGTGCCATGCAGAGGCGATCCTTCAACTCCCTAAATGCCTTCTGTTGAGATTCAAACCAAAAGAATTTTGCTTTCGCCCCGCCCTTGGTGACTTGACTCAAGGGCCAAGAAATATGAGAAAACTCCAACACAAACCTGTGGTAGAAGTTGGAAAGACCTAGAAAGCTGCGGAGCTCTGTTAGAGTGGTTGGAGAGGGCCAATCCTGAATGACTTGGATCTTGGCTGGATCGACATGCACCCCCTGTTCATCAATGATGTATCCCAGATACTGAACCTGGGTCATGCCAAAAGTGCATTTCTCCAAATTGGCACATAGCTTGTGTTGCCGCAGTGTTTGGAGAACCTGTCGGATGTGGTGGAGGTGCTCTTCCCAACTCTGGCTGAAGATCAGAATGTCATCCAAGTATACTACTACAAAGGAGTTGGTGAATGGCCGCAAGATGTCATCCATTAGCCTCATAAAGGTTGCAGGAGCATTCGTCAATCCGAAAGGCATGACCAACCATTCGAAGAGGCCCTCCTTGGATTTGAAGGCAGTCTTCCACACATCGGAGGGTTCGATTGGTACCTGGTGATATCCTGACTTCAGATCGATCTTGCTGAAATATTTCGCCCCCTTTAGTTGGTCTAGGAGGTCATCAATCCGCGGGATCGGGTACCTATTATGGACAGTGATCTTGTTCAGCGCCCGATAGTCAATACAGAGTCTCCACGTCCCATCCTTCTTCTGTACCAACACGATCGGACTCCCACAGGGCGATGAACTCGGACGGATGTGACCTTTCTGCAGGAGCTCCTGAATCTGCCTCTTGATTTCATTGTTCTCCAGAACGGAGCGCCGATAAATTGGTCCATTGGGTAGGGGCGCACCTGGGGTCAGATCGATGGAGTGCTTGACTTGACAGTGCAGAGGAACCCCTGTCGGGGAGGTGAAGATGTCCTCGTACTCCTCCACAATCTTGTCCATCTGTAGTTGTCGTGTAGAGGGACCCCGTTTGGAGGCCGCGGCCACTGTCTTCTTCTTTCCTTGAGGGCGTATCATCAGGAAAACAAATTTCCTGGTTTTGGAAATGATCTTACTGCATTGTTTTGCAATAATCAAAGAGATGGCGGCAGGTGGTGCTACCTCTGGTATCCTGAACAACTTATTTCCCAATGTAATAATAACAGCACGGGGTCTGGATTCATACACAGCATGTCGCTTCCACAAGTATGGTTGTCCTAGTAATACATCACAAACTTCAAGGGGAGCAATGTCACACAATACCTCATCCGTGAAGGGCTTGATGTTGTATGGAAGGCGACACTGTTGGCTCACGCGAAGATCTCGTCCTTGGTGAAGCCACCCAATGGTGTATGGTTGTGGATGTGCTGTGGTCGGTAAGCCCAACCGCTTCACGACCTCTGCCGAAATGAGGTTCTTTTGACTCCCGCTATCAACAATGAACTGTATCGGGGAGCCCTTTACCCACATCTGGGAGTGGAAGAGACGCTCCTCCTCCTCTGGATCTTCGGGTTCATTTTTCTGGATCTTTGCGGTAGCAACAGTGGCGCTGGGATCCGCATCAATGATCTGCTTCCCTTTTTCATACCCCTTATCGGGTTCTGACTCAGAGTCGGAACATGCATCTGATTCTGAAACCTTTAGCTTAGCCACCAGTGACTACTTGGCCCGACACTCACTTGTGTTGTGAGTGGAGCTCTTATGGAACTCGCACCATTTTCCAGTGTCCTTTCTCGGCTTCACGGCGCTGTTCTTTGCTTGCAGCTTCGGCTGGTTGTCTTGGGTTGTCCCGCCTTGGCTTTGTCCTTTGTTCTGTGGTTTAGGGGCACCTTTCCCCTGCTTTGGATTCGCAGATCCAAAGTCTCGATTCTTTTGTTTAAACTTCTGCTCGACCTTGACGGCATATCGGTATGCTGCGCCGAGCGAGGGGATGTTTAGGAATTGTATTTCTTCCTGGATGTACTTGTGCAGGCAGCCACGGTATTTGAGTATCAAATGTTGCTCTGAATCCTTGATACCCAACTTTGTGCGAAGGGTATGGAAAGGATTCATGAACTCCGGCACGTCTTGGTCCCTTCCCTGCCGCAGCGTGGTCCACTTTATGTATTCATCCTCATAGCTTCCGCCAGGGTAGTACTGCTCCTTGATGGCATCTCGGAACGAATCCCAGGTGGGTGCGGCTGAAAATAGTGAGCCAGTACTTTCATCCTTCTGCTCGCAGTAGGTTTCCCACCAGTCCTTGATGTGGGGGGCTACTTTGAGAAGAGCAAAAACAATCTTTTCCCGACTCGAAAATTCATGAACAGAAAAATAACCCTCTAGCAGATTTAACCATTTATCTACGGCATCTGCGTCTATCTAACCCTCGAATATGGGGATTTCAAAATTAACTTATACCTTAAAGGGTGTGGCGTTTCCAGAGTAGCTGCTGGAAGCCGATGCGTCACTTCTGGGTAGCCGCTAAAGGATCTGAGCAAAGCTGTCCATCATCGCGTTCCGTTGTCGCTCGAGGGCTTCTTCGAGCAAGATTTTGATGGGATCTCCTGCCCCCTCATCTTTCTTCTCGTCTGCCATGGGACGCCGTCGGGATTTGCGAGGCTGGTCTTGCAAAGGTTCAACCAGTTCAAGCCCTAACTCCTTATATCCCGACCTTGTTGGGGACATGCAAAGAAAAACAGAGAAAAAGCAGACCGCTCTGATACCACTGATCCGGATTTAAACAGGAACGCAACAAATTACAGAGATAACCATATACACAAAGATGCAGTGGAAATAATACTTCATTTCATTAATGGAAAATACTGAAATATGCTTACAACCAGAAATGGAAATAAACCAGCTAGGGCGATGGTAGCTTATCTCTGAGAAGAGATGTGATGGCTACATGCCTCTGAACTGTGTTACAATGAGGCTCGAAGGCCTATTTATTGTTGAGAAACAATGGAAAACCCTTAACATTCCAAAACCTAACCCTAGGAGATGAAACGCCAAAACCGTGGGCCCCGTTTGGGGTAAATTGGTACATCAACTTCCCGGGGTCATAACTTTGGCATATGATCTCCATTTGACGTGTACAATAGCTCATTAGAAAGGTCTATCCGAGCACTATCAAAACGTCTTTTAGGGCCTCAAAACGGCTCCGGAAGTTCAGGACCCGAAAAACTACTAAAAATAGTAAGTTGTGCTACAATTAAGGAAACTGAAAATGCTGAGAAAGACAATGGTGGGGGTCCAGGTGGACTTGGCAGGTGGCCACCAATATCCACCTGGATCACTCTTGTCGCTCCCACTTGAACTAAACCCACTCAATTGGTACCTATATCAACAGAAACAGAAACAACAAACGATCAAAGCATACATTATCTATCTACTATAAACCAATGGAATCGAAGACATTGAAACACATAATCATTATAGATATGGACAATAATATGAGAAAAGGAATAAACTCTTTATTAATGTAGAAGGAAGAGTATCACCCAATACAGTTCGATCATGTGCAACTCCTCTAGTTTTAGTCCAATCCTCGCCACATCAAAAGCACACCATTCCAGCAGCATAACATTGCTTGACATTAACTCAATTCTCAAACCAACAGAATTTCCTTAGAAAATTCAGATTCTAGCCCCTCGATCAATATGATGAGTGCTCAATTTATAAGAAATGGAGGTGGTTTTGTCATAAATGAGGGTATTGAATGTCCTTCCAAACTTGGAGTTAGTTTCCATGGAGTAAGGGATGAGAGGATAGGAGGTTAATGGATCCTTAGCCTATCCAATTTCGAGCTCATAGGAGGAGATAAGAGATGGGATCCTTCTAGAATCATCTAGAATCAAGGAATATTCCCAGAACCCTATGCAAATTTCGCTCAATCTCACCTAACGCAGGTCAAAGAGGGCCTAAGTGCACTGTAGTGCAGGCCAGAATGGGCCTACCTGCTCTACAGTACAGTTACCCCTGACCAAGGCTGCACTGGTGTCCCAAGGAAGCATTTCAATGAGGCTTCAGGCCAGGAAACTTTCATAGAAGGAAGCATTCAATGATTTGACTTTTCTAGGGCATGTAACAACTAAATTAGGGTTTGATGAGCCCTAATAGTACTGATCTGAATGTCAGGAGTGATGTGCCCAAATAGACCTGTAACAGTCACCCCTTCAGTTCCCTAATACACAACGTTTAATCCAAGCAAAGAAGGGCACTTGGAGTGGTTTTCCTCATAGAACGAACAAATTTCTATAATATTTAATGGAAATTCCTTCCTAGGGTTCCTCCTGGTGCATCTACAGCAGAAGATAGTTAAGGCTCTCTCTACTTCCTCCTTCTTCATCTTGATCTACACGATGTCCATTTTCAGAGAAAGGGTATGCAACATTTCACTCTTAAAGTCTTGAAACATGTTCCCAATTTCAATTTTGATGGATGTGTTGGAGGAGGATGAATTGGGCAAAGCTTGACTAGCCATGCCCTTCTTTCTCACTGCCCTAGAATGATTTTTGAAAATTATCTTGATATCATCATAGGGTAACTGATAGATGTCCCCTCCTGATAGTAGGTTTAGGCTGTCTATGAGGTCTTCCATGATCCCTCTAAGAAGGACTAGCTTAAGCGATTCAGGATAAAGGGTGCACCTGAACCTTTTGTAGCTGAGATGGAATCTTTCCTCATAATCTTCTAGAGATTCATCATGTCCCAAGGTCATTCTAAAAATTTCCTCTTTGGTATCTTTGGACCTACAGTAGTTCCTATACTTATTATTGAAGGCTTGTTGCATCTGAGCCCAGGAGATGATACTATCCCCACCTAAACCCATGACCCAGTGTAAGGCTGCATCTTTGAGAGTGGATGGGAACAATTTCAACTTCTGGTCATCAGAGGTGTAATCATAAGTTCTCCATATGACAAAAAAATCAAACGAAAAGGTATTCAGGTCTTTTGAGGTCAGGCCATGGAAGTGAGGAAGAGCAGAGGGAATTATGTTTTTCATCCTAGCATCCCCATTAGTTTCTATGATGGGAAAAGAACCCTCAGCTCTATTCTCAGCTTCTTCTCTGTCTCCAATCCCATTTCTATTTTCATCCATGGTGTAAATTGGTGGAATGGTCTCTTCTTCTTCCCCGATAGGCTCTTAAAAATATCTGGTTATTTGCCTAATGGGTCCTCTAGCTCACATGCACCGAAGCAGAGGGAAGGTTGGATGTTTCATTCAGTGGGGGTATTTGGAAAAAAATTCCCTAAGTTGTCTCTACTTCTACGAGGCATGGAAGGAGTTTATTTTTCTTTTTAGGGCTTTTTTCTTTGAACTACTTGCAGAATGGAAAAGAAAAACAAAACCAAATTGCAACTACTTGTTGAATGGAACTATTTGCAGAATTGGAAAGAAAGAAAAAGATTGCAACTATTTGCTAAATGGAACTATTTGCATAATTAGAAAGAAATAAGGAAAGAAAGAAAGCAAAAATAACATCTACTTAGACACCTCCTTGGCAATGATGCCAAAAGGTGATGAGCGCCAGTATTGCAGCAAGAATGTTGCAACTCCTAGGGCTACCAACTTTACTTCATCAACCTGGGGTTTGTACAAACATGGAGGTGATAGTGTTATATACACAATAGATGCAATGGTCTACTCTTGTCACTTTTCAATTGGGGCGATAGACCAATAGGGTTTCTCAAACCAGTCTTCTATTGAATAGAAGAAGTCTGACTACCAAATTGAGAAGGGAAAATTATCCTTAATGAAATAAAAGGAATGTTGCCTACTTTAAGGAATGAACAACTAAATTAGAAGATGTTATGAAGTTACATGAAATCATCTAGCTACACATTTACACATTTTTCTTGCAAAATAAACCTAACTTAACCTTTTTTATAACATGTGATGATCTAGACTAACTGAGCATGGAATCTGATCTAGGAAGTATTATAACTGCTACATGCATGTGCTAATTTAGAAATTGTAGAAAAAGTCATTTTTTGGTGTTTTAATTTTATGAATGCAAATGTTAATTATCACTTGTTCTTTGGCAAGGGAGACAAGTATGGAGGGGGAGGTATGGACTAGTCTCAAGGGTATGGAAGCCAAGTGGATGCCTTATCTAACCTTAGATGTCAATTTCTGTTAATTTCGGGCTTCAAACAGGCTATGACAGGGTTTCCTGTAGTACTACTACAGGATGTCCTAGTTCTACTATAGGATGCCCTGTTTTACTACAGGAAACAAGCTGAAAGCTTAGGAGATGGTAGGAAAGGTAGAATGAAGTGTGGAAATGGTATCTGATGGAGAAATAAGGCATGAAGGGGGTGAACACTATCCAAGGCTCAATCAGATGCTTCAAGACGGTTGGATTTTCTCAATGGAAAGGGAAATTTTTCTTGCAAAACAAGAATTCAGATTTAGGGTTTAGTGGACTTTGGCTACATTGGTGGATAGGACTTGGATGACGTAAATGAAATTAGGTCTCCTTTCAAATTAGAATCTCATGCAACAACATACACTCTTGTCTTAATTTATGCACAAATTCATCTATACATGGAAAAGATTCATTGAATGAAGGAAAACAACGTCATTATTAGCTAATGGCTAAGTTCATGAATGGAAGTTCTTTGAAATCATAGCAAAACTTAAGAGATCAAGATGAAAATTTCAAATAATCCTAAGCTCAAAGACAATGACCTATTCATCAAGAAACCTTATATCATGCATTAAAACAAGAAATATTTTTTTGGGTTGTGTGAATGGAACCCTCAAGTCATGATCCCATGAGGGAGATGAGGTGAAAGCCATTATCACAAGCTTTTCTGGAGTATCCACTATTACTAAGATACCATTGATATAACTATCCACAAATGGAAGAAAACTAATTAATCATCTAAATACTTGCAGATTAACAAAACTAAAATCACTTTTGTAGCTAACTATGAATGTAATCTAAGCATACACGTACAAGAAGAGGAAACTCTGTTGCTAGGGTTGGGCCCTAACCCAAGAGCTTCAGCCCTGTAAGTCAACTCAATGCTGGATCAAGGGAATTCTTTTCATTTTCATTAAAATAAAAAATACATAAGAGTCATCAATCAGAATGTCTTAGCTCAAAAATGCCTCTTGGCTACAATAAAAAAATTTGAATCCTAATGAGGCTTTAGTCCTTCTTATTTATACAACTGAAGCTACCAACAACTTGCTTAAATTTAGGGAGGCTAAGCTCCTATCTCGAGATCAACTGTTCTCCAACTATCACTGGCTTGGATGCTAATGACCTTAATGGCTAGACTACTTGTACTATGAGCTGATCAGATGTGGAGGAGGAATCTTCAAGTGAGTGAGGAGTTAAGGAGGGAGATCCAATCTCTTAAAATCCCTCTTGCTTGTCTACTTCAAGTTCCTACACTTTAATTAGCCAAAATTGGCTCCAAAATCTGCAATTAATTCTCATTAGACCACAAGACATGACATCTCATCTTTACCCTTCACACTAAGGAAAATATAACAAAACATGTAAGGAAATGTGAGAAAAGTTGTTTCGATAAGCTCTAGAGTGGAATTAAGGTCCATATAATTTAGCCATTGATGAGCCTCATCATAGAGCATAAAGAAAACCTCGACTTCTATATACATAATTAAAACCCATGCCCCGTGTAGAAAGCCAAGTAGCCCTCCCCAACCAAGGATACTCGACCATAAACCTCTTCAAGAGAGTCCATAGAATATAATGTTATTGAACAAATGAAGAAAACCAAGGCCAAAATTTCATTGTATGATCTTTGTAGTGTTCCACAATAGAGATAACTACCTATTAAATCCTTGCAACCCTCTTATGCTCAGTATAAGTCTATGAAAGCCCCTTTGAATCTCACCAAAACTCTTTTTGTTGTAAATTCTTGCCAAAACTCTTTCTCTTGTTAAATCCATTGTAAATGCTACCAACATTGGAACAAATTAAAAATCATAAACCCCATATATTTTTCTTAACTTTCACATTTTCAATAAAAAAAGTACCCAATTATTTAGTGGAATATAGAGCCTCCTCCACTGAAATTATTTATTCTATTTGGAAGGAAATTAATGTTTTTCTAGATAATACCAATAGTGACTAAGATAATTCAATTGGAAAATTTGAAAGTAATGGTGATAAGAAAGGTCAAATATGTATTGATGAATTGTACTTTGGCTCTTAGGTTCATTAAGTGAATGATATTATAGTTTTGGAGAAACTTGAATTACCTTGACATTGAGAAATAGACAGTCAAATGTTTCCATACATACATCTTGAAAGGTCATGTTAACGTGATTGTCCCTTATCCTACAGTAAGGTCACTATTTGTCGAGAAAAAAATGGGGGAATAGAGGGGAATTTGGATGACCTCTTTTTAAGAGTATGATTTGGAATTTGATTCTGCACACACTATAAAAGGTCATGTCTTGTTGATCCAAGTGGATCTCCGGACACCAGTGGCATGGAAAAGGCTCAAAATTCAAAGTGGTGAAAAGATGATTAACTTGACATCAGATCGAAGTGCTCGTCGCCCTGATTCCAACGATGTGAACGACACTCCAATCAGAGTCCGGATGAGGAAGATAGAGGCAGTCAAAGCTGGGTTGAATTTTTGCTGATTGGGCAGGATTAACAAAGACACGATTTGAAATTTTCCGGCAAACAGAATCCAGCCAAATCTAGCCAAATTTCGGGCTAAATTGTTGCCTAGTTAAAACAACTCCTTCGGTCAAAATCTGAATCTTCAAAAATGCACAGTTTGTTTATTTAACAAAAAAAATATAAAAAAAAAGGGTGGCAGGCCACCAACCCTGCCACCCCAATCCTATCCAAAGCAATGTTATTAGTGGAGGGGTGGGCCACTACCCTTGGCCCCTCCCACGTATCCACCATACTGTACGCACAAAGATGGGGTGGGCCACCCTTGGGGCACGGACCCAATCTCGACAACACGCAACCACCACCGCATAAATAAGTCAGAGAAGAAGGTAGGTATGGTGGGCGGGCCACCCAAGCCAGGCTCAACCCAACTTATTTTTTAATTAAAGAATTTTGTATGTAAAAAAAAGGAGGAGGCGGGGTTTGATCGCCCGACCTCCTCCATAAAAAACTGAGCTCAAACCAACTCCGCCAACAACATTCTTGAGAAATACATCAGCCTATTTTCTATTTAACACTCAGTGCATTAGTGCACCCAAGGCAGAGGAGGGAGCGCACGTAGTTCGAGGCAAATTTTTGCAGGAAGGCAAGATTTTCACTTTGTCTGATTTTGACAAATTTTATATGGTTTCAGCATTTCTTAACGCCATGAACACAATGGCGCTATCTGTTTCTC
Source organism: Pinus tabuliformis (assembly GCA_031772625.1). Lineage (NCBI taxonomy): Eukaryota > Viridiplantae > Streptophyta > Pinopsida > Pinales > Pinaceae > Pinus > Pinus tabuliformis. Next base: position 1,301,049,669 of record CM062809.1, read on the forward strand.
CATCAAATTTCTACATTTTTCGGCCATTTTTCAGTAGGGAGGTATAAAACTCCTTTTTGTAACTGATGCTTGTACTCTTCTTTCTCACGCCAATTAATGAATGAAGGTCTCCCCATTGATCGAACAGGGCCCGAAGACATAGTCCATGTCAGACGAACTTCTTTATCAAGTCTTTTTGTCTTCTTTAATGCTTTATGTGTTTCTCCTCTTCTCTCATGTGAACATTAAATGTCTATGTTAAGCTACAATTTATGCATGTAATTCTTTAACACATCTATAAGCGAAAGATCTTGGATCAAGTGGTATCAGAGCAGGTCTTTGTAGATGTGAATTGATTGTTTGCATGCTAACAAAAAACAGGCTCCGAAGAGGCGAAGGGAAGCTAAAGTCTTTTGATCCCGAAGCGGGGCATGCACATCGAAGGAGAAACATGGTAGATGAGGAGGCTCGTTATGAAGAGGAGCTCAATTTTTGCAAAACCTTCTATACAATGGTAGAAAATGTTGGTTAGTTACTTTCAAGGCTGGAGAAAGAAAAAAGGAAAAAGGCAGAAGAACAAGGTTCAGTGCATGGAAATGGTGAAGAAGAACCCCCTCCTTCTCCTTCCACGAGTGAAAGTTATTCATCCTCTCATCACCATCATCATAGAAATTCAAGGGATGCATCTAAGAAACCTTTCTTTAAATTAGATGTCAAATTTGATCTTCCCATTTTTAATGATGAAAGTAATGCAAAAAAGCTTAGTAACTAGATTAGGCAGATTGAAATCTAGTGTAGGATTCAACAGATAGAAGAGGACGAGGCAAAGATTTAGCTGGCCTCTCTTCGGCCGAGTAAAACCGCTCTCGTCTGGTGTGAGAGAAAATTGCGAAGCAGTAAGAGTGGGTAATCTTCTTTCCTCATGGCCTAGTGTTATAGACATTTTTGGGCACTGCAACCCCAAGCATAAAATGTCCATAAACCAAGGGCTCCTAAGTCCCTAAAAGTGTGGTTCCAACCCCTAAAGGAACAAGATCAACTGATTACAGCTTCTCCCAGAAGTTCTCCATGAAAAACTATTCAGAACTGGTCAAAACTGGATCATTTCACCTATTCCATAGGCAAAGTGCATTGCATCTCACCTAAATACACACAATGGGTGCATTGCATTTCAAAAAGCCCTTCTATGGGGTGCGATGGGCGAGAAAGGACAAATGGCAGTGTCAATCCGTGAGGTGGAGAAGCATGTGTAGGACTATCAGAAGGTACTCTGTGAAGTTGGGTATATAAGAAAGCAAGTAGCGTAGGAATATCAGAAGAGAGAGGAATTAAGCAAGGAACCAAGCGCAAGACAGAGGTTGGTCTCCTTTATTCTTCTCTCATCTATCTTTCATAAAGGAAAATGAAAGTAGTTTCACTTTGTTTGTTTCTAAGGTAGCTACCCTCCTTAGTGGGATTAGCAGTTCTGCATAGACACTTTTCCCTTTAACAAAATGGCGACTCCGCTGGGGAGCGACTAGGTTGTTTGTTTATCTACATTTGTTTACTTTATAAACTTACAGACAGAGCCTGAAGTTGAGCCAGGTAGCCTTCGAACTGCATTTTCTATGCAAATGAAAAGTAGATAAATGCCGCTTCAGTCAATCTCCAGGTTTCGTTTACGAATTAAACAACGGATTTACAAACTCTCTAATTGCCCTTGTGGTGGCTCTAGTAACCTCCTTAGATCTACCCCTATGATTTATTTACTAATTAGCACTTGCTCGGCCAAAATCCCTGAACTGAACTACAAACTGTGACACGGAACCCAAGCAAAGTCTCGTCTCTAGTCCAGCGCACTGTTTGTTCTGTGAATCTCAAATTCAGCGCACTTCCCGAGTGTAGTAAGTGCGCTGCATTTCAAATTCATTGTGTTACAGGTGCGCTGATCAGACTAGGCATTGTTCCTAAATTTTGGTTTCCGTGTTCACTCTTTTCAGATATATTCAAGAGTTTTGCTGCCTGTAGTCAGTACACCTCTGTTTGAAACCCCTTTCCTTGCTATTATTATGCCTCCATTGTGCAAATAACTGTAAATGTTTTTGTGTATTTGTTGAGTCATTTTCAGTTCTCCTTTGCAAAGAAGTAACGTAATTCTGCTGGCGTTTCTTGATTTGAAAGTGTCGCAAGTGTCATTTTCAGTCATAGAAGAGAATCTGATTGTTCTTGATAGTTGATTACCCTGTTATTATTGTATTTGATCTGAATTATTAGTTTTTATAGTGTCGAAAGCAAGTTTTCATTTCCAAATCGCAAAGTGTTGTCATTGTCTCCATTTTGATTTTGAAAAGAAACTTTTTAGTAATTGTCGCTTTGAAAAATAATTCAGATTTGCGCATTAGCTTTCTTTTTATCATTCACATATTAAGAAGGCTGAAAACAAATACATGCATGTGCATTTGCATTTAGACTGTTTGATTGGTTTGATTTATGACAGTGCATATAGTGTGTGCTCTTTTCTCTTTGTTGAAAGAATATTGTCTCTCTTTCCTTAGTAGCTAGGATTTTCATTGCACAAAGAAGATAAAACGACTGTTTATCATCTTAGATTGCATTTTAGGAATTGTACATCTACATCACGCGGTGAACTTGAAAGGAAAATTTCTTAAGCAAGATCAACTATAAAATAAATTTAATGAATCTAACAACGCTTTGGAACCTAACGCACAACATCTAGAAGTGTAGGCTAGATACGTATTCTGGCGTCATAAAACCTAGTAACTATTGTTTTCACTGTTGGTTGGGTGATTCCTCCACTTTGAGACGATAAGTGCCAGTACAGACTTGTGCTCCCACGTATCGTCGAGTATATTTTGGGAGACCATAATAGGCTTAATCCTTTATCCATAGGAAGTCGTGTATGCCACCCTATCGATCGCAATGCACTGAACACAGCATTCAGGAAGATTGACTGTCGTATCGTAAAAAGTATTCTGCAGTTTTGCGATTGGTTTGGTAATCCCTCTGTTTAGATTTCCATAGCAGTCCCTTTCATTCCTTTTCAGACTCCTTAATGAAAAGGTTCATCTGAGCACTTGTCTCTTCAGGCTCATTAAAAATCGAAGGCGACTAGAGTCCTCTTTTGTTTTTTCTCAACTCTTAAAAATTGAAAAACCAAGTTGTGTCAAAGCGTCTAAAATTTATTTTAAACAGAATAATCATCACCTTTCCTACGTTGGTCTTAGGTTAAGAGAATGGAGTCCACCATCCAAGGAGTTCCCCTTGGAGGAAATCCTAGTCCCTTCTCCTCTTGGGGAGATGTTGGTGCACCCCATATGGCCACATTGTCACTTCTAGGATTGACAATTGGCTTGCCCGTATGGCTTTTCTCAACCTCCGTCATTTAGAACACCGCAATTCCTAAACAATCGAGTCAATGACTAGACAATTCCAGAGTTACCCCCCAACCCTCGAATTCATCCAATTCTTCCTCTCCTCCTTCCTCTTCACTTGATGAGGTTGGTAAAGCCAAAAAGAAGAAGAAAGAGAAGAAGAAGGAGGAGCCAAAGGCGAAAAGGGGCCACCAAGCGTCGTCTAGCGAAAATCCACACACTGCACCGACCAGGCCTAAATCGCCATGTGTCATTTGCAAAGGAGACCACTATCATAGAGATTGTCCCTACATCCCTTGGATCTTATGGGACTGGTCTCCTCGTTCGCACAACCCGGTGTCATCAACCTCTGATGATCATGTTGAAAGCACACCGTCGACTAGTGAAAGTGAAGCCACTGGACAAAAAGGAAAGTGCAAATTTCCTTGTAAACTGTGTGAAGGCGATCACGCCGTCCACCGTTGTCCCTTCTTAGACAAGGCTAAAAGAGTTTTGGACGATCGTCCGGTTTCACCATTACGACTTCCTCCTGGATATAAGAAACTCTTACCGAGTCTGTCACTAGTTGAAAATCCGGCTGACCCGCCCAGGTGGTCGGCTGAAACATCTATCATTGAAGATAAACCATCTGAACTCATACCAGACAAAAGTCAAAAGGTCGAGGCGGCAGTTGACCCGATCTTGCCTTCAGAGGTTCCATCTTCAGATGATACAGTCACCGAAGAGAACAAGGATGACACCGTCCAAATTCTTTTCGTAAACACAGACTCCGATGAACATGGGGGCAATTTACCCATTCCTTTACCGCAGGAAGGAAGTTTTTCAGAGTCGTCCCCAGCCGTCTATTCGGTCCCACCTCCAAGCAACCTAGTTGTTTCCTTCGACTGGAATCAGCTAGGCAGACCCCATTTACCGACTAGTATACCATTCCGAATCATTGCTCAACTATATAGAATGGTTATGGCCAGTACAATCATAGATGAAGGAGCTTCTGTGAGTATCCTTTCCTCGACTGCTTGGAAATTGCTTGGTTCACCATCGCTTTTGCCTGAGATGAGAAATATAACAGGCTTTGACAAAGGAACCAGTCGACCATTCGGGATCCTTCCCAATGTGCCCATAACATTGAGAGGGAAAACCGTTCAAATGAACGTAATGGTAGTCCAAGGACCCCTGGATTATAATCTACTCCTTGGGCGAGACTATATTTATTGTATGGGAGCCATTGTCTCATCACTCTTTAGAGTAATGTGTTTTCCGCACGAAGGAAGGGTCGTCAAGCTCGTAGACCAGCTTTCATTCCCCGGTTCACGCATAGCAAATAGTCATATACCATCCCTGAATGGTCTTTTCACGCAAGGAATGTCTCATCAATCCCCAGTCCGTCCACCTAATGAGCGCGAGTAATTCAGGGGACATGACTGAAACCCAGGGGGCATGCACCCTGGTCTGCTTCGGCAGGAAAACTGCAGGTATAGGGTAGATTTCCACGAGAGATATATGACTAGTCTGACACTCCCGTCTGAAATTGGAAAAGGGGGTTGGACTGGAACAAGATTCCCTTGTCAAAGTTATGTGAGTGGAGGCGTCTGCACCACTCACCTTTGTCTATTTCGGTAGGCATCACTGAAGAAGTGTTTTGTTTGCGGTGCAGATAAAACAATCTTTGGTAACCTAAAAGAGGTAAACCTTTCCCGATAAAACAAATGTTTTGTCGGTAGATTGAGGGGTGACCTTGAAACTCTATTTTATATCTAGGGGCATGCAAACCTTTTGGCGTGCAAGCGAAGAGCGACCATTTATTTTTTTAAATTTGTAGGTCCTCTAACCCTTTAAACTCGTAGGATTGGTCGTTTCCTAACTTGCATAAAGAAAGGATGTGGGGCAAAACTTTGAAAAATTGCCGTTTTTATATATGAGACATCCTTATTATGCGACTAGATTAATCGAGCAGTTTTAACGCGGACTTCATGCTCGTTAAAAAATAAACATAAGCAATGAGCAAATGTTTCCCCCAGCGTTTAAGCTCAATAAAAAATGAACCAATTTCCAGTAAATAACCGTCGTGAATGTAGTACTTCAGCCTTTAAAGCCTTGGTCGTGTTCTCATCATCACCTCCACTCTGTATTGGCTGATCATTCACCTCCATTTGATTGTTTACCCCTTTTGAGGAACAGCTGCGAAGAGTGATCCTGTTAGCCATCCTTGTAACGTTGCCGTGATTGGAAAATTCCAAACCTTACCTGGAATCAACTGCTACCCAAATTTATCACTCGTTCTTCAAAGACAAGTCTCCTTTAAGCTCTTTTCAATTGACTCATAAAATATGAAAATATTGTCGAGCCATTGGCCTCTCCAGCTCGTTAAAGGGACCGGAAGTGCTATCCCTCCTTTAGATTTTAATCTTTTTGGACCTGAGGGATTATTACACAAAAAGATCGAGCGCTTGTTTTGTTCGACTCGTTAAAAGTATCGAAAATTCATCCTTCTGTATTGTTTTATACTTTTTCGGACTTAAGGGATTAGATGACAAAAAAGGATTTTTTGGAGTTTCCTTTACATCCCTTTTCAGACTCTCTAAAATTGAAAAGGACCGAGTTATCTTTGTCGTTAAACTCGTTAAAACCTAATAGCAACAAACTTGTACATAGCAGACAAGAACGAGTTTCACTATCGCTAGGCTCGTTAAAACATAGCAATGGGTTTGCCTGAAGGGAAAATTATAGAACAAGCATATGTTATCCTCCTCAAGCTTGAAAAAAATAAAGAGGTACTGGTCAGCAATGACTAGGGAAAAATTGGGAAGAAAACTTGAAGAAACTTTGTTGGTAGCAAATCGCTCTTGAACATGACACTTTCACTCCGCATCCAAGTCGGGTTGGGTTGTTTCATTCACTGGTCACATCACCATGGTCACATCACACCATCCAAATTTGGGGTTATTGCTACCAATCCATCATGTCAGTGTCACCGGTATGTTCAAGAGAAGTCACTCAGAGAATTCACCTATGTCTCACCCACTGCAATACATTTATGCTCCATTCTTTCATGACCACCACCCTAAACCTTATATCACCAGATCTTTTTCATCTCCATTAAAATCATTTGCTCCGTTCCATGTCATTGATGTGGGATTCATTAAGGCCCTCCTATGACGGATCGCTTCTTGTCGACATCAGCTCATTATCCAAGAAGTCGATCTAGGAACACCCATTTCAGTACTTTGAAGCTTGCATGCCTCAATGGCAAGTTTCTCACTTCCGGCGACAGGTTTACACCAATGGCCTTCGGCCGAAAGATTTTCCGTGGTGTTCGACGCCAAGTCCCTTATTCACACCACGTGAATTGTACTGTAGTACCTTGAGGATCATTATCATTATCGGTGATTCCTCTCGTGCCTGTTAACAGCTTACATCATTGGTTGGTAATCAGGCGATGTCTTTCCATGTTCGACTCCAGAACATCTCTCACATGGATCGAATTGTACTTTGAGTGAAGATCAAACAAGATTGAAGACCCCGGATCTAGTTTCATCCATCCGGGCTGTGATATATATTCACTAAAATAAAGACATCAAATGTACATCTTTGCTGCACAGATAATCATCCAATCTATGGGATGATGGCTCCTCCAGAATCATTAGTCTACACTCAGACGATTGTCTGTCCTATGTACATGAAAATGAATTTATAAAGCTGAGCATGGGAATGCCCACCTCAGCTAGATCATGAAAATATTATGAAGATAATGTATTGTATTGTATCTTATTACAGGTCTCCTTCCAGCTTGAAATAACTTCGGATCCTCATGATAAAGCATTTCACCTGACATCAAAAAAGATTAACGACCTCATGCTTTAGGGGGCAACTATTATAGACATTTTTGGGCACTGCAACCCCAAGAACAAAATTTCCATAAACCAAGGGCTCCTAAGTCCCTAAAAGTGTTGTTCCAACCCCTAAAGGAACAAGGTCAACTGATTATAGCTTCTCCCAGAAGTTCTCCATGAAAAACTACTCAGAACTGGTCAAAACTGGATCATTTCACCTACTCCATGGGCAAAGTGCGTTGCATCTCACCTAAATACACACAGTGGGTGCGTTTCATTTCAAAAAGCCCTTCTATGGGGTGTGATGGGTGAGAAAGGACAAATGGCAGTGTCAATCCGTGAGGTGGAGAAGCATGGAAACTTCCAGAAACTTCTCCTGTGATACTTGCCTCTCTGAATTCGACCAAGGATGAGTAAGATATCATCAATCTCCAAGTGGAAGCAAGAACTATCAGAGGGAAGACACTAATCAAATCACAAGCTGACTCATCTCCCTTACAGACATCTATATATGGATCCCTCATCCTAGAGATCCAGACGCTGGAATTTTGCATCTTGTAAGGAATTGTTGTTGGTTTCTTGAGGCAACATCATAGTGTTGGGTGATCTAAGCTTTGCATGAGGTGAAGAAGGGCTTACTTGCTGAGAGTATGATGATGGGTCAGAACAAATAGTTGTAACTCTCTTGGCTCTTTCTTGATTATCAATAAAGTTATTCAAGTTTTCCTCCATACTCTTGTGTAGTTTATGTTTTGTGCATTTGTATGGTCAATTTACATTTGATCCTAGATTGTTTATGATAATAGATCCATGTTCTCGTATAGTGTTATGCTACTTTGATTCTACAGGTACTCTATGAAGTTAGGTATACAAGAAAGCAAGTAGCGTAGGACTATCAGAAGAGAGAGGAATTGAGCAAGGAACCAAGCTGATGCAGGCCTAAAACTGCAACCCCATAATCTTTCTACACTTATGCATATAAAGCATGCACCTCAAATAATTTCCCAATTCCACTTCAACACACTGCAATTTTCAACAAATGTGTGGAAGCTTGTAATTTCACATTCGTGGCAAATTCATATTCTACCATTTACTGCAAAAACTTTTTTCTATCCTGCACATCAACATGCATCTCAGCATAAAAATTTTAATACCATGCAAATTCACCCCCTGCCATTATCATTGCGGAAACTATCTTCAACATATGTTTCAGCTCCATAACCCAGTAATCAATCTTTTCATTCATTTAAACACATACTTTAGTTAGCACAATGCACCCATCATCTTAGAATACAATAAAACAAAATGCGCCTTAAACTGGAAAATTAATACCCCTCTCTATTTCAGAATGCTGCATCGATTTTCATCACTTCTGCAAAGGCAATTCTTAGTCGGAGGATTCTGCCTCTGCAATTGATCATTCTTTTCAATATTACAATAGATCTGCCTACAGTAAATACATATATGCTTACCATGAATATCTATGCAAACTCGAGTGCACCCTCTCCAACGCTCTCACACCTCCATCTCAACTTTCGGTCTGCTCATTTCAAATGTACACAGAGTTTGATTAAAGTCAATATCAATTCATTCGACACATCTATTGACTTAACAATAGTGGATTTTTCCAACAAGGCTAGATTGTTTCCCATTCTCCATCCGGCCTACATAACTCAGGTATAAAAAAAACAGGTGTCGGGGTTCACAGTTAACGTTTCAACCATATTTTATTTTGATTAAAAGAAAATCAAAGTTCCACAATCTGCTCAGACAATTTACATACCTTCCGTTTCACTGAAAGAGCGCAGACCTCCGTGTTAACCCAATTTCATAGTTCTATTTACAGTGTTGCTTCTCAACTCAATTGCATTTCACTTACCATTCCGTCAAATTCAAGGATTTCTTCCATCGACCCTTCTGCTCTATGTTTGTTTTGATAACACGATGACAATCGACCTTTGGAACCACACCTTTCCTGATGTTGTGGATTGGCTCCACGATTTTAATTATAAACAACTGATTTAACAACGCACCAACGCACCATAATTACTCAGATTTTAATTGCTTGTATCCACTCCTGCAAAACAAAACTCAACGCAACCTTATATCATCCAGCTTACCACTCACTCACTTGCTCATCGACCTCTGTCAGCTATTGATTCCAGACAGCGCTTTTTACATACATTAAAAACCATTCAAGTGGGAATTTAACACGATTTCTATATCATTTGATTTCAACGTTATTCTGTGCCCAAATTGTCACACCAATGCTACAGCTATTACAGAAATTAATACTCTACTGCTCGCAGAACTATTTCTGAATCGAACCTTGTCCAATTTGAGGTATATTCAGTTCCACACATCAAACAGTTTTCAGCCTTACTGTTTACCCAACGATCCATCAAAATCATAGATTCAATTACATATAAATCAAACACTCATTCACACCAAGATTCAGCGCTCGATTCAAAGTATTTTGTCTTCAAAAGTTTTGCATTTAACTCATAAACAATGATTTCACAACACCGAACATTATAAAACGTGCACTCTCAATTTAAAACTCAGTTACAGAAAACCACTCCATAAATGGAACCACACAATTCTGAAAACACATTGTTTATTTTATTATTAACAAATGCAAATACTTACAGCGCTGGTCTTTGCCGAATATTCAACATTTAGGCCATCTACAAACTGCCCGAAGGCATCCAATCAGAAAACCTCTCAAATCTGAGCTTTCACTCCTCTCTATTCTATCCTATCTAGCCCATTTTCCTTTAAGGCTCATAAATTTATACAATTTGAATTGAACCAATTTTGGTTCGTATCCCTTTAATCACTCAAAAAAATCCCCAAATATCTCAACAAATCCTAAAATCACTTTTGAATCCCTAAGGATCCTCTCTCACCCAAAATTAATGAAACTAATTTCTAAATTAAAATCTCTCATCCCTTTACATCCTCAACTGACCAAACTCTCTCATATTTGAGAATTATTTACAAAATCCTCACTTTTAGAATTTATCTCCTATTTTATTTAAAAATACCAAATTAATTAATTAAACAATTAAAATGTCACACCCCCCCTTTATTACATAAATAAAAAATGAAAGTTGGCCTTGATGCTCCTGCATCACAAGCGCAAGACAGAGGTTGGTCTCCTTTATTCTTCTCTCATCTATCTTTCATAAAGGAAAACAAAAGTAGTTTTACTTTGTTTGTTTCTAAGGTAGCTACCCGCCTTAGTGGGATTAGCAGTTCTGCATAAACACTTTTCCCTGTAACACCTAGTTTCATTTATGCATTAAAGGAACAATTTTATCCCTTGGGTTACAAACAAAATCTTTGTCACTTGTCATGTGTTTTGAGCATCCACTGTCGATGTAACACTGATTTTCTTGTCCTTCTGCATACAAGGCTATGCCACATTTTTCTATTTGAGATTCTTTCATTCTCCATATCTTGGGATTTAATGCAGTTTGATCCTTTTCAGATGTTTGTCTAAATTTTCTCCAGCATTCAGATTCTTCATGACCAAAGTTGTTACAGATTGAGCATTCTATTTCATTTTAGAAGAGAAAAGTTATTATAGGAACTTTTCTTGATCACTGTTACATTCCTTTGATTTCGTTCTTCTCTAGTCATGATGGTTTTGTAAGCAACACATTGAGAAGATTTGTGTCCAAAATTATGACATGAAAAACATTGCCCATTAAAGAAGTTCTTGCGACTATCGAATCTATTGACCTGGTGATTGTAGTTTCTATTGATATTCATCTTTGGAGAAAATTGAGTATGATTTACCTGAGGTTGGTTGTGGCTTTTATTCATCCTTGGAGTAAATTGAGTCTGATTTACCTAGTGATCTGCTTTATGCCTTTGCTAACGATTGTCATATTGTTCACTGGTCTTTGTTGCATCAAGATAGCTTTTGGTGGAGGTTGACAGCTTCTGTGATTGAGATGCTTCTTCAGTATATCCAAGACCTATCTTTATCAGAGGAGAATGCTAAACGTTGATAATTTCATTTAAATTTTCTAATCCTTTAGAAAATCTAAGATTGAGAGATTTCATTTTCTCAAGATCCTTTCTTAGACCCACAATTTCACATTCTAGTTTTTCATTGTGTTTTTCTTTTTCAGCAAGTTGGTATGTCAAGGTATCTATAATCATATTCTTTTCTTCTAAATAGATTTTGAGTTTAGATATTTCTTCATGAAGACCTTCCTCTTCTAAAGCATCCCAAAAATTATCATCGTCATAAGCCATGAGAAGTCTGTAATCTTGTCCAGTTTCATCTTCATCACTATTAGATAAACCATCACTATCTTCATGAGTATAGTAACTCCTTTTGTTCAAAACTTGTTTTCTATTCCCTTTTTCATATTCCTTTCCTTTTTCAAATTTATCTTTATGAGGATATTTGGTAGCATAATGACCGACTCTGCCACAAGAAAAGCATTTGAAGGGTAAATTACCTCTAAATCTTCCAGAACCCCATTGAAGTTTTTTGACAAAGTTTACCTCATCTTCTTCTTCTGAAATATGTCCTGATTCATTGTGTTCTTCCTTTCCTTTTGCTGAAGCTTTGAATGTGGCTTCTCTCATATCTAATGGTCCTCCTTTTCTCATCTCAAAGGTACTTAAGATTTCGTGAAGCTGCGTCATAGTGATATTCTGCAAACCCTATTTTTCTTCTATGGCAGGCACTTTGGATTCAACTTTAGCAGACAAGGATCTCAAAACTTTCTCAACTAAGGTAACTTCCTTAATTTCTTCACCCAAATTCATCATACAATTGACAACCTCATCTATACATAGGAAGTAACTAGATATGCTTTCATCACTATGCATCTTAAGAGTTTCATACTAAATTCTGAGAGCTTCAAGCTTAGCACGTTTTACCTGAGAGTCTCCTTCGTAGCTCAGAACGATTTTGTCCCATATTTCTTTGGCTGATTTGAGCTACATGACTTTGACAAACTCTGATTGTGACAAACTTCCCAATAAAGTATTGATAGTTTTGGCATCGGTTTCATATTTCTTTTTACCTGTCGTATCTGTAGGAATTAGTGTTGGAAATGTATATCCTCCTTCCACAATTTCCTAGACATCCGTTCCAAGCGATTGTAGATAGGTTGTCGTTCTTATTTTCCAATAAACAAAGTTCCTCCCATCGAATATTGGAGGTCTGATGGATCCCATGCTTTCTTGATTATTCATGTTGATGGATCTCCCTTCAAGCGATCAAGATTTTTCTGAAGGATCTGCTATGATACCAATTGTTGGAAATAATGCTAAGAGGGGGGGTGAATCAGTATTATCATATCAATAATTTTATTTCCCAAACATATTTATATACGCTACTTCAGTGGAGTGAACTAGCATGTACATGCGACTATGCTCAAAGAAACCAGCGTATATGCAGAGAACTTGTGATTTAGATAGTTTATTATGTGTTGAGCTTAAACCAGTATATCATAGATTTATTAGACAGTGCAGTGAAAGAAGAATAAAGAATCACACATAAGTAACACACATGAACACCAAGATTTAAGGTAGAAACCCAATGTGGGTAAAAATCACCTGTTGTTGTTGTCTCTGTCTTCTTTTAATAATAAGAAAATATGTTTACAATCTTGTACTGGTATAGACTCATACTAGCATGTAGGCTTCTACCTGTAGAAGGTTACAACCTTCTCTCGTTTTCCAGATTCTACTAGAAGGGAGCTACAACCCCCTAGCTCTTGTACTAGCCAATATGTTTACTAGTACATTGGTGCCAGCCTACAGAAAACTCCACTCTTCCACCAGGGACCACGTTTCATGAATTTTCAAACTGGATACTCCTGGATCACAACACCACAAGCTGAAGGCCATGTTTCATCAAATTTTCACACTGGACCCATCAAAGCCTTTTAAACTTAAATTGCATCAAGCAATATTCAGTTAATCTGATCAACCAGATCACTGACACCAGAACACTGTGTTGAACCCAAAACCATGAATCATCATCCAAAACCAATTGTAACCTCAAAAATCATGCATTAGAGTGTATACGCTACTTGGTTGAACCCAACCTGTGTGTAAATGCTACTTCCTTTAACCCAACCTGCATATATCTCTAAAGATATTGAATCATAAACTTTTGAACCACAGACTATACCTATCAGTGACATTCTGAAGATCTACTGTCATATTACAGAGTTCAAAATAGATAGCAACAAGGATCACCCTTCCTTCTCAATCAATCAATCAATTAGACTCAATTTCCTTATACAACAGTTATATGGTCATATCTAAGAGGACTTCATTGACAGACAATAGTAAAACAACAGAATTTGATCAGAAAGATCAATCAGATCTGAATAGAAGCTTTTCTTTTTGTATACGCTACTTGAAAAAGTTGAAACTGCGTGTACACGCGCTTTGGTTGAGACAAACTTGCCTAAAGATCTGCAAATTTTGACTCAGAACTTTGTTGCAATTTCAAACTTCAGACAAACCCAGATCATGATAGATAACAAGTAGAACATGCGCAAAACAACAGATCTAGTCTCAGATCATTCAAGAATAAGTCAGTTCAAGTTTCATGATTCCTGACCCATTGTTGAACTCAAGGTGCACATGAAAATTTTAGATCCAGTCCCAAACATAACCTGTTGGGTGTTTGGTAAACTTTCCATGGAAGAAAATGGCAAGGCTATTAACCTTGAGACAGATGATGAGGAGGAGGACCTCTAGGCTCTTGTAGATGAGAAGAGGTAGATGAAGAAATGGAAGAAGACATCTAGCCAGTGCACGTTGTAGCAAAACTGCCCGAGTACGTTCCTCCATGGAAAGGGAAAGCTAAAGTACCCAAGGATTTGGATGCCGCTAAGAGCGCGCTCCAAACCCCGCTCCTCCTAGATGGAATCGATCCTTGTTATTTACCCAAGTATTTCCTAATTATGCATTGTTAGCTGATTACTTAGATTATTTTCACATATAAGTATTCTGAAACATACAAGCATTGACTCAACTACGTGCAGTAAATAAACAGAGTAAAAGTAATGCATAACAACAGAATAACGATTCAAGACTAGATGCACAAAATTAGGATAAACTTCTCTTTATTATCTTTATGTCCTAATTACACACTCAACTCAACCCTACACACTCAGCTACAGGGGTCCGTGCACTCAGCTGCGAACTCTACTAGGCCTCTGCACACTCAGCTGTAGAGCCTCTACCTACTACTATGACACAAGACACTTAGACTCTTCGCTAAGCCTATCTAATTCACTGATTCCTTCCTTTTTCTTTTCTTACAACTTAGAGCCTTGCTCTATTTATACAATCCCATGGTACATGGACCATGGGTAGGCTGACTTTACACTAGTTTACAATACATTGTTTAGGGCAGACAACCCTATGAGTCAATTGTACACTTCGCACTTTGCGCCCTTAATTCGCAGAGACTTACAATTTTGTTTGCCAAAACTTGGGTTTTGCACCCAAAACCTGTTGTGGGGACTCGATGCCCAACAGGCACCCAACATAATCATTGTGACTCATCCTGAGTCACTCTATTGGTGTGGCGATCTTGGCACGAAACCCTTCCAACCGATCCTATGTTGCGCGAAGGTCTGCAGTGCACTGTTCTACAATCTGTTGGATCTGCTCAACTCTTTCGGCCAAAGTCTCACTGTCAGGGGCAAATCCCTATCTTAAGGCATGCATCACTTTCATCTGTGTGAGCTTTCCTTCAATGTCTGTAGTGATGAGGAAGGCCTCATCAATCCAAGGTTGGACATGTGCTTTAAGGACTGCCTCTTTTTGTCGCGCGACATCCACCTGTTCCTTCAACGCCTTTGCCTACTATAGCTTTGCAAGCCATTGGGTCATGACAAATGTCTACGCCATTCCACGCACACTGTCATACTGCACTTAAATCTCCTGTACCTCCGTTTCCAGGCGCTGTATGTTGGGGTCCTCCTGTCATGAAGTGAGGACCACGAAGGATTCTTTCAACATAGCGGTGTAGTTCTGTACTGCCTGTCCTATTTCCTCCAGCCCTTTTTTAATAGCATCAGCGCACTGTTCCATAACTTCCGAGGGCGTAGAGGACTACGCCTTTAATCGTAGCTCGGCAATCTGAAGGTTGAGGTCCAGTTGTACCCTCGTTGCTTCCTCCTTTGCCTCACGGAATCCACTAGCTAATTTGTGGATTCGCACTCCAACTGGTAGGTCTGTTACGATTTCTAGCTCTGGAACATGGCGACATGCTTCCTCTACCATTTGCTCCAACTGTTGATTATATGCAAGAACTTCATCATGCTATAGAATAAGCTGCTCAATGTTGATTCTTTATTCACTGAGAATCTATACTGTGCGTCCTTCCCTAGCGCACAGTTCTGTTGTTGCTCTGTCCTGCAGCTGATATAATGTATCCCGCGGAAGGGAAGCCAAGTTTAGGCCAAGTCCCTTGATCCTGCCCACTATGGCTCTGTCCTCCTCGCTTTCTTCTATTAGTGCTCCTTCCGACAGCACTATGGTGTTGGCCATTTTTTCGCATAGCATTTGCTCCGCTGCTGATATACCTACGGCACCGTAGGTGGCTACTGTTCCTTCCTAGGGGGCCCACACCTGGAGTTCCTACAGCTGCACCCTTAGGGCCCCCAACACATTCTGTTGCTTCGTTTTAGCTTCCTGGAGCGCTTCCCAGTTGACCTCGCGAACTGTGTCGCCAATGTCATAGAGGTCACCCTCTGTCAATGTAATTGGCTTGATGTCCAGTTTAGAAGCCTTGGCCTTCTTTTATGGACCTGACCGCTCCATGACGTGCGATTGTTTCAGTTGGGTGGACGTCGTGCTCGGGTTTGTGCCTTCTGCTATATCTAGTCCCTATCCTATAGACACGTTCTGGCCCCCTTCCTCCTGCGTCGCAGTGGCCCCTATTGCTTGTGCTATTGCTACTCTTTCAGCATCCTTTGCCTATTCTATGACTACCTTTGCTGCTTCACGGGTAGCCCTTACCTCTGCGGCCACTTGTTCATTTCACCTTTGCTAGGCCAACTTCATGACATGCAACCTGGTTGCATCCTTCTGCTTCTGTGTTGTTGTTCTATCCCTTTCTACTAGATCGAAGGCAT
This sequence comes from Pinus tabuliformis, assembly GCA_031772625.1. Classification (NCBI taxonomy): domain Eukaryota; kingdom Viridiplantae; phylum Streptophyta; class Pinopsida; order Pinales; family Pinaceae; genus Pinus; species Pinus tabuliformis. Next base: position 1,301,065,983 of record CM062809.1, read on the forward strand.
GCCACTTGGGAGGCCATGATTTGAGCATAGAGAAGATGGCATCGTCAATTGCAATGAAATGAAGCTTGGTCCAAGTTTGCGCCAAATCCTTACGCACCTTGATATACACATTGTGCATATTCGCCTAGAAGTCTGCAAAGCTCCGCAAGCTGTTGTACATTGTGGGGGATAGGCACAGCCTCCTGTTAATCCACATCCTGACGCTCGCTTCCATGAACACCCAGAAGATTTTAGTCTCGCAGATCCACATGGCATCCTTCGTAGCCTAGAGCGATGCATATTTTGCAGCCTCTGGCAAGTCCTATTCAATATGGGGGAACTGACTATCCTCAGGCAATTCCCCTGTCACCAATAAAATAGACAAGAGAAACCACGCGTAGTGGAAGGTCTTGCCCTACTCTTGAGCTTCCTTGCAGTTGATTAGGAATTCTTCACAGAGGAATTCGACCCAGTTGAATTGCACCCCCTCCGCGCCTTGTTCTGCCAACGCAATGACCGGCGATGGTACCTCATCTCTTGGAATTTTCTCATCGCCTTCCCAACTAGCAGTTGGGTGGCTCTACGCACACCTTTGTCTTTAATGCTACTGATTGCATAGCCTCTCCTCTTCTTTTCCAATTTGTACTTCTTCTTCATGGCCTCTGCAAGCACCAAATCTATGCTTTTGCCAGCTATCTCCACGGGGTCCTTTCCCTTACAGGGAAGCCGAGAAATCCTGTGGATAAGCTCCATCGTGATGGGAATAGGCTCCTCCAACCATAAGTACCCACTGTGCACTAGGCAAAGCAACTTCTTGATGAAAAAGATCATGATAATTGCGCGGTGAAAATGAAGAATCCATAATAGGTGGAGTAGCTCGGCCTTCTCCACACCGCACATCCATTTCTGCGGCTCTAGCGCTGTAACTGACCCCTCCTTGCTCTGTTTCATGAGGTTCTCTGTCTCTAAATGTGGGAAATTTTTGTTGTCTGCGAGGTCCCAGTATTCAAATTTCATTGTGGGCACATGGCTCACAGCAAAGCCCTCAAATAGAATTCCATCATGGAAGAGCAAGGTTTGGAGCACGCTCTTAGCAGCATCCAAATCCTTGGGTACTTTAGCTTTCCCTTTCCTTAGAGGAACGTACTCGGGCAATTTTGTTGCAGCACGCACCGGCTGGATGTCTTCTTCCATTTCTTCATCCGCCTTTATCTCATCTATGAGAGCCTAGAGGTCCTCTTCCTCATCATCTGTCTCAAGGTTGATAGCCTTGCCATTTTCTTCCATGGACAGTTTACCAAACCACATATTTCGCGGGGACATGTGGATCGATCCCGCTGCCTGTTCATCCTTCTTGGGCCTCAGCATCTGAGGCGATTTCAGAATTTCCTGTGCATCCCCCACCTGCACCATAGGGCTCTGCGTGGCTTCTGTTAGTGTCAGGTCTTCACACTGCCATCGGTGATCAAAATTACTCTTTTGCATTCATGTTAGGTGTCTCATTTGATTAGTTGCATCCCATTAGATCACGGATCAACTAATGGTAGTGGTTACATTTCAGTTCCCCTCATGTCATATACCTGCTGACTTGTTCAAACATCTTTTAGCTGTCCATAATCAGTTCAATTTCATTTTCTACCAGTCCTAGGGTTTAGTGGTAGGGTTTCATTAGATTTTATGGTTTGTTATCATGGTCATTAAGAATGAATATAATCATCAGCAGAACATGATGAGGATGAAAAAGTTCATAGAGACATTATATTTCTTTTGAAAACTGAATAAAGCTCTTTAACCTCAAAACTCTGTTTTGAGGTAAAATAGAGCATTTCTATTTAATGGTTTCATTTCATGTAAATTATGTAATTTTATAGTTCCTCTATGTAATAATTTTTCACAAGTTGTTCCTGGTCACCTGGTGACAATGCCAGCTCTTGCCACTGCAAAAAGTCAATGTAATTAGTATCATTCCACCTGCAAAACGGTAAAAAGTCAGATATTTTGAAAAAGCTATCAAAACAATAGAAAAGTGGGTTTTGGTTTATGAAAAATCAAAAGAGGAAAAGTGTAAAAAGCCAATTCATACATTTTATTGCTTCATTGTTGAAATGGAATAGCTAAGGAGAGCTAAAAAACAAAGTTTTGAGCAAAGGGAAGAAAACTGAGAAAAACTGGAGAATTTTTCCGGTGTTGCGCATTAAAAGTGTGTTATGCACCTGTTGTTCTGCAGTGTTAATTTATTCAAGCACTGTGCATTAAAAGTGCATTGCACACCTGTTGACCGCCACTACACACCTATTGGGGAAGGCTCAAACACATCAAACTTGCTATCAAAACACCTCCAAAGCTATTTAATGCTTATTCCAAGTAAGTATAGTCCTCCACCTTGCTAAAGAAAAGATGTTGCTTGGTTTATTGAGTTGTGTGGTCTCATCTAAAGCAAACCCTAGTATCTATGAATTTCTTCTCAAAACCCTAGTTAATCACTAAATCACCTCTCACAAGTTATAAAACACCTATTTTTGCTCTCCTTTTTTGTTTTTTGTACTTATTTTCCTAAGTTCCCTCCCCTATCCTTAATTCACTAGAGCTCATTTCCCAAACCCTACCCTCCATATAAAACCCTAACCCTATACACTATTCCCAAACCCTAACTCCCAAATCCTACATCTTCACTACACCTACTTCATTATCAAACCCTTATCCCACATTCTAAACCCTACTCACTCCCCTCATTCCCCTCATTCCCTAAAACCCCAACATTCCCTCAAGCACTCACATCCCCATACACCTCACTTATCTTATCTTTTAAAATCTCTACATACTCATCCTATCCCCACCTTATTCCTTCATTGCTCATCAGCTACTACGTCACTAAAACCTATGGATAGGAACACAGATTATGAGAGGGAGGAAGAAATCTTTAGTGACAGCTTGTTGTGGTCACCAACAACCCCCCTCTTTGTTTGATATTAGCAATAAAACCAAGCAAAGGGGGACCCTTAGCAAGAAATCCAAAAAATATTTTTGTCAAGTTTTTTGTATTTTAACTCCCCAAAGCTAGATCGCATCGCGAAGAGAGACTGAAGCGTTTCCTATGTGCATAAATAAGCTGCAAAAGAGCGACGCGAAATTCATCGCATCGCATATATTGAAAGCGCTCTTAAATGAAAATCTGAAGGAATTGCCGACGGTCGATATGCGACGTCGCATATCGCAACATCGCATAATCAACACACAGTGATTAAATGAAAAACGCAATCTTGTGATCTGCGATCCTGCGATTTGCGATCTGCGATGAATGAGACTATCAATCCCTGCGATGACACTTCTTGACATCACAATCCTCGATGCTACGATACGAATTGCAGAAACCACTCATCGCAAGATTTCCTCGACATAGTCTGTAAACCCAAAATTGAGCATGCACCTTAAGGGAAATTAATGATCGTACGCCTGAATATCCAAAAATGATTGTGTTGCGTTTTTCGAAGAGTCAAGTCATTATGAGTGTCATGATTATGCATTTATTAGAACTTAACGCTTTCATGTCAATCTTTTCGTAATTCTTCTTTTTCTTTGCGTTAACCGTAAGGCAGCAACTAATATAAATCAATATGCAGGAAACATCTAAGGAAAAGGGGAAAGCGCCAATACTAAGAGAACAGAGAGGAGATGCCTTCGCAAATGGTTTCCGCATGCAGCAGAACCGCGGATTCCAGGGTATCACTCAACAGATACTGATGGAAATAGACTATTCAAGACTCAGAGTCAAAGGCGCACAAAAGCAGCATGTTTGCAAAAGATCCTGAAGCTCAGGCTGGGTAAAGCAAAAAGAAAAACGCTAAAGAGGGAAGACGCTCCAGAAAAGCCTGGAACAAAGAACGGAAGCAAGTTTCAATACAGAAGATTGTTTATGCAACGAAATCCTTAACTCATTGAGTCATTCGCACGGCCGGAAACCGAAATAGCAACAGCACAATCAGTTTGAAAGAAATCTGGGTTGCACTAAGTATACACACAGCAAATACACCCAGCTAGAGGAAGATTTTCAAAAATATCTCCTAGTTTGTCAGAAAGAGGTGCTAGCTCTTGTTATTTCTACTTTTATCACTCGAACGAAAGGAAAAGACAACCATCCGACTCTTTCCAGGCGAACGTTGTATTGCTTACAACACTAAGGAGCAGATACAGAAACAGTTAGAAATTAGATTCAATTTTTAGAAATAAATTTGTTTTAGCAAAAGGGCGGTCATTTGAATCCATTTCCTAAATTTGTGTAATCAAGATTAATTAGTTAGTAGTATTTAACCCTTCTCATGGCATTTGGAGAAGGGTCCGGAAATTTGTCAAAAAACTTGTCCTCAGAACATGCACTTTTGCACCCTCGGAGGGGGTTTTTGATGAATGGATGGATCAAGATTTATTTATGTTTGCATTTTAATGTCTGCTACTGATGTTGCACTTCTGTACTCTTAGTAGATATTAGAACAAGTAGAGATAAATCGTTATTGCTTGAAGTTTATGAGTGAAATCAGTCATAAATGGTACTTTTATCTCTTGACCAATTTCTGCTTATATTCTTAGAGTAATATGCAGCTGAGTTGTTTGTATGTTAACGTATGAATGTGTGGGTTACCATTTGGCACTTCTGTACGATGGAGTCATTTATTTATGCTTGACATATGAATAACTTATTATGCGATATGCTGTTCACAACTGTTTTGTCTAACTTTTTATGCAGAATGGTTTATCTTAATTGATTTCTATTCTTATGATAGCTGAATGATCTTTATTACCAATTATTGTTCGAAATCTTTTTAGATCACATAATAGAGGAAATCTACCCTGGGTTAGCATAGATTAGATGTGTTGTTTTTTATTAGATTACAATAGCATAGAGTCAGTTTAGAAGTTAGAATTAAATTAGCTTAGAAATATACTTCTATATCAGCATCATCAAACTCTACACACACACACACACCCCTTAGATTGGGAAACTGGTCCCATTATCCCCAGTCGGACCCGCTATACCAAATGGATAAGGAGTTGCCAACCAAGTTCTGGACTGGGTGGGTATCCCCCTTGTTGTCGACCAGATTTCCGAGCCCTCAACATATTTGGCGCTAGAAGGAGGGCACGAACTATGAATGGCACCTAAATCAAAATCTAAATACCATTCTGAGAGTAAATCACCCTCATCAACTCCCCCGACTTCTCCAGTACGGTTAAACCCGGAGTTAGAGGTCGCTCGAGTATCCACCACTGCTACATACCCTAATATATCAGACCAACTTATTATTGAACCCCCTGAAATTCAAACTCTGATTCGTAAACTCCAGGGATTCTCTATTTTCAATCAATGGTCTGATAAATCTCAAAGCAGTGTGACTTTGCAATACAATCCTACTCATCCCCTGACCAGATTGAAGAGTGAAAATTTTGGCATCCAACTAACTGAACTTCCTCTCCCCACTAGGAAAAGAGCAAGGAAAACACCACCAGAGTCTGACAGTGAGACTCTTTCATCTACTTCGTCCATTTCAACTCCCTCGCCGCGAAGTCAACCACCCACATCTTCATTCCAAATCACTCATCCATCTTCCACAACCCTTCCTCTTCAATCATCAAACATCATAATATCTTCATCTTCTTAGCATAAGGGATCATCCCCTGCACTTTCATTAACTAGCAGCTCAACGATGGCCCAGTCTCCATGGAACAACCCTGGGGCGGTTTTAATGCCTCCACCCCTGAGCCCAATACCGGCCCATCCTGAGAAATGGCTACCTAAATTCAATCCAGAAACGGGCATGCTAGCTGAAGAACATATCAATAATTTCATGCTTTCTATTAATCTCAATGGAGTTACCAACGAAGATGTTGTTGTCCAGTTTTTTCCTTATACAATGCAAGGAACAGCCGGGTCATGGTACTTTTCGTTACCTTCCGGGTCTATCACAAGCTGGGACATTTTTCAGAGTCAATTCCTTACCAAGTTCGGTGATGACAGATCAATAGCGACATTGATTAATGACCTATCCAATCTTAAAGTTGAGGCTAGAGAACCCATTAAAGATTTCAATTTACGGTTCAATAAGATCCTCAACAAAATTCCCGCTGCTTCTCAACCCAGCGAGGAAGTAAGATGTGAATGGTATATCACGGCCTTACCATCAAACTTGGCTATCTTCGTAGATAGGGCAAACAAGACGACCTTAGTTGAAAACTTGACAGAGGTGTTAGCAGTAGAAGAGCGCGTAGTGGCCCTAGAAAAGAGATCTGCCATAGAAGAACGCAAATCTAAGAAAATCTCTTTCAAAGAAGACACCAAGAAGAAACAAACGAAAGATCCTTTCGATTTGGAAGGATTACAAAAAGTGTTAAAGGCCATGTCCAATGAGATGATTGACATAAAAAAACAAGTAGCAGAAACTTCTTCAAAAAATCCCTACAGAGCTTTTAAAAGAAATCCTCCCATGGATGTCAGACCACCCAATGCTATCTCAAACGTCGAATCTGAAGAAGAACAAGAAGAAGAGAATACCACTGAAGGGCAGACCGATGATGAAGAAGTTGTGGAACTACAAGTAATGTGGGATTTCATCCTCCCACAAGAAGAAGATCAAGAAGCATTCCCGGTTAGCACACGGAGCAAAAACCAGCTTGATCCTCCCCAAACTACCCCTAAACAGAAGGGCGCAAGCCCTGCAACAAAAGATAAGGTCGCAACAAAGAAAACAACTGCTAGAGCGACCCAATTTAGCCCAGTCCAATCAGATCAAGCACCTCCATCAAGAACACCGATAGTTTCGGATGAAATGGAGTATAATATTATCGATGACATGAAAAAGACTGGGGCTAATATCACTCTTTACGAGTTGAGCAAATTCAAACATCAACGGAAAATAATGATGAAGGAATTACATGTCGTGCCTACTACATCCTTACCTACAGCCGTAGCTTCCCACAACATGGGAAGACCTCCAACCAATACGATCAATAATATTGATCCAAATGACATCGCCTTGATTGGAGGAAGATCAAGATCTCACACTCCTCCTTTTCTTCTCACTTATGAAATTTTCAATAAAAACGTGCACAATTGCTTGGTTGATTCTGGTGCTTCAACGAAATTTTACCCAGATCAATATGTGCCAAATTGAATGTTCAACCGCAAAAATCCGCAGTGCGCATAGTTCAACTTGATCGATATCAAGTCGAAGTGATTGGTGAACTTAATCAAGTGACCATAAGATTGTTGTCTAACCCGAAGGTATGCCAGGTTATCGACATTCTAGTAGCTGATATCCCTGAATTCTATGGTTTGATTCTTAGCAGGGATTGGTCCGAAAAACTCCACAGATATTTCTCAACCGACTGGTCGCACATGTGGTTACCCTACAACGGTAAACCGAATCAAATAAAGGTTGAACGAGAATTACACCAAAAATACATAATGACGGAATTGGAAGGAGAAAATGAAGCAATAGCATACAACAACAGTATCATAGGAAATTACTCAGTAGATTCTTTCCTCGGCAATTTCAATGCTCATACCTCGTCTTACTTAGAAAATTCAGTTTTATACCAAGTTGAAAATTTTTCCCAAACTGATAATTCAAAATGTGTTAATTTTTTAGATAACCCTGTAAATACATCTTTGTTTTGGAAATTATATTTTGATGGCTCCAAATCTAACGAGGGAGTAGGAGCAGGATGCGTTTTGATTAGTCTAGACGGAAATAAGACCATGCTTACGTGCAGACTTGAGTTCGATTGCACTAACAACACAGCGGAATACGAGGCCTTGGTGCAAGGCCTATACAAAGCAATCGGGTTGAATGTTAAGTATCTTCAAGTCTTTGGAGACTCTGAAATCGTCATCAAACAGGTACGTAACACCATACATTGCCTATCAAGTCATTTGAAGCACTATCAATCTTTAGTACAAGATCTGACTGCACATTTCATAGCATTCAACATTTCGTCAATCCCAAGACTCCAAAATGCGAGCGCAGACCTGTTAGCTAACGTAGCCTCTAGACTTATTCCCTCCAAAGATTTTAGTCCAGATAGATTCTCAATAGAATTAATCTTTAGACCATCCATCCCTGACAACATCACCAACTGGAGAGTATTCAACGACGATTCTGACATTGTAAACTTCCTCACTTCTGAAGGATCATACTCAAACCAAATAATTGACGAAGACCATCATGATCACCAAATACAACAAAATAGCACTGATAATGCTATACCTAAATCGGTGGTTAAGTTAGAAGACTTATATGATCTAAAAAGTCGGTTTAAAAGGTCTGCCAATTCTAAACTCTACAGTTCGACTCTGAACTATGAATTAGTGAACCTAGGAACCGATGAGAAGCCACAAAACGTTAATCTAGGCCACGGCCTGGCCCCTGAAGAAAAATCAGCATATATCCGTCTTCTGAGATAATACAAAAACGTTTTTGCCTGGAATTACGATGAGCTGAAGACATACAACACCTCTATCATTCAACACACTATCCCTAGCAGTTCCTAGCAGTTCCATCATTCCTAGAATTTATGGGGCTCCCAAAGTACATAAACCTAACATACCTCTCAGACCTATAGTTAACACCATAGGTTCCCCTACTTACCTGCTCGCAAAATACCTTGCTAAAAAGCTTAGACCCCTATCTGGCAATACCGCTTCTTATATTAAAGACTCATATTCGTTTGTTCAATGGATAAATAACATTGAAATGAAAGAGGAAGATCTTATGGTCAGCTTTGACATTGTATCCCTTTACACCATGATTCCTATTGAAGAAGCCATTGAGATCATGAGGAACCTCACTGATAAAGAAACTGTGGATCTTTTGGAACTATGCTTGAAATCTTCGTACTTCAGCTTCAAAGGAAAAATTTATGAACAAACTCATGGTGTGGCTATGGGTTCTCCTCTATCCCCCATAATTGCCAACATCTTTATGGAGCACTTTGAACAGAAGGCTCTTACTTCATTTCCATACACCCCTGAAGAATGGAAAAGGTTTGTAGATGACATATTTGCTAAGTGGAGTCATGGAAAAGAAAAGCTTGACCTATTCCTCAACCATTTAAATAGCCTCTCTAACCATATAAAATTCACAATTGAAATTGAAAACAACAACCAGCTTCCCTTTCTTGATGTCCTCCTAACCAAAAGAGAAGGGTCTCTTGGTTTCCAGGTCTATAGAAAGAAAACTCATACAGAAAGATATCTACATGCAAATTCCCATCACCACCCTAAACAGAAAATTGGCATCATCAGGACCTTAACCACTAGGGCAGTAAGAATATCTGATCGTGACCATTTAAACAATGAACTGAACCATCTTCACAAAGTGTTTGAGCTAAATGGCTACAATAGAAATACCATAAAAAAAGCTATGCACCTATCCCTAAAGAAAAATAACAATAATATTAAGGATCAAAATTTATCAACTCATAAGGTCTCCCTTCCTTGCATAAAAGGTACCACAGATAAAATTTCCAAAGTTCTCAATAAACATAACATTGATGTAGCATTCACCCCAGCTAACACCATCAAACAATTATTGAACTCTGTTAAAGACCCCATAAACCCTAATCTTCAGAAAGGTGTTTATGTGATTCCTTGCTCATGCGGCAAGGAATACATAGGTGAAACTGGTAGATCCCTTAATGTTAGAATTAAAGAACACTCTGCTGACTTAAGAAGAGAAAGAATCTCTAAATCAGCCTTAGCTGAACATGTTCACTCTTCCTCTCATTACATCTGCATGGAAAAAACCAAACTTGTTAGTAAAGAAGAACAGTGTCTTAAAAGAAAAATTAAAGAAGCCATTGAAATAGAAAAAAGGAAAAACAATTTTAACCGTGATGATGGATTAAAATTGAGTAACACTTGGAAACCTTTACTAGAAATCCTAAAAAACAAGAATCGCCACTCAGATTAACCCTTTCCCTCAGATTATCTCTAAACTATCCATCATTTTAAAACTCCTTAAGCATTAATTCATTAACCTAATCAAATCATAAAAAAGTAATAAATTAATTAATCTTATATTAATTAATTAATTAATTCATTGATTAATTAAATTAAAAACATATCATATATATATATATATATATATATATATATATATATATATATATATATATATATATATATATATATATATATATATATATATATATATATATATATATAATTATAACAATAATCATATAGTTTCATATTTCATCAAACCTTGTATATGCAATTAAATTAAAAATTATAAAAATTATAATAGAAGAAAGAAATTGAAATAAATAAAAATTAATAATAATTTAACAATCATATTAAACAAAGAATTAAATATAACAAAAAATTTATTTTTTAATTAATTAAATTAAATATCAAACTTTTATTAATATATATAGTTAAAATAAAAATTAAAAGTTATTAAACAAAGAATTAAATATAACAAATAATTAATTAATTAAATTAAATTAAATATCAAACTTTATTAAAATATATAATTAAATTAAAAGTTATAAAAATTAAAATAGAATAAAGAAATTATAATAAATAAAAATTAAATAAAACAAATAAATAATTAATTAATTAAATTAATTTAAAACATATATAGATACATATTTTTCAAAATATATAATTATGCTAAAAATTAAAAGTTAAAAAAAAAATTAAAATAGAATAAAGAAATTAAAAAAATAATAATAATAATAATCATAATAAACAGATAATTTAATATAACAAATAAATAAATAAATAATTAATTAATTAATTTAAACTCATTATAAAGTAAATAAATCATTATTCAAAACAATTAATTTTTGATAAGAAAATAAAAAATAAAATTAATAAATAAATACATTGGCCGACCTAATTTCGTACATCTTTCTTCAATAACCTAGATATATATACCCTAAAACCCAGCTCATGGATATATCATTGATTCAAGATTATCTATTGTCGCGTCCCCTGATGATGGACTCACTTGGCAGTCCGAAACGTTGGGTTCACAAAACTCCTCAATAGGTTATTCCTCCTCTATCTAAAACCATCTTCACCTGTATGGACTCCCTATTTAACAACATCAAATCCTACCATGGAAGGGATATGATGGATAGCGCATCAGATTTCGAAAAATTAAGATTGTCCAGAGCTAAACTCATTTCTAATCTGAATTTTCTTAAAAAATGCAGAGATATCAAGGTCATCCCTAAATTTGCCAACTGTAAACATACGCTTCGGTTCAGAAATCTATCCAGTTTCAAAAAATTAAGTGATACCCTGTTGAGAAATGAAATCAAATGGGTCAGATCCAAATTAATAAAAACCTCTGAGAAACTTCTTTCTGCACATCTGAACCTTGCCGCGCATCTTAGAAATGATTTTTGGCAATCTCTAGATGCAATTACATTCATAAGAGCTGACAAATGGTTAATAAAAGACAGCATCAAGAAACTAAAAAAGTTAAACAATTTACGCAGCAATAGTGAAGATCACAACCTGTGCACTCGTTCAAAGATTCCTCATATCTACAATCTTAATGATTCATCCAGAATTCATACATCGCAAGACACGCTGGTTAATAATGTTCCTGATAGCAATCATGCTATACTAAAGATAAACAACGCTGTGAAATTACTGCATAGTTGGGAATTAGATTTGATGCCACTAATAAATAATTCAACAGCCCCTATTCTTGATTCGCATCCTGTAACAATTGTGCCTATTAACAGCGCTACCATAATGATGAATAGAAGTGGCAACAATTCGTTGACGCAGGCTCCAGCAGAAAAATCTCTTAATAGCGCAAAACGGAAATGTATCATGGAATTGAAGGATAAGGTAAGGCAAGTTAAAACGTTTCAACCTTTGAACCACGCTGTTACAAGTCAAGATGGGAGCAGCAGCAGTACGATGGCAAGAATCGTGGCTACTACTCAGGATAAAAGCAGCAAAGTTATAATAGGTAGGCACGGCAACATAACCAACATGTCACAAAATGAAAATAACGCGGGCATAAATAATATTATGGATAAAACAGAAAACTTCGCTAATAACCCCAGCTTAAAAACGCAAAACCCTCATCCCAATCCTATCATGACATCTGACAAAGCCCTAGTTATTAACTTATCAGACATCTGTTGGAAATAATACTGAGAGGGGGGGTGAATCAGTACTGACTGCTTTTGCATTTGTTTCATACTTCTTTTTCTCGGCTGCATCTGTAGGAGTAGCTGAAGGAAAAGCGTAGCCTGTTTCTACGATGTCCCAAACTTCTGTACCAAGAGATTGAAGATAGGCAGTAACTCTTACCTTCCAATAATTGAAGTTTGTCCCATCAAAAACCGGTGGCCTGATTGATGCTTCTCTTTCGTAGTTGCTCATGATGAACGATCTACCTTCAAGCAATCAAGCTTCTCTGAAGGACCTGCTCTGATACCAATTGTTGGAAATAATACTGAGAGGGGGGGTGAATTAGTATTATATAATTCTTTTAATAAATCTTCTTTATTTGTTCTTTGAATTATTTTTGCATGTCAGTACCATAAAATAATGAGCATGAACAAAAGAAAACAGATAGTCACACCAAAGAACACAAGATGTAAGGTGGAAACCCAATGTGGGTGAAAACCACCTGCTGCAATATGTCTCTATCTTCTTTCAAATTAGAAACTCCTTTTACAATGGTTTTGTACTGGTGCAGTCCTTTACCAGTACGCAAGCTGCAACCTGCAGAGAGCTACAACTCTCTCTCGTTTTCCAGTCTCTCCTGGAAGGAAGCTACAACCCCCTACTTCTTTTCATACAAGGACCACTTTTCATAAATTTTCAAACTGGATCCATAAGCATCAATTGATCATCAAGTGTAAGAGAATCACCCAATCAACTGTAGTAACCAGATCAACAATAATAGGACCAAACCCAGAACACAACAATGATAAACAAAGATTTTAAGAGAAGTAAGCACCCTGCTCAACTGCTAGCCTGAGTCCCAGACTCACCCTGCTCAACTGCTAGCCTGAGTCCCGGACTCACCCTGCTCAACTGCTAGCCTGAGTCCCGGACTCACCCTGCTCAACTGCTAGCCTGAGTCCCGGACGCACCCTGCTCAACTGCTCGCCTGAGTCCCGGACGCACCCTGCTCAACTGCTCGCCTGCGTCCCGGACGCACCTGAAACGCTTCGCTCCTGCGTACGGACGCACTTTTCTCTTACTGCACCTGCGTCCCTCCGAGCATAGATGATTTCAAGACTTCAGAAGTAACCCAGACAATCAGATCTACAGATCTGAACATGCGCCAAGAGATCTCGGTCCATCAATAGATTCGCCTTGTTTAGATCTAGACCAGATCAAGCCCTCATAAGATATTCAACCCAAAACATGCTCAAGCCAAATGATCTCCTTTGCTTTATATAGGCAAGCTCCTCCTAAAATCATGGAACAATACCACGAGCCGACACCATAATAACCCAAAACCGTCGGCTAAATACCAATAGTGAAACATAAGAAACCCCCACGTGAGCTTTTCTCTGCCTTGAAATGTGTGCACTGGGTGGACGCACCTCCTGAAGGGCTGGCCTGCGTCTCTGGACGCGGTCCCTGCATGGTGTACCTACGGGTACGCACCTTCTGAACTGATTTCCTGTGTCCTTCTTAATTTTTCAATAAATGGAGAGCCTTGTCATGGGAGTTGCCATCAAGTACAACATCTGTAACATATAGCCATACCATAAACATAATGCCAACAAGCTCCCCCTTTGGACTTGATGGCAACCTCACAAACTTCAGCTTCATTCTCCCCCTTTGACATCAAGGGAAAAGGGGTATGCTCCCCCTCAGATCATGCTCCCCCTGAAAATGAACCAGATCTGCAGCAAAGAACCATAATCCACCATGAAAGAGATAGAGACATATTGCAGCTATTTCCAAGATCTCCTTCTGACCATCCTCCATAATGCCAACAATGCATTATATGCTCCCCCTGAACCTGTACCATCAATCAGAAAGGTTCAACAATAAGATGATGCATCAACAACCCCCAGCTTTTGCCTGAGGTATTCAAAAGTGTCCCTGGGCAATGGTTTGGTGAGAATATCAGCAACTTGTTCCTTAGAAGGAACATACTCCAACTTGACCTTCTGTTCAAGTACTTGTTCCCGGAGAAAATGGTACTTGATTGGTATGTGCTTGGTTTTTGAATGCATAACCGGATTCTTTGAGATGCTGATTGCACTTGTGTTATCACATAAGATGGGGATAGGTGGTGTACAAGTGATTTGAAAATCCTGCAAAGTCTGCATCATCCAAAGGAGTTGAGTGCAACAAGATGCAGCAACAACATATTCCGCTTCAGCTGTAGACAAGGCAATCGAACTCTGTTTCTTGCTGAACCAAGATACCAGTCTGGAACCCATAAAGAACGCACCACCACTTGTGCTTTTCCTGTCATCCACGCTTCCGGCCCAATCTGCATCTGTATAAGCATGAAGTGTAAGATCTGTATCTCAAGGATACCATAAGCCATAATTTTGAGTCCCTTGAAGATATTTGAAAATTCTCTTCACTGCCTGAAGATGAGTCTCCTTCGGATTTGCCTGAAATCTTCCAACTATTCCAACTGCATGCATGGTGTCCGGTCGGGTACCTGTCAAATAAAGTAGACTTCCAATCATAGATCTGTAGGTTGGTTGATGTACTGCTGCAGATTCATCATTTGCACTGAGGCTACATCCTATGACCATGGGTGTACATACTGGTTTTGCATCTTCCATACCATATTTCTTCAAAATCCGTTTGAGATACTTGGTTTGAGATAAAAAAATTCCTCCTTCTTTTTGTTGGATTTGCAAACCAAGGAAATATGTCAATTCTCCTAGCAAAGACATTTCAAATTCTTTCTGCATGACCGAGGCAAAGCTTTGACTCATCGCTTCTTCATTGCTCCCAAAAATAATGTCATCTACATACACAACAAGTATTAGCAATTTGTCATTTTCAACTTTTATATAAAGATTGCTATCTGCTGATCCTTTTGAAAAACCTTGTTGATGAAGATATTTGTCCAAACGGTAGTACCAAGCCCTTGGAGCTTGTTTGAGACCATAGAGAGCCTTTTTTAATCTGCATACAAGATTTGGATCATTTCCAAGAATGAACCCATCTGGCTGTTCAATGTACACTTCTTCTTCCAACTCTCCATTCAGAAAGGCTGATTTCACGTCCATTTGAAATACTTTGAAGTTTTGAAAACTTGAGAGAGCAAGGAACATTCGGATGGCCTCAAGTCTTGCAACAGGAGCAAAGGTTTCTTCAAAGTCTATTCCTTCTTGCTACGCATACCCTTTACAAACAAGTCTGGCCTTGTTTCTAATTACTTCTCCATTTTCATTCAATTTGTTTTTGAAGACCCATTTTGTTCCGATAACATTCTTATCCTTTGGTCTAGGAACCAGCTCCCAAGTGTTGTTCTTTTCAATTTGCTCAAGTTCTTCATCCATTGCTTTCACCCAACATTCATCTTTGCATGCCTCTTTCACACTTTGTGGTTCAGTAGAGGAGAGTAATGCCAAATAGCTTGAAGCTTCTGCAACTGTTCTTCTTGTTTGTACACCTGCTTCTTTCTGCCCCATAATCTGAGATTCTGGATGATTCTTCTGAACATATCTGGATGGAGTCTTTTCTTCTATTCTTGTCTGCTCCTCTGGTTCTTCTTGAGGTTCTTCTTGGGATTCTTCTTCTTAATCATTCTGTCTTTGAGGGTAGCCTTCATCTTCTTCGATGTCTTCATGATGTACTTGCCTAGGAATGTATCCCTTCTCATCAACCACTACATCAATGCTGTCAACAATTCTTCCAAGTCTTTTATTGTAGCATTTGTATGCTTTGCTATGTGGAGAGTAACCAAGAAGAATGCCTTCATCTGCTCTAGGTTCAAGTTTGCCAAGCTGCTCATCAGTATTCTTGATATAGCATTTGCTCCCAAAGATTTTGAAGTGCTTTACCGAAGGAGTCTTACCACTCCAGAGCTCATGAGGAGTTTGAGTGCTGTTCACCCGGACATTTGTTTTGTTGCGAATAACAACCGCAGCATGTGAAGCTTCACCCCAGAAAGTTGCGGGAGTTCCTGATTCATCAAGCATAGCACGAGCCATTTGTTGGACTGTTCTGTTCATTCTTTCCACAACTCCATTTTGCTGAGGAGTTCTAGCTGTAGAGAATTCTCTTCTTATCCCATGTTCTTCACAGAAATCGAAAAATTCATTTGAGGTAAACTCCCCACCTCTGTCGGATCTGAGGCACTTAATTTTGTGACCTGATTCATTTTCAACCAAGGCTTTGAAGGCTTTGAATTTTTCGAATGCTTCATCTTTCTGCTTCATAAGTCCTAGCCAGACAAACCTGTAGAAATCGTCAATGAATAATATCAAGTATTCTTCTCCTCTAGGTGTTCTTTTCCTGAATGGACCGCATGTATCTGTATGAACTAGCTCAAGAGGCATGCTAGCTGATCCTTCCTTCTCTGGAAAGTTAGTTCTGGTTTGTTTTCCAAACTGACATGATTTGCATATGGTGTTGTCAGGAATTTTGATATCTGGAAGATCACGAACTGCCTGATATTTGCATGCTTTCCTTATTTGTGAAAAGCTTAGATGTCCCAACCTCCGATGCCATAACCAGTGCTCATCATCCTTGCTCAGATAGCATTGTTGTTGTCCTTCTTCAAATATGTACATATTATTTGGAGTTCTTTTGCCTTTGATCACTGTTTTACCTGTATCAAGATCACGAACAAGACATCCATTTGATCTGAATATAACCTCGGTTCTTTGATCACACATCTGGCTGACACTTAGAAGATTATGCTTCAATCCATCAACATACAAAACATTTCCAGCCTTGACCTTTTCTTTTAACTGAGCAATGCCTTTTCCTTTCATAGTTGCAGGAGTATCATTTCCAAAAGAGACTTTCTTTCCCTTTTCTAGAGTAGAATAAGACTCAAGTTTTTCTTTATCACCTGTCATATGCTTCGAACATCCACTGTCAATGTACCATAGATTTTCCTGTCCCTCTGCATAAAATGCTATCCCACATCTTTCTGTTTGAGGTTCCTTTATTCTCCATGTTTTGGTGCTTGAGGCTTGTTCCTTTTTCTGCTGAAACCTGCTCCTGCATTCAGAGTCTTTATGACCAAAGTTATTGCAAATAGAACATTCAACTTCATTTTCAAGAACCGAAAAGTTGTTATAGGTCCTTTTTGTAATCCCCGTCATACTTCTTTGTTTTTGAGCTTCCCTAGTCATGATCGTTTTATATGCAACACATTGAGCTTCTTTGTGACCAAAGTTATGGCAAGAAAAGCATTGTCCATTGAAGAAACTTCTGCGGTTATCGAATCTACCAGCCAATTGATTGTAATTTCTATTGTCATCTATTCTTGAACCAAATTGAGAAGATTTTACCTGTGGCTGGTTGTAGCTTTTGTTCACCCTTAAGATGGATTGCCCCTGATAGTTTCTGTTTGTAATTTGTCCCTGCTTTACCTGATGATCTTCATTGTGCTTTTGCTCATTTCTTCTTGCTGCATCAAGATAACTTTTTGAAGTGGATGCTTGAGAAGTTTCTCCATTATAGCCCAGACCTATCTTGTTTAGTGGAGATCGCTGCACACTGATAATCTCATCCAAAGTTTCAGATCCTTTGACAAACTTGAGATTAATAGCTTTTGTTTTCTCAATCTCTTTTCTAAGACCAACAATTTCACCTTCTAATTTTTCAAGATGTTTTTCCTTTTCATCAATTTGAAATTGTAGAGTATCAATGATCACGTTCTTTTCTTCTATACATCTCTTGAGTCTAGTAATTTCATCATAAAGGTTATCCACATCTACAGCATCCATATAATCATCATCTTCAAATGCCATTAACAACTTATATTCATTACCTTGTTCATCTTCATCACTGTTTGATAGCCCATCACTATCTTCATGAGTGTAGTAGCTTTTCTTATTTGCATTTGGTTTCTTGTTCCATCTAGCAGGTTCTTTTCCTTTATCCTTGTAAGGACATTTTGCAGCATAATGACCTACTCTTCCACAAGCAAAGCATTTAAAAGGTAACTTACCTCTGAACCTTCCAGAACCCCTTTGAAGATTTCTGACAAAATTTGATTCTTCTTCCTCTTCTTCTGGGACACGGCTTGCTTCATAATAATCTCCTTTGCCTGATGCCTTGAAAGCAGCTTCTCTTCTATCTGATGGACCTCCCTTTCTCATTTCATAAGCAGTTAGAATTCCATGTAGCTGAGACATAGTAAGAATTCGTAGATTTTCCTTTTCTTCTATTGCAGATACTTTAGATTCAAACTTGGGGGACAATGATCTTAGAACCTTTTCAACCACAATAGCCTCTTTAATTTCCTCACCCAAATTTTTCATACAGTTAACAACCTCATCTACCCGAAGAAAACAGTTAGCCACACTTTCATCATTATACATTTTGAGAGTCTCATACTGAATTCTGAGAGTTTGAAGTTTAGCACGCTTTACCTGTTCATCTCCTTCATAGCTCGTGACAATTTTGTCCCATATCTCTTTTGCGGATTTATAGTGCATTACCTTCATGAATTCTGATTGAGATATACATCCTAATAGAGTACTGACTGCTTTCGCATTTGTTTCATACTTCTTTTTCTCGGCTGCATCTGTAGGAGTAGCTGAAGGAAAAGCGTAGCCTGTTTCTACGATGTCCCAAACTTCTGTACCAAGAGATTGAAGATAGGCAGTAACTCTTACCTTCCAATAATTGAAGTTTGTCCCATCAAAAACCGGTGGCCTGATTGATGCTTCTCTTTCGTAGTTGCTCATGATGAACGATCTACCTTCAAGCGATCAAGCTTCTCTGAAGGACCTGCTCTGATACCAATTGTTGGAAATAATACTGAGAGGGGGGGTGAATCAGTATTATATAATTCTTTTAATAAATCTTCTTTATTTGTTCTTTGAATTATTTTTGCATGTCAGTACCATAAAATAATGAACATGAACAAAAGAAAACAGATAGTCACACCAAAGAACACAAGATGTAAGGTGGAAACCCAATGTGAGTGAAAACCACCTGCTGCAATATGTCTCTATCTTCTTTCAAATTAGAAACTCCTTTTACAATGGTTTTGTACTGGTGCAGTCCTTTACCAGTACGCAGGCTGCAACCTGCAGAGAGCTACAACTCTCTCTCGTTTTCCAGTCTCTCCTGGAAGGGAGCTACAACCCCCTACTTCTTTTCATACAAGGACCACTTTTCATAAATTTTCAAACTGGATCCATAAGCATCAATTGATCATCAAGTGTAAGAGAATCACCCAAGCAACTGTAGTAACCAGATCAACAATAATAGGACCAAACCCAGAACACAACAATGATAAACAAAGATTTTAAGAGAAGTAAGCACCCTGCTCAACTGCTAGCCTGAGTCCCGGACTCACCCTGCTCAACTGCTAGCCTGAGTCCCGGACTCACCCTGCTCAACTGCTAGCCTGAGTCCCGGACTCACCCTGCTCAACTGCTAGCCTGAGTCCCGGACGCACCCTGCTCAACTGCTCGCCTGAGTCCCGGACGCACCCTGCTCAACTGCTCGCCTGCGTCCCGGACGCACCTGAAACGCTTCGCTCCTGCGTACGGACGCACTTTTCTCTTACTGCACCTGCGTCCCTCTGAGTATAGATGATTTCAAGACTTCAGAAGTAACCCAGACAATCAGATCTACAGATCTGAACATGCGCCAAGAGATCTCGGTCCATCAATAGATTCGCCTTGTTTAGATCTAGACCAGATCAAGCCCTCATAAGATATTCAACCCAAAACATGCTCAAGCCAAATGATCTCCTTTGCTTTATATAGGCAAGCTCCTCCTAAAATCATGGAACAATACCACGAGCCGACACCATAATAACCCAAAACCGTCGGCTAAATACCAAGAGTAAAACATAAGAAACCCCCACGTGAGCTTTTCTCTGCCTTGAAATGTGTGCACTGGGTGGACGCACCTCCTGAACGGCTGGCCTGCGTCTCTGGACGCGGTCCCTGCATGGTGTACCTGCGGGTACGCACCTTCTGAACTGATTTCCTGCGTCCTTCTTAATTTTTCAATAAATGGAGAGCCTTGTCATGGGAGTTGCCATCAAGTACAACATCTGTAACATATAGCCATACCAGAAACATAATGCCAACAACATCATCCTAGATCATGCAGCTGAATCCATCTTAAAAAAAGGGCTGAATTTCGCCATAACCCCTAATAAAATTCTGATTGAAGATGTTATCAGTAATATCGAAGTAGCCATAAAAAACTTGGATATAGCTGAAAGTGAAGAAATTAGACAAGATATTGCTAAAATCCTGAGAACTGCAAAACCTCCTTCATCTAACATTTCCTTAGAAGAGAAAAGAGCTTTAAACACTCTTAGAAATAATAAAAACATAGTCATCCTAAAGGCAGACAAGGGCAACGCAACTGTGATTATGAACAGAAGTGATTATGACAATAAAATGGAAGATCATTTAAACAATAGCGGTTGTTATAAAATAATAGACAAAGATCCTAGTGAGAAAATCATGTGTGATGTAATTAAGAAAATCAAAAATTCATCCTTAGATGATGCCACTAAAAAGATAATCATTCCTAGCAGTTCCATCATTCCTAGAATTTATGGGGCTCCCAAAGTACATAAACCTAACATACCTCTCAGACCTATAGTTAACACCATAGGTTCCCCTACTTACCTGCTCGCAAAATACCTTGCTAAAAAGCTTAGACCCCTATCTGGCAATACCCCTTCTTATATTAAAGACTCCTATTCGTTTGTTCAATGGATAAATAACATTGAAATGAAAGAGGAAGATCTTATGGTCAGCTTTGACATTGTATCCCTTTACACCATGATTCCTATTGAAGAAGCCATTGAGATCATGAGGAACCTCACTGATAAAGAAACTGTGGATCTTTTGGAACTATGCTTGAAATCTTCGTACTTCAGCTTCAAAGGAAAAATTTATGAACAAACTCATGGTGTGGCTATGGGTTCTCCTCTATCCCCCATAATTGCCAACATCTTTATGGAGCACTTTGAACAGAAGGCTCTTACTTCATTTCCATACACCCCTGAAGAATGGAAAAGGTTTGTAGATGACATATTTGCTAAGTGGAGTCATGGAAAAGAAAAGCTTGACCTATTCCTCAACCATTTAAATAGCCTCTCTAACCATATAAAATTCACCATTGAAATTGAAAACAACAACCAGCTTCCCTTTCTTGATGTCCTCCTAACCAAAAGAGAAGGGTCTCTTGGTTTCCAGGTCTATAGAAAGAAAACTCATACAGAAAGATATCTACATGCAAATTCCCATCACCACCCTAAACAGAAAATTGGCATCATCAGGACCTTAACCACTAGGGCAGTAAGAATATTTGATCGTGACCATCTAAACCATGAACTGAACCATCTTCACAAAGTGTTTGAGCTAAATGGCTACAATAGAAATACCATAAAGAAAGCTATGCACCTATCCCTAAAGAAAAATAACAATAATATTAAGGATCAAAATTTATCAACTCATAAGGTCTCCCTTCCTTACATAAAAGGTACCACAGATAAAATTTCCAAAGTTCTCAATAAACATAACATTGATGTAACATTCACCCCAGCTAACACCATCAAACAATTATTGAACTCTGTTAAAGACCCCATAAACCCTAATCTTCAGAAAGGTGTTTATGTGATTCCTTGCTCATGCGGCAAGGAATACATAGGTGAAACTGGTAGATCCCTTAATGTTAGAATTAAAGAACACTCTGCTGACTTAAGAAGAGAAAGAATCTCTAAATCAGCCTTAGCTGAACATGTTCACTCTTCCTCTCATTACATCTGCATGGAAAAAGCCAAACTTGTTAGTAAAGAAGAACAGTGTCTTAAAAGAAAAATTAAAGAAGCCATTGAAATAGAAAAAAGGAAAAACAATTTTAACCGTGATGATGGATTAAAATTGAGTAACACTTGGAAACCTTTACTAGAAATCCTAAAAAACAAGAATCGCCACTCAGATTAACCCTTTCCCTCATATTATCTCTAAACTGTCCATCATTTTAAAACTCCTTAAGCATTAATTCATTAACCTAATCAAATCATAAAACAATAATAAATTAATTAATCTTATATTAATTAATTAATTAATTGATTAATTAAATTAAAAACATATCATATATATATATATATATATATATATATATATATATATATATATATATATATATATATATATATATATAATAATTATAACAATAATCATATAGTTTCATATTTCATCAAACCTTGTATATGCAATTAAATTAAAAATTATAAAAATTATAATAGAAGAAAGAAATTGAAATAAATAAAAATTAATAATAATTTAACAATCATATTAAACAAAGAATTAAATATAACAAATAATTAATTAATTAATTAATTAAATTAAATATCAAACTTTTATTAATATATATAGTTAAAATAAAAAATAAAAGTTATTAAACAAAGAATTAAATATAACAAATAATTAATTAATTAAATTAAATTAAATATCAAACTTTTATTAAAATATATAATTAAATTAAAAGTTATAAAAATTAAAATAGAATAAAGAAATTATAATAAATAAAAATTAAATAAAACAAATAAATAATTAAATTAATTTAAAACATATATAGATACATATTTTTCAAAATATATAATTATGCTAAAAATTAAAAGTTAAAAAAAATTAAAATAGAATAAAGAAATTATAATAAATAAATAAATAAAAAAATTAATAATCATAATAAACAGATAATTTAATATAACAAATAAATAAATAATTAATTAATTAATTAATTTAAACTCATTATAAAGTAAATAAATCATTATTCAAAACAATTAATTTTTGATAAAAAAATAAAAAATAAAATTAATAAATAAATACATTGGCCGACCTAATTTCGCACATCTTTCTTCAATAACCTAGATATATATACCCTAAAACCCAGCTCATGGATATATCATTGATTCAAGATTATCTATTGTCGCATCCCCTGATGATGGACTCACTTGGCAGTCCGAAATGTTGGGTTCACAAAACTCCTCAACAGGTTATTCCTCCTCTATCTAAAATGAAAAACCTGTCCAGGAGAAACTCATAAAAATCCACCCCAACTTAGAAAATCAAATAAAGACTGAGTTAAATAAGTTGTTGAGAGCCAGAATAATTTTCCCCGTCAGACACTCCAAATGGGTATCCAATATGGTGCCCGTTAGAAAGAAAAACGGAGATATTAGGATCTGTATCGATTTCCGGAATCTCAACAAAGCCTGTCAAAAAGACAATTTTCCCCTCCCACCTATGGAACAAATATTAAAGGCAGTAGCAGGCTCAGAATTAATGTCTTTTCTGGATGGATTTTCAGGATACAATCAAGTACTGGTACATCCCGATGATCAGTTAAAAACCACATTCCGAACCAAATGGGGCACATATGCATATCGGAAGATGCCATTTGGTCTGATCAATGACGGTGCTACCTTTCAGAGAGCGACATCGTGTTTAAAGGATTAGTCAATAAATCTATAGTGATTTACCTAGATGATATAACAGTATACTCCAAGAAGCGAAGTGACCATCTCAATGACTTGAAACAAATCTTTCAAAGATGTTTAAGGTGTGGGATTTCACTTAACCCAAAGAAATTTTTTTTCGCGTTAAGTGAAGGGAAATTACTAGGATTCATAGTGTTGAAATCTGGTATTCACATTGAACCTGATAGAATCAAAGAAATTTCCGAAATATCCATGCCCCATAACAAAAAGGCCATGCAATCTTTCCTTGATCAAATCAATTTTGTAAAAAGGTTCGTCCCGGATTTTTCACATATTATTTCTCCTTTACAAAATATGATAAAAAAGAATTCAAATTTTAAATGGGGTCAAGACGAACATGAAGCATTCAATTTGATCAAACAAGCTATCATCAACGCTCCATCTTTAGTGACCCAAATTTTTCAGAATCTTTTATCTTATACACATTTGCCTCAGAAAAATCTTATGCCGCGATTTTAACTCAAGCAAATCAAGAGAAGGCGGAAGCTCCAATCGCATTTTTTATCTCAAACTTACAAGGTGCTGAACTCAATTATTCAGACGTGGAGAAACAGGCATATGCTGTTTTCAAAGCGATCAAGTATTTCAGACCTTTCTTACTTAAAGCCCATACCAAAGTCATAGTGTCGTTTCCAGCGGTAAGAAACCTTCTGATACAGAAGGATGTGGGCAAAAAGAGAGCAAATTGGATTACCGCCTTACAAGAATACGATCTTGAGATCAAGCCAGCAAACATCGTAAGAGGTCAAGGCTTCTGCAAGATGTTATCTGGAGGATCGCAAATTCCTAAGAACTCATCTGAAGAGGTACATACGTATGAGGTAAGCCTAAACGAAGCAGAATCCTTATATGCTGACACCATTTATTATCTTAAGAACAGGTATGCTCCATCACCCCTGGACCACACCAAGAAAAGAGCTCTGAGATTGAAAGCTAAACAATACCAACTCATAAATGATGTTCTGTTTAAAAGGAATTACGATTCTGTACTTCTTAAGTGTCTTGAGAAAACTGAAGCCGAAAAGGTTTTGCAGGAACTCCACGATGGACCAGCAGGTGGACACTATGCTGGAGAAGCTACTGCCCATAAAATTTTACGTGCAGGATATTATTGGCCCACGCTGTTCAAAGACTCATACAATTACGTAAGGAAATGCCAAGTCTGCCAAACTGCTGCAGGGAGACAAAAGAAATCGTCCATGCCACTACAGCCGGTTAACATCGAGCAACCATTCAGCCAATGGGGCTTGGACATAATAGGTGAGATCGTTCCTCACTCTTATAAGCAGCATAGGTATATCCTCACGGCAACAGATTATTTTACTAAATGGGTAGAAGCAGTTCCTCTCAGGACAGCTAATTCTGAAAACATTATTGAATTCATAGATCAATTTATCATCACTAGGTTTGGATTGCCAACGGCCTTAATGTTTGATAATGCCTCATACTTTTCTGGAAATACAATGACTGAGTTTGCACTTAAAAGAGGGTTCAAACTGAAGTATTCTGCCAACTACTATCCACAAGGTAATGGGTTGGTTGAATCGACAAACAAGAACCTAATCAGGATTATTAAAAAGACAGTCGACCAAAACCAAAAGAATTGGCACAAAGCACTGGTAAATGCTTTATGGGCAGATAGAATTACGAAGAAAGCTTCAATCGGCACTTCTCCCTTTAATTTAGTTTATGGGAAAGAATTGGTTCTTCCAACTCACTTAGTCATTCCCTCTTTGTCTTTAGTACAATACATCGATGAAGTATCTACTTCCTCCTTACAACTGAGACAAATGGAAATAATCAAACTAGAAGAACGACGAGAACAAGCTAAGAAAACCCATGCTCACCACCAAGCGCTAATAAAATCCTCTTTTGACTCAAGCATAATGACCAGAAAAAACTTTCAGATGGGAGATTTAGTTTTAAAATGGGATAAGGCTCATGAAGAAAAGGGCAAACATACGAAATTTCAGAAGCTATGGCTTGGTCCTTTTCAGATTGTAGAAGTCATAGGCCCATCAACGTTTGTGTTGCAGGATTTGGCAGGTAGAAGAGATTCTTTGCCTGTGAATGGACAGATTCTTAAAATGTATTTTCCATAGAAGATCATTCTTCTATTTTTGTAGGATAGTTTTAGTTTTTATTTGTTTTTCTCTTTCTTATAAATAAAACCGGTTGTAAATGATCATCAAAAAGGATTCATGAAAGAGCACACTATCAGATTTTGATTCCGCTTGTACAAATAGCAAAACTTTTTGAAAAATCTGATTTTTATTATTGACAAGTAGAGTTAACTTTATCCTGAATATGATGTCAGTTTCAACCTTAAAAGAAAAACTTTGATGAAAGCAACCTTTGGTAAAAAATTGTTTCATGTCAGCACAATGAAAGGTATCATCAATAATAAAATAAATATTCTCTGTAAAGCTGCTGTTTTCAAACTCTATTATTGTCGTCCAGAGCTTTCTTAAGGAAAAACAATGACTTCCTCCCTACTAAAGGAAATCGCAGCATTCAGAGGAACAATCCGAGAAAACACTATGTCTCAAAGAATAAGAGGTCTCATCACGAGCCGGCTTATCATGATCACAGATATTATAACTTGCTGACTTTGCCAATATTGTCTATCAAAACAGGGCAATGACTCAAGATTGTTGCAATCAAAAGACAAGGGGTCTCATCACGAGCCAGCTTGTTCAGCAAAA
Organism: Pinus tabuliformis; assembly: GCA_031772625.1. Classification (NCBI taxonomy): domain Eukaryota; kingdom Viridiplantae; phylum Streptophyta; class Pinopsida; order Pinales; family Pinaceae; genus Pinus; species Pinus tabuliformis. The sequence continues at coordinate 1,301,092,351 of CM062809.1, forward strand.
GTGTAAATCAAGTGAATGACTGTGTCATAATTTGGCCACCAAACCAAGACATTGTTCTTTAGAGAATAAAAAAGGAAAAAGTGTCAAAAGGGATTTTCCTCTGAAAAGTTGTAGATAACCTCAAGCAGGAAAAAGGATCATTGCTGGATAATATGGTAACCCTGTCGAGGCTATGGACGCTTGCGGGCAGCAGAGGCTCTACCTACGACAAATGAGCATATTTTAAAAATCCAGTACGCAGAGAAGACCTTATTTAATCTTTAAAAAGACCGAGTAATGTCTAGTATGAATGCAAGAATTAAACCTGAGGAAGCAGACAATTGGAATATGAAAAGGTTGAGACAAAGTATCGTTGACAGGATAAGGGGTAACGTACTCTATCTGTCCATAACAAAACTTAGACATACGAAAAAATTTCTGTTTCGGAAGTGGAAATTCAATAAGAAAAGCAGAGATAACTGGTTCTTCACAGTGAATCGCCATTGTTGTGGTCACCAACAACCCCCCTCTTTGTTTGATATTATCAATAACACCAAGCAAAGGGGGACCCTTAGCAAGAAATCCAAAAAATATTTTTGTCAAGTTTTTTGTATTTTAACTCCCTAAAGCTAGATCGCATCGCGAAGAGAAACTGAAGCGTTTCCTATGCGCATAAATAAGCTGCAAAAGAGCGACGCGAAATTCATCGCATCGCATATATTGAAAGCGCCCTTAAATGAAAATCTGAAGGAATCACCGACAGCCGATATGCGACGTCGCATATCGCAACATCGCATAATCAGCACACAGTGATTAAATGAAAAACGCAATCTTGCGATCTGCGATCCTGCGATTTGCGATCTGCGATGAATGAGACTATCAATCCCTGCGATGACACTTCTTGACATCACAATCCTCGATGCTGCGATACAAATCGCAGAAACCACTCATCGCAATATTTCCTCGACATAGTCTGTAAACCCAAAATTGAGCACGCACCTTAAGGGAAATTAATGATCGTACGCCTGAATATCCAAAAATGATTGTGTTGCGTTTTTCGAAGATTCAAGTCATTATGAGTGTCATGATTATGCATTTATTAGAACTTAATGCTTTCATGTCAATCTTTTCGTAATTCTTCTTTTTCTTTGCGTAAACCGTAAGGCAGCAACTAGTATAAATCAATATGCAAGAAACATCTAAGGAAAAGGAGAAAGCGCCAATACTAAGAGAACAGAGAGAAGATGCCTTCGCAAATGGTTGCTGCATGCAGCAGAACCACGGATTCCAGGGTATCACTCAACAGATACTGATGGAAATAGACTATTCAAGACTCAGAGTCAAAGGCACACAAAAGCAGCATGTTTGCAAAAGATCCTGAAGCTCAGACTGGGTAAAGCAAAAAGAAAAACGCTAAAGAGGGAAGACACTCCAGAAAAGCCTGGAACAAAGAACAGAAGCAAGTTTCAATACAGAAGATTGTTCAGGAAACGAAATCCCTAACTCATTGAGTCATTCGCATGGCCGGAAACTGAAATAGCAACAGCACAATCAGTTTGAAAGAAATCTGGGTTGCACTAAGTATACACACAGCAAATACACCCAGCTAGAGGAAGATTTTCAAAAATATCTCCTAGTTTTTCAGAAAGAGGTGCCAGCTCTTGTTATTTCTACTTTTATCACTCGAACGAAAGGAAAAGACAACCAGCCGACCCTTTCCAGGCGAACGTTGTATTGCTTACAGCACTAAGGAGCAGATACAGAAACGGTTAGAAATTAGATTCAATTTTTAGAAATAAATTTGTTTTAGCAAAAGGGCGGTCATTTGAAGCCGTTTCCTAAATTTGTGTAATCAAGATTAATTAGTTAGTAGTATTTAACCTTTCTCATGGCATTTGGAGAAGGGTCCGGAAATTTGTCAAAAAACTTGTCCTCAGAACATGCACTTTTGCACCCTCGGAGGGGGTTTTTGATGAATGGATGGATCAAGATTTATTTATGTTTGCATTTTAATGTCTGCTACTGATGTTGCACTTCTGTACTCTTTGTAGATATTAGAACAAGTAGAGATAAATCGTTATTGCTTGAAGTTTATGAATGAAATCAGTCATAAATGGTACTTTTATCTCTTGACCAATTTCTGCTTATATTCTTAGAGTAATATGCAGCTGAGTTGTTTGTATGTTAACGTATGAATGTGTGGGTTACCATTTGGCACTTCTGTACGGTGGAGTCATTTATTTATGCTTGACATATGAATAACTTATTATGCGATATGCTGTTCACAACTGTTTTGTCTAACTTTTTATGCAGAATGGTTTATCTTAATTGATTTCTATTCTTATGATAGCTGAATGATCTTTATTACCAGTTATTGTTTGAAATCTTTTTAGATCGCATAATAGAGGAAATCTACCCTGGGTTAGCGTAGATTAGATGTGTTGTTTTTTATTAGATTACAATAGCATAGAGTCAGTTTAGAAGTTAGAATTAAATTAGCTTAGAAATATACTTCTATATCAGCATCATCAAACTCTACACACACACCCCTTAGATTGGGAAACTGGTCCCATTATCCCCAGTCGGACCCGCTATACCAAACGGATAAGGAGCTGCCAACCAAGTTCCGGACTGGGTGGGTATCCCCCTTGTTGTCGACCCGATTTCCGGGCCCTCAACACAGCTCTAGGGAAAGACATGTGTAGAGGAAGCCTCACAAAGGGGGAAAAATAATTAGGGAGGAGCCTATCAGTCTTAGAGAATTTCTTGCTTGCCCATTTTCCATATCATGTTTTAGACATCACTCTTGCTATGATTTTTGTGAAATGGTGGAGAAGGTCAAATTCCATCATGAGCTGGCTAGGTTGTTTGTTACTCATCTAGATAATGGTCAGGTAAACCTTGCTGGTGTTTCTTTCACATTATCACCTACTACTATTTCAGAAGCAACAGGCATCCCAAATGTAGGTGAACAATGGAACAAAGGGCAATATGTGGACAAAGAATATTATGAGCCTTATATTAAGGCTAGATATCACAGCAAGATCAGTAGGGTATTTCCTTTCAAGTACTTGGAGGACAGGTTTCCCCTCTTATGAAGATCATCATCAAATACTTCCCCTGCGAGGGAAGGTTTTCCCGCTTATATGCATACCACATCAGGTTATTGATGCACTTCATTGGGGTGAAAATGATGAACCTCCCCTACTTTATATGCAGGAACATAGAAAAGATGGTGCATTATGTTTAGAGAAAACCATTTCCTCAGCAGCATTTATCACTTCTCCTTGATAAAGATGGTTGTCTTACATCAGTTGAACTTACTGAACATGCCATGGGAGACTTCATTTCCCATGAAATGTTCAAATGCCATCAAGCATTTTCATCAGTGCTTCAGGAGGAAGGAGGACCTTCAGGACAACCAAGTGTCCAAGAGACTGAGACTACAGGAGTGCCAGTATTTGTCACTTATGAGAGAGGCACTAGGAGGATTTTTGCTACTGCCCGGCGAGTATTATCTTCACCATGGGTGGAAGGGGTCTCGTTTTCTTCTCCTGATCATAGGAAAATGTTATCTCCATCGGGAATGGAAGGGGATTTTCCTTCTTCTTCGGCTAGACAGGTACAGGTTGACAAGAAGCACAAGGACAAAGATAAAGGGAAGAGAAAGATGCATGTTGATGACGCTAGTGAAGGGCAAGAGAGAGATTTCGTCTTGGTTGATCATGAGGTAGCTCAAGAGGAGAATTTCATGGACTTGAGTGCTCAAGACTCAAGGATCAAAGACATGATCATCAAAGAGAAAGAAGTTGAGATATATGCTTTTTCAGTAAATCTAGAGAGGGCCAAATGGATCATTAACTATCTGGAGCAGGAAAACAAACAGTTGACAGACAAGCAAGACCTCACGAAGTTACAAATTATCAAAGAAAACCAGCAAAGAGCAAAGAAATCAAAGGTCAAGATGACCTCCATTGAGCAAGAAATTGAGAATGACCGAGAGACTTGGTTAGAAAGGGTGAACATTCACTTAGAGAAGTTGCTTGAGAAGGCCAATAAAGAGAAGAAAATGCTTCGCCACATTGCCTATCACTATTTAACCCGTAACAAGATTTGCAATTCAAGGGTAAAAAGGTTAAAAGCTAAGTTTAAAAAGGCCTTAAGGAGAAATAAAGAACATGATAAACTCAAAATATTGGTTGAAGCATCATTGGCCCAAAAAAGCACTTAACAAGGTTAGCTCATGCCAAATTTCAAGCAATTTTGAGAATTTTTGGTGGGGACCTCCTTTTGCAAGATGGTTTTCATTTTTGGAATCAGCATGGGAAAATATGAGATCTTGGCCTCCAAAAGGGAAAAAAACACCCAAAAAGTGCCCTCTCTGCCACTTTTTTGCCACATAGGAAGCAGTATTGGGAGAATCAACTTTTGGAGGGGAAAATGAGCTCCAAATCAGAAAAATCAAATTGTTCCAAAAACTAGACAGGCAGGGCTTTCCAACAAGCCATCTTGCACCTGATTTGAACACTGGGAAGGCCTCCAAAACGGCCCCTGAAGTGGCACTACGAATTAAATTTTCGGTGTTTTCGCTGCATTTGACTTTTTCTTCAATCATTGGTAAATGTATCATGGTAAATGATGTATTTGATGTAAATATGGATGAAAAACACCTCATAGGGTAGATACATCAAGTTTCAAGTGGTTTGATGATGAATGAATTGGTTTCCTAAGTTTTAGAGGCACGTTGTTCCATTGCCTACTTTTGTGTTCCTAGTTTAGATATTGTTGAAACAACCCCTCTTCTCATGGATTCAACCCCTAATAGCTAGCATGAGTAGTTCCCTTGCCTATATTATGTACTTTTTTAGTCATTTGCAAAGGTTGGACTCTTCTGGAAGTGGTGCACTCATTGTATACTTGTATCAGCAGATTGGCAAGGAATAAAACCATGTTTTATAGCTATTTTTGTGCGATTCTTGTGATATTGAGTTTATGTATTGTTTCTCCTTTGTAATGACTTTTCTCTGATTTTTTATATGTATCCACATCTCTCTCTCTCTTCTAAACTAAATGAATCAAGGTGAATAGACAAAATACACTAATTTACAGTGCTTTGTCTTGGGAATGCATTTGGTTTTCTATGTTTTCAACAGTTTGAAGAGGATTCATGCTCCTCATGCCCTCCTCAACCCCTCAACAGTCTAAATCCACCATCTCAAACAATTTCTAGTACATAAATCCTTTGTCTACCTCGCCCCACAGAACATGTTTGTATCCCTGATTTGATTTCCCAGACCCAACCTACCTGCTCCATTTGATCCAGCAACCAAACATCAAAATCAACCAAAATCCTTAAAGCTACTATACCTAGCCTAAAATCTAATTTCAATTCAGTCATCTCAAGCTATAATTGCAGTCATTCTAACTGATATTGACAACGAGAGAGCCCTCTCCCGACCTAGTAGGGCTAGCTACCAAGTTAAGCGTGGTTTGTAGTTACCCTAGAATTGCCTCCTTTCAGATTGAGGTTGATCTAGGCTTTAACAGCTTCCTTGACGCTACTCTACAAAAATAACACCTCTCCTAGTAGTTGTCATCTTATTCGAACTTTCTGTGGTGGTTCGCAAACTTGGGGGCTCAAATACCGCTTGGCGAACAACACTCTATGCTCTTCGTAATAGCTCAAATCTCAAATGAACAAGTGTTGTCTCATGGCTAACCTTGGGAGTTTTATAGCATCTTTTGAATTTGAATTTGACCATTCCCCCCACTTCTGAGTCATTAATGCATTCTTGGCAGCAGATCTTCCCAAATCTAGCCCTTAATTTTTGTCGTAATTACCCGTCGTCCACTTCCTTTTGCCTTAAATTGGACATCTCATCATGAACAGTGACACCAATAGTTACTTCCTAGTTTACCCGCGCGGCAGCGCAGCCCCCCATGTGCAAGCACGAACCTTGTACCATGCTGATTCTACGTGCACCTCCTTCACCGTGCAGTTCCCAAACAGACTCATTTAGAGTCTTGTGCTCTCTTTCAACTGTCTGGAGTGCTGAGACTATGCTCCCTACAGCTAGTTAGGTGGTCGCACCATCTATGCAAGACTTCAATTTTCCTTCCAGTCTAGTCTGTGGACACTCCTCAATTGCCCTCACGACAGCCAGCCCCCGTGTTCTACCTCATGTGGTGCACTCCCCTTGTTACTGTGTTTGGTAAGGTGCGGTCTTAGCCATGGTATAAGAGTCATAGACATGCTTGTGTGACCTCATTTTCTAGTCTTTTGATCTCAGTGTCCATCAACATGCTTTTCTTCCTCAATTGTACCCAATCTTTTTTGAGTTCACAAAGTCTAAGGTTCCCTCGTTGAATGGCTTCTTGAATCCTTATATGATCTTCCTCGCATAGCTGTGTGATTCCTTTGTCCTAGTCTTCACGCGCTCTCATAACTGCAGGAGCTATTACATGTGGATTCCTTTTGGTATTCCCTTCAGAAATTGCGATTTCTACTCTGTTTCACACCTTTGGAATCATCTCTGTGCTCAGGTTTTTTCACATGGTCCTATAGGCCCATCGAACCACTGGCATGCACAAGTCCCAATCAGTTCATCTCACCTGGTGAAACATCTTTAGTACTCCGCACACCCTCTAGAATGCCTTGTCATGGAGAATTGGTAGCATGCATCGTCTTTCCTGCTACTATGGTTTGTTTCGATTCTCTAGGCTGGAGGTGGTGTGCACTTGTGCGGACTGTCGAACATATGTCTGTACCCATTGGGAAAGGTGGGTGCATAAGTTGTTCCACACCAGCTGATTAGCTTTCGTTCGAAGCTGTGGTTTTCCAAAACGTAGGCATATCATCCTTCTACATTCATGCCAGTCTATAAAAGTTCCTTGCTGTGTACCCAGCCATCATGCGGGTGTTGCGCACAGTGCCCACTTCAGCGCATCGAACCGCTGCTATTCTGGTACTGCACTTTCGAACTTGCTTAGAAATTCATCCACTGCTGACAATCCATCATATGTCGGAAGCTCCCTTCCCTCTATTGTTACGCAATGCAATGACCTGATTATCATGTTGCAGTTTAGTGTTGTTACTTCGTGCAGCCAATTCTGCCATCGCTCTATCTCTTCATCTAAATCTGAAGTGCAGGAGCTTTTGTGCTCCCACGAATTCCTTCCATCTGTAGTCAGATTCACCTAATCCTCTCCTTGTGTAGTTATCTTGTAGATACAGTCGAGATCATCATCACTATCATCATCGCACACCGATTCAATGTATTGCACTCCTTTGGCTGGATCTAGCAGTACTACTACGCGTAGTGACTTTTTTCTCAAAGATCATTTTGCGCTTCTTAAGATTTATGACTCTGTTCATATCAGTAGCAGTCTATTCCTAGTAGCATGGGATAGGGATTTTTGTCATCGACGATCTCTATCACTTCAAAATCCACCTTCAATATCGATTACTACCCCTTGCAATCTTCCCATGGGAAAAATCTTCTGTTGGTTCACCATCCATAACTGAATAGGGGACCACTGTAACGCAGGTCTGCCCATGCGTTCCCATTTTTTCTTTGGTAGTACGTTCACGTCTGAACCTAGATCCAGGATTACCTAATCCATTTCATACTTGCCTATTTGTCTAGTCAACCTCATCTCCCTTCCTGTGCGCAATGCATGATTTCCAAGTTTTCGAACAACACGCAGTTCTCCTAACCTTGCGCACCTAGTGATAAGTTCCTATAGCCCTTTGACTGCCTTTTTGTCTCGTAGCAGTTTCATGCATGTCTCCAGAAAGGTAGTGAGCATTGAAGGATCCATCCCTGGTTCTACTTGATCCTTACTACCTAAAGTGGAGCCCTCTGTGAAGCTCTGCTTAGCTTCCATGAATGTCTCCTTTGTGCATTCTATGTCAAACTCGGGTTCCTTTGTAGGAGCCTTGTGAACCCACGCGTTTTATTATGGATACTTCCCTTTATTATCTCCCATTTTCGTACCACTCCTAAGCATCATTTTTACATTTGGGTCTTCTTCATGTGGTTTAGACCTCATCATTTGTAAATTCTGGGTGGAAGGGGGTTGGAGTACCCCCTTTTCTCGCATCTTCGCTATCAGCGAAGGGCAGTCTTCTGCCTCATGATCAAACTGATTACAATACCAACATGATATCCTAGTAGGATTCGTACAATCGTGGGCATAATGCCATGGCCCTTTGAAATTGTAACAAATTATCTATCCGCAACCCCTTCCTAGTCCCATTCCACATCGACCCCGACCGTACCCCTGAAATCTAGCACGCGTCATCCCTACATTTGGGTCGAGGGCTCGCGTTTCGGTCTGCACCCTATAGGCAGGAGTCCGATCCATCATTAATTCATAGCTTCAGTAGGTGCATTTTTCATGGCCTACCGACCTATAGAAATTACAAAACAATTGCTGGGACGTCTACATATACTTTTGCAACAGATGACAATTATTTGTGGTATGTTTTCCTCCTATCTGGAAGATGGTGCACCATAATTCAAACACCACACTCGGCCCCGCCTGTGCCTCTGGTCTTAATGGAATTAGCCCTCCCCCTGCCAAGTAGTTCGCGAACACTGGACAGTGGTCCTTATCGTGCCCTTGGCCTTTGAATTTTATGCACCATACTTCCTCACACACCTCTGGCCAATTTTTCCTATCTTGTTTCAAACTTTGCATCTCCAAACACAAATTCTACAGTTACACATGGATTTGTTGGACTCCCAGCCCAGGGTCTTGTATAGGGGTCTCATGCGATCTCATTGCCATCTCTAATGCTTCGGCCTGGGTGGAAAGTTTTTGTTGTGACAACGCCATCCTTAAGTGTGGCGTAAGTGAGGCCACAAACAATGTGTGATGTTGTGCATATGTTAACGTCATATTGGCTTTGGATATTGTACTCTTTAGCCTTTAGTCCAGATCCCAAGGGGTCTCGCCCGGGAGCATCCCAATCTCCTTAAACCCGATGATTGATTGTGTCTCTAATTTTGGCCTGCTAAATTCCTTGTTCAGCGCGGTCTGGATCTCTACAATTCCTACATTCGGGTGGTCATTAGAATTCTTGATATACCATGTTAATGCGTGATCCTGTAGTGCACTCACCAACATAGCCTTTTTAATATTATCATCCACGATGACTTGTTCTTCCCATACGGCTCCTACCACAAGCCAGAATTGGTTCGAATCTTCATTTCCTACTCCTCTAAACACCGGCAGTGTGATCACACTTGCCATAATGAACTGCAGTGGTAGTGGAGGTGGAGTGGGTGGAGATGGAGGTGAGGAAGGTGAAATGGGTGGTGGTGTGGGTGGGGGTGGTAAATGTGGAATTCTCTGTCTTATCAAACTGACCGCGCTTCTCGGAGAGAATTTCGCGAGCTCCTCCTCGCTTTCCCACGAGAGTGAAATTAAGGGATCGTTTTCCAACTCCTCACTACCTCTGCTTCTTTAGATCTTTCTGCTTCACGTAGTCCCAAACATTTATTTATTTGCATAACCTGCTTTTCACACAATAGCATCTTATTCCAAGTGTTTAAATATTTAATAAACTTACCTCGCAGTCCCTTGAGAAAATGTCGCTCTGCCTCACTGTAGCTGATAGTGGTGTCTACCGTGAAATCAGTTATAAATCCCCCTATTATTTGGTCGAGCCAGTGGTCCACAACTCACGCTACCTTCTCTTCGAGGCTTCTAGTCTGCGCACTAGTTTTGGAGTCCACACTATTGGTTTGTCAAGCCTACACCTTCCCTGGTTGTCTGCGAACTTTTCGATCCACTCATACAGCTCAGACAGAAAAGATGCAAAGAAAATTTCGTGGATTTTAGTCTACAAGTAGCAATCCAACCACTGTTCCTTAGATACTCACGGATTTATGTTTTCCTACGCCGCGAACTCATGAATCTTCTTGTCCAACCACTCTTCAATTTCTTTCTTTGTAGGATTCCAATGGCACAACATCATACATCCTTTATTCAAATCTCGGTCTTGGCAACAGAACCATTTGTTGGCTTATTGGGCCTAACCCAGGTTCAGAGGTGATTTAGCCAAGCAAATCCCTGTACTACTGGCCCTTTCGGCAACAGTCCACAGAGTGCGGACTGAGGTCTCACCAAAAGTAGTATGGGAGGGTGCTAGAACTAGGTTTCTGCACCCTGGGGATGTCTGATATGTTGGGATTGGTACATGGTCCAACCTTTGCGCTCATTGTGCTACACACACCAGTGGGCACTTCATAGCCTGCGATGTTGTCTTCGCACAGTCCTATTCATAGTGCGATCCTTGTCATTTACCCAAGTCTTTCCTAATTATGCACTGTTAGCTGATTACTTAGATTATTTTCATATATAAGTATTTTGAACCATACAAGCATTTACTCAACTACACGCAGTAAATAAATAGAGTAAAAGTAATGCATAAAAACATAATAACAATTCAAGACTAAATGCATAGAACTAGGATAAAATTCTCTTTATTAGCTTTCTATCCCGATTACAGACTCGACTCTGCCCTACGCACTCAGCTACGGACTCTAATAGGCCTCTATGCACTCAAATGAAGAGCCTCTACCTACTACTACGACCCAAGACACTTAGACTTTTTGCTAAGCCTATCTAATTCACCAATTCCTTCCTTTTTCTTTCTTACAACTTAGAGCCTCGCTCTATTTATACAATCCCATGGTCCACGGACCATGGGTAGGCCGACATTACACTAGTTTACAATACAATGTTTAGAGCGGAAAACCCTATGACTCAATTGTACACTTCGTGTTATGTGCCCTCAATTCACAAATACTTACAATATTGTTTGCCAAAACTTAGGTTTTGCACCCAAAACCTGCTATGGGGGACCCAATGCCCAACATATCCTTGCAACATAATATATACTTCAAATAGAAGTATTCCTTAGAATCTCATTGCTTGCATCCCTTGGCCTAATGATCTTCTCCACCTTATATACTCTTAGGCCTTTCTCAATACCTTGGACCAAAACCACTTAGGACCAATACCTTGGACCCAATACCTAGGGTCAATACCTTGGACCAAATGCCTCAGACCAATTACCTTGGACCAAAATACCTTGGATCAAATACCTTGGACCAAAAACTTGGTTTTCCAACATGTACACGCTTTTCCTCTTGTGAAAGTGTGTGTATATGTTATACACTACTTTTGTTCTGTTAAACCGCGTGTATATGCACCTTGGACAAAGTGAACCAGCATATACCTCTCTTTCTTCATTCTTTGGAGTCTGATCTATAATCCTTTGTTGTTGACCTGCTACACTGTGAACTTTCATCTGAGTGAGTTTCCATCAAGGACAACACTTGTATCATAATGCCAACAATAGTGTTGGCAATTTCTAAGGTAAAATAATTTTATATTCTAAAATTTGGGTGAATCGTCTTTTATAATAAAAATTGGAAATTGGCAAATCTTTTTTGTTGAAAAATCATGGAAAATTAGCCCACTGGGTGAACATTAGCCCCTAAAATTTTCCATGTAGTATCCTGCACTTCCAGTCATAGGAAACCCTTGTTTCCTTGCAGAGATGTTCATCTTCCATTATCTGACATTCTTTTGCACATATTGAGGTGATGTTTGAGGCTTGGGCTAGACAAATCCGGGGGAAGGTTTGATGGTGTCATGGATGAATCAGGTTGTATTCTTCCACTCCTATTTGTTGTTGTCAATAAAAGAAGCTCTATATTGTTCCTGAAATGTTTTGATCTCATGTTTATATAATTCATGTTTAACATATTATGATCTAAATATTTATAATTTATGATCTAACATTTTTAATATGCACATTCTTTGAAATAATTTCTATGTATTTTCTCCTTTGTTTTGTGTTGCAAGTCTGAACGTATTGGAGGAAGCAAAGGGTTTGGACCCTACGGGATCTACATTAGACGTAGCACTATCGGGTATTATTCCTAAAATGACATTACTATTTTTCATAGTGTTCTTTCTTGAATGAGTGCTTCTTGTTGATAGTTTGCTTTTTCTCTATTCAGGTTTTCAACCCTTACCTCAAGGATTTTTCTCCCACTAACAGAATTGGTGACTTTACTAGGGAATATAGCGTTGTATTTCCTATAAGGGTTGTTTTATTCTTGATCTAGGATCTTTTGTCTTGTTTCTTGATTTTCTAGCCTTATTGATTCTATTGCAGTTTGGGTAGTCAATCTGATCTTTCAGATCAGGCCTGTACTTTTTATTTTTCATTTGCTTCTACCTATGCACATTTTTGTTTGTACACAGTCATGACCACACGCAACTAATTCCAAAGGAACTAGCTTACATGCATGTTTCTTTAATCATAGTCGCATATATACACGACTTTTCTAATACACAGTCACGTATATCTGGGAAGTAGCCCAATTTTACTACTTTACAATAATCATTTACTGTCTGAATGATCTGATTTCTTGGTGGTGTTAGTTTCTTGGTCTCTTTTTGTAAAAATAAGTCGTCAACCTAGGGTTTTCTATTTGGTGAAGTTTTGTTCTTTTGAGGTTGGGTTTCAGACCTTTTGACAAAGTGTGTCATTGTTCCATACATCTAGAACAGAGAGTTTTTTTCCAACTTTCTTTAAGATCCAATCTTTTCATTTCTTTGCTTGCATTCTTGAAGTTTCCTCTTTTTTCTTCTTTTTGTTGGTTTGAGAAATATTCACAACATTGATTCAGTAAAGATTTTGGGTTTCCTGAGATCTTTTGTTTGCTGAATCTTTTGTATGTCTTTTTTATTAGAACTTTCTATAGTTTTTTCCTTTTTGTTGGCCTTATCATTCTAGTGATTATTTGTCACCAATGAGCTTTGGTTCCCTTTTCACTTGATTTTGATTTTAAAGTCATTGGTTGTTTTTTTCTTGAATCTTTTATTCAAAAGAATTTTAAAAGAAAAAAACATTTTTTTTTGTCTTCCTTTTCTTTGTTTTGGTCTTTTTTTTTCCAACAAATGTGTGAATCATGCATTGAAGTTTAATTTTGCTTTGCTTGAGAGTCCTTTTTTCTTGGATGTTTGGTTCTCTTTGTTTGAACAAAATTTTAACTTTAGGATCATACATTTGTTGTTTTTAAAACAATTCCTTAGAATCTTGCACTTAGGCATTCTAGTACGCATTAGGTAGTTTTCATTTTAAGAATTTTAGTCCCTATTGATAGATGTTGAGTGTGTGAATGCAAAATAATAAAAAAGCGAAGCTTTTACTTTATTAAGTTCCTTGTAGATCCTTTGTATAAATCACTTTTCGTTGAAGAAAAAAAGTTTCATTTTCATGTAGATAGGTTTTCTATTGATTTCTTTCGAGTCAAAACATCATCAGTTGCACTTCCATTTCCGTATGAATTAAATAAAAACCACTTAAAATAAGCGCTTGATTAAAATGAATTAGAATTTTATTTTTTTCATAGATACATCAACTAGTCGAAGAAATTTATGGCCTTGGAATAAGTGTGTGGATAGTTAACTCTCCAAGGCCACTCTAAACTGAAACATGGAAGTTGATTAAAGAGTGAAAAATCAAGTCTCGTTAAGTTGTATTAGAAAGATCTTCTAACACATGAGTTAAGCACAAGGACAAGTGAAGACGGGGAAAGAGAGATACACCCTCTCCTACTTGTTGGATCTTTTTCCCATGACTGTTCCACTTGATTTTTTATATGAATTGGTGGCATTAGTTTCCTATCCTACGTACCACACATGTGACTGTGGGGGGGAATACTTGTGCTACCTGAGACAGACGTTGTATCACTTTGATAGTACTTATGGAGGGTACCCTTGCAAAGCTCAGGTACTTGCAAAGGCAAAGGATATTGTCTAGAGGTCAACGTAACTATTTCTTATACCTTCGTTGGTAGGCTTGGGTCATAATCATTCCCAAACTATCTTCATAAGGTTCTTATCTTCACTTTCTTGTATTTTGGTGCCCGGTACTCATCACCCGGAGCGGAAATACTTGGAATTTTCTTGTTTGGTTGTATCTTTAGGGAATTTATAGTGGATTTCTCTTTTCTCTTTATACTTAGTTGGATTTAGGTGGATTTTTCTTGTCACTTTTGGACCTTTTATTCTAAGTAACTAACCAACCACTCCACTAGTCTTGAAAGGATTTCAATCTTTATTTTGGAATTGTGGAGTTGCCTCCTTAAGAGAAAATGTTTGATTGTGCATCTCTCTTCCTTGAAAAGTCATTTGAACAATCCTATAACGGAAGGATCTGTGTGTAAGTTGGGTATGGCCAATATTCTTGTGGAGGCCAACCAAGGGACTCCTCCAAAAATGGATCCTTGTGCTTTTCCTTTTTTTGGAAACATTGGTACCCCCTTAATGGCCACTTTGAATATTCCTAGATTGAATGTTGGACTACCAGTTTGGTTGTGGTCCACTCTGAATAATTCGAATGATCTTGAAGCTTCCTAGATGAATGCTTTATTTCAAGGGCATAAAATGGGCGTTAATTGTTCATCCTCTTCATAAGAGAAATCTAGACTTCCTATTTCTCCTCCATATTGTAAAAAGAAATCTAAAAATAAGAGAAAGAGGAAGAATAAGAAGAAGAATAGTTCTCTCCATGGATCACCAACCTCTGCAAGTCATGTTGGAGATGAGCCTTCAGCCGCTGCAAGTCATGTTTGGGGCATAAGTCTAGTCAATGCAAGTGATACTAGCAATGGATCACCAACCTCTACAAGTCATGTTGGATAAGCCTTCAGCCATTACAAGTCAATCTTGGGGCATAAGTATAATCACTACGTGTCATAGTAGCAAAGAGTCACTAACCTCTACAAGCCATGTTGGAAACTCTCCACCAACCACTGCTAGTCATGTTGGGGGAACAAGTGTTTATCAGAAACCTAGGCGTAGAATATTTAAACCTAAGTTCCATTGTAAGATATGTAAGGGATACCATCTTACCCATTTGTGCCCTAGTATTTTAGTGTACAAAGATTATGATCTGAGTTGGAAGGTTCTTCTACTTATGAATATGTTATGGTTTCTCAATAGTCTAGTTAACCATTAGCTGATGAAGTGGTTGAGCCAGTGAAATCTTTGGCCAATTCCACTCCTCTTTTTAGGGAAGAAGCGCCTAAAAATAAAGTCTTCTTGATTTCTAGTTTAGAGTCTTCTAGTCTAGGGGGCATGCCGGTCTCTTCGAGTGTACCCCCTCAAAGTTATAGGAGTGTATCCTTTGATTGGGATAATCTTGTTAAGACTCGTCTTCCTTCTACTGCACCTTTCCAAATAAGTGTTAGAGTTAATTCCACAAATGTCTATCGATGTATGGTGGATGAAGGATCCTTTACAAGTACTATATCCTCCTTGACTTGGAGAGCTTTGGGTTCTCCAAAGTTGTTGGCAGTTGATAGTCGGTTATTAGCTTATGATAGAAGAACTGGTGAATCTATGGTTTTTCTTCCTCAATTTCCCATTACTTTAGTTAGGAATAGTGTCTTAATCAATATGGTGGTGGTTGATCACCCTTTATACTTTAGTATGCTACTTGGGCGTGGTTATGTCTATGCTATGAAGGTTGTGGTGTCTTCACTCTTTCGAGTGATTTATTTTCCTCATACTGGAAGTATTGTCACTATTGATCAAATTACATATGATAATCACCCTCCTAATTTAATTTTACTTCATAATACCCCTTGGTATGTTCCAAGTGTTCAAGTAGACACTGCCTCACCATAGGTGAACCATGTGGAACTGTATCCTCAATTCTCAATTGCTTCTAAGAAGGATCATTTGAAATATTATTTTCCTTCTTGGGACTTGGTCCCAGTAGTTGATCGAGTGATTTCTCCTATGGGGGCATGGGACCCCTTAATTTCCCCTTTTGATCCTTCTAGTTCTTATGATTTATTGGAAGTTGAGTTGTTGTTGGGCCTTGAAATTGTCATTCACTTCCATTACATTTTTCACTTATATTTCCATATTGTCACCTTTGCTACACCTCCATTTCATTACATTTACCTACATTTCATTATATTTACCTTACCATTATCATTATTGTATCACATTTATGTTTTTTCAAACTTTATTAATTCTTAGCATTTTTCAGTGAATTTATGGTTAAAAGTTAGAAAATAATGTGCATATGCTTATACCTAATGTTAATCTAGGTTTCCATTGATGTCAATATGGCAATATTCTGGACAGTAAACAATGATGTGAAGCCAAGTAGAGCAGATCCATGAAGCAACAGGAGTATGTCAATATGGCAATATTCTAGGATACTAAATGATGATATGAATCCAAGGAGAAGCAGAGCAGATCCATGAAGAAATAGGAGCAAGAAGCCAAGGAGAAAAGCCATCTGGGAAGCCATCAAAAGAGGAACACATCAGAGGAGTATTGCAGAATATCAGAGAAGAGAATATTGGAAGTCACAGGAGCTATCAAGAGAATCATATCCAAAGAGTTCATTGGAAACAGGTTATCGGAAGCCATCATGAAGCCAAAGCATAAGAGGAAGAGGTCATTGGAAGTAAAGAGGTCATTAGCTATTGTGTGCAGGCAGAATTTTCCGAAACATAGAGAGGAGAAGAAGAGACAGAGGAATCATAATGGGTCTTTGAATCTGGTTGAAGAATCAGAGTGAAGCTCAAAGAGAATTAGCGATGTATGAATTCGCAGAAGTGAGGCTGAGAGAGAGTTGAGTAGCGAAAAAGTGAAAGGTCGAAACCCTGAAGAAAACCCAAAACCACAGGAAAAACACTGAAGAAATTAATCAAAGTCAAAGTGAGGAGACAGATGAAGATTGAATGCACAGGAACTATTGGATCTTGGAGATCAACAGACGAGATTGTTTGTAATGAGTGGCCAAGATTAAGTTGCACAGCGTAAAGTCAAAGAAATGAACGACAGAGATTAATTTAAGTATTAACGGATGAGGAATCGAAGGAGCCATCGCAGTTGTCAATGGTCGAAGATATACAGTGATCAGGCACTAAATAGCTCGGGCGTTAGTTAAAGAGAAAGGCAGGTTTATAAGCGAAAATGGTTTATCAGGTTGAGAATAAGCGGTAAGTGGTAATAGGAGGGAGTCACCCGAGTCCATTAAGCAATTGATAGGTCACACGTCAGAGGATAGTTTTTGGGTTGATCAGGTTAAGTCAGGACCATTAGATCTGGAGAGAAGAGATCTATAGCGCAGCAAGCTTCTGATGAATTGTGTTGACCGTCGGATCTAATACAGAAGGAATCGATGGTGCGGAACGAGGATCACTATTACAACACGCCCTAATGTAATATCGCGTCTGGGTATCTGGGAAGTCATGCAAATCATAAGGGTTGTTGCTGTTGGACCGCTAATTCTGATTGAGATAGTGGCGTGGCATGTGGGACCTCCCAACAGAGGAAGCCGTGGACCGGGAAGCCGAAGAATCAAGCGAGCGTAGATGGATGAGCGAGCACAAAGAAAGCTAAAGCAACCGGAGGAGGGAAGCCAAAACGTCGAGCGAGCACATAGGAAGCAGAAGTTCAAGCGATCGAAAGGGAAGCCAAAGGTCAAGTATATGAGTATAAGAAAACAAAGAATTGCCTTTATGAGTGGTTGTTGGCGAACTGGAAGAAAGAAGGAATCCGATGGTCCAGCAGGATAGTAAGAGGCCAATGGTCCAGCACGACAGAAGGAAGACGAAGGTCCAGGCGGACAAGAAGCAGTTGAAGGACGAGAAACTCTGTTGATCGTGTTACCCTGTCAAAAGACTCAGACCTACAATGAATTAATCAGGTACATAATGCATTCTGAAGAACAATTATGTGATATAATAAATAAAGTTTTATATGACATCGTTTGAAGGGAGCAGTAACCAGCACCGGCATTGAAGCATATGTGATTTTTTTTCTGGGAAGTAAGAGAACAGTGAGAAGCAGTCACGCCGGAATCATTTACTGTGACTGGTAGAACAGAGGCTTGAAACAGAGAGTTGGTTCTGGTGCAAAGCTTAGTACAACTAATAGTAGACTCACTAAAGTTGTGTGGAGACATTATCAGAGATTATGATGGCTATTTGATATCATCATGAGATAACTTTTGCAGACTCTATGTGGACAGTATGAAGAGTTGTAAAGACTTCTTCATATGAAGACTGGTTGCCATTTATGTTGTAGCATGGGGACTACAGTGAAGCTATAAATAGACAGAATTCAATAAAGAAGAGTTTTGGGAGCAGAGAATCACTATCAAACATGCCTTGACAAGATTGGGTCGGAGCCCTTGGGGTTAGAGCCTCAGAATTGGAAGGATTGGTGTCCTTGGTGTTGGTGCCTCAGAAGTGGAAGGATTGGTGTCCTTGGATTTGGTGCTCCTATATCCAAGGTTAGTGCCTTGACAGCAAAGGGTTGGAGCCCTTGGGGTTGGTGCCTTGATAGCAGAGGGTTGGAGCCCTTGGGGTTGGTGCCTCATAAGTTGGAAGGACTGGTGTCCTTGGAGTTGGTGCTCCTAAGTCCAAGGTTGGTGCCTTGACAAAACAGAGTTGGTGCTTTAGAGGTTGGAGCCTCACAAAAGTCCAAGTTGGTGTTTGGCAATAGATTGGAACCATATATATATATATATATATATATATATATATATGTATCTATTTTATTGCAAAGATTATATCGATAAAAGCATTTATTCTTGTTGTTCATCTTGTGTTCTAAATATAAATGGTTTTAACTGGTAAAATAACAGTTGAAAAGTAATACTGATTCACCGCCCCCCCACCCCACGTCCCCCTATTAGTATTTCCAACACCTAACAAGTGGGATGAGATTGTTGACATGTGTAGGTCAAAATGAAGCTTCTAAAAGACCCTTATGTGGCCTCCTAAGGCCAAATTCGAATTTGAGTGGAGAAGATCATGGGATCATAAGGATATGTGTCTCATTTCCTATTTGTATTGAAACTCTAAGAAGATATGTGTCTTGTCATTTCCTATTTTGATTGTAACTCTAGAGATATAGGGAGAGATTCATGGACTCTCATTAATGAGATAGCTTCTCATCTTTTTGTATAAATAGGGGAAGTTTTCTCCTATTATTTTATGTGTAAAGTTAGGGAATTTCTCATGTTTTGAATAAAGAAGAAGGCTTGCATTTGGAGCTTCTCAACTTTCCATCCTCATACTTTTAGACTGGCCATCTACAATGTGTGAGATTTATTTGTTTTCATAGATTAAGATTTATTTGCTTTCATAGATTAAGATTTATTACTTTCTTAATTACTATGTAATCTTATGCTAATCAAAAAATCTGAAGAAAAGAATTTTCTCTTTTCCAAAATTGGATTGTGTTTGAAGCATTAGAGCATACAGTGATCTTATTCTTCCTTTACATGTTTTTACAATTATTTCTTAGGATTAAGTTTACATTCACTATTTAATCTTATGTAGAGCATTTCAAGAAGGTAGTTCTTCCAAAATTGATTGTTTGAGGCATTTAGAACAGACAGTGATTTAGTTTCCTTTCTCATGCTTTTATCATGCTTTTTAGATTAAATTTCTTATCTATTGTGTCATCTCATGTTCAGCATTTCAAGAAGGTAACCCTTCCGAAATTGATTGCTTAAAAACATTAGATTGCACAGTCATTGCAAGTTTTTACATGCTTTCTTTATGCTTTCCTAGATCATGTTCTCTTTCATATAATTTATAATCAAGTACTTAATCACTTCAAGAAGATTTCTTCCTAAATTCAACGGTTCATGGGTATTTGATCATAGAATAGATCATAGTTGTCTTTTCCATTTATTTTATATTGTCATTGTTTTTTTCTTTCAGTCCATGAATAGGATTAGTTTGATTTTGATCAAGAGCTTTCAAGGATAAGAAAGGAAGTGATTTCATTTTCATCTTGTCATATGAATGCAATTGTATTTAGATTAATGTTGTGTTTTTCATAGATTAGTTCAATTACATTTCCTTTTATTCCTTCTTTTTCATAGTTTAATCATTTCATTTAGAGTAATTCCTAGTTTAGTTTATTTCATCAAAACATTTCCTTTTATTCCTTCTTTAAAAATTAGTTTTCAACATTAAAATCATTAGATTTTGTCCATTAACATTTAAATATTTCATCTAGAAGCATAACTTTCATTTCATAGATTAATTTTCTTAGGCATAAGAAATAAAACCCCAAAAAAACATAATAAAAAATACTCAACGAAGTAAGAAACAAGGTTAAACAAGCACATATTGTGCACCACACTTCATCAGTTTACTAACCCCAGTCGATAATTGATCCGAATGGAAAATGGGATCAACCCATGGTACTCATCCACCCATATTATTCATCGACCCATGGAATTTACCCATGGTATTGTAAATGGCATCCACCCGTGGTATTGTAAAATCCACCCATGGTATTCATTCACCCATGGAATTGACCCGTGGTATTGTAACTGAAAAATACTATAAGTAACAAGTCACATTTTGTAAAAGGACAGATTGTCCGCCACAATGTATCCTTTACAGTTCAGAGGCATGTAGCCACACATCTCTTCTCAGAGATAAGCTACCATCGCCCTAGCTGGTTTATTTCCATTACTATTTTAAATAAAAGTTTCTTTGTGGTTTTGTTTATTGGGCATTCTCCTATTTTTCTTATGGCAATTCAAGTTTTCAGATCTTGGGGGTCTCTCCTCCCAAGATCAATTTCAAGTTTTCATATCTTGGGAGGAGGCCCCCAAGATTTGAAAACTTGAAATCGATCTTGGGAGGAGAGACCCCCAAGATCTGAAAACTTGAATTGCCATAAGAAAAATAGGAGAATGCCCAGTAAACAAAACCACAAAGAAACGTTTATTTAAAATAGTAATGGAAATAAACCAGCTAGGGCGATGGTAGCTTATCTCTGAGAAGAGATGTGTGGCTACATGCCTCTGAACTGTAACGGCTACATTGTGGCGGACAATCTGTCCTTTTACAAAATGTGACTTGTTACTTATATTTCAGTTACAATACCACGGGTCAATTCCATGGGTGAATGAATACCATGGGTGGATTTTACAGTACCACGGGTGGAAGCCATTTACAATACCATGGGTAAATTCCATGGGTCGATGAATAATATGGGTGGATGAGTACCATGGGTTGATCCCATTTTCCATTCGGATCAATAATATATGTTAGCAATTTAAGACATTAAATTGACTGAACAGTTGCCTTCGCAGGAAGAATTTTTTGAAGCCATGAGTTTCATCTACCATAGGAATCCTTGGCCAAAGTCCCACAAGGGGTTTGTCCTGAAGAACTATTATGCGTAATCCACAAGGTTGTGTGGTTCCCTGTACCATATTTTATATATAAGGTACGTAATTTGAAATTTTTATATTCTATAACACAATCTTTTATCTGAATTTTATATACAACATGTATTAACTTCTTGCCTAGTGTTTCTATTTGTCTACATAACTTTGAAGACTTCTCCTTTGGGAATTTTTATGGTTAATCCATTTTGACAGGTATTGGTTCTTGAAACTAGCATATAGGTTAGGTTCTTTACATGTATTGTGCATTTATCATTTTCCTTTTCCATTTTGGCCCTAGGATCGAGCCCACCAAACTGTGACGCATAACCTTCTCGCTCCTTAGAAGTGTCATAACTTGTGTGGTAGGAGCCTACCTTATCATGGGTGCCCTAGATAGTACCTTGTTGTTACTTGGCATCAATGCTAAACATTTGTTATTAGGCCCGGGAGTCCTCTTTAGTCCCACCATAAATTTGTGATGAAGCCTCATTTCTATTCTTCTTCATTATTTTTTTGGCTTTATACCCTAGAGGCTCCTGTGTCTTAAGTTGTATCATTGCATTGCATATTGACTACTTGTAGCTTTTTGGCCTTAAGCTAGCTTCATTTGGACTCATATATAGGCTAGTTTTGACCAAGGCCTTTTTTGAAAGTTCAAAACAATGCATTCGTTTGCCTCTATGACTTGATACCTTACACCCATGGAAAGAACATCGCTTTGAGTGTTGGTGCCCAATTTCACAACCTTGCATTGAGCAATAGGAATGTTCCAACCCCAGAAACTAGAACATCTATTTTCAAACACCCATTCTTTCCACTGTACTATAGGAATTATTTTATTCTTTTCTAGCCTTTAAATATGAAAAAATACAAAAAAAAATTATATATTCCAAAACGGGCAGGAATGGGACATTTACTTACATATTTAATGGTAGCAAGAGTTAGTTATGTCGCCCTTGAACAAAGCACTCAAAACAAGTCTTTCTGCCATTTTGAGATGGGGCTTAGTTTGACTTTAGGAGAGCCATAACCTTGATATTGATTTAGTCCTCCTCTCATTGGTTTTCTCTTCCAATCATATGGAGAGTTTGTTAATGCCTCCTTCATTGCAAACATACAAAGTTATTTTTGTTGCCATATAGTCATATATGAGTTGTGCTTTTTTTCAAGGGAAGTCAACCTGTGTCGGCCATTCTGCGGTGTGCCTTGAATCATTTTCAGTCGAGCATACCCAGTCTGTTAGATTTATATTCAATATCACATCAGTTATGTGGTCCTTCACTCATGCTGGTTAAGAAGGTCCCCATTGACTTCTTCCTAGTAGGTATGCTCTTATCGACTCCGACAAATTTCTTTGAGAGTAGGCCTAGAGTCGTACCCTAACCCGATTTACATCATTGATAGGTGACCTTGTGCTCAACATCGATCATTATCATGGGTTTTTGACTGAGTGGTGTCCCTTGTGTTCGACGTCATCTTACATTATCAAACATTGGGATTCTTGCATTACCTTGGTTTCCATTTGACCCTTTTGTTGGATTCGTCGCCTTTGTGTTAGATTTCATTATTGGTTGGTTCAAAAGGTTTCTATCGTGTGCTAGCCACATATTTTGTACACCAGAAATGCAGTTCAGAATGGTTACTTCATCTCTTTTCGTCCGAGTTCTTACAAATTATTGGCCTGCAGGTTACACTCACCCTGTTTGATGTGGGATGCCTTAATTCCTTCCTTCTAGCAGATATTTTCCCATGGACACCAACTCATTGCTATGTGAATAACATCTAGAGTCCTTTTTTCAGTACCTTAGGGTTTGCAGTCATTAGTGGAAAAATCCTTCACTATCGACAATGAGAATACATCAATATCTCTTGATTGATAGATTCTCTCAATTGTTCGACTTCAACACATTTGTTCACACTTGTTAGATTATAATGGGGTACCTTGACTCTCATCATCATTAGCGGTGAGTTGTCTCGCATTTCTTAACGGTATACATGAATGACCGGTAATCAAACGATTTCTCACATGGTCAACTTCAACTCATTTATTTCCATCATGTAGAAATGTACCATCTACGATTGGAGAAGACCTCAGGACTATCATCATCTTAGATCGCTTGTTAGTCCTTTAAGCTTTTCTGTTAGTGTAACCAGACACCCTTATATGTTGCAGTTCATCTTAGAAACATTCTATATGTTGACACTCGAGTTTTATGCAGTACCACTATTCCACCTATATGACATGGTACTATTTTGGGGATCAATTATGCAGTATTAGTAATTAAACATTCTTTAAGCATCTTTGATCAGTTCTTATACATGTGATATTGAGACATAGCTCCCTCTCCTCCTTTGCAGCCATGATCAGATGATCCACTATGTATTCTTCAGTCTTCTTTCTACACTTATGTATACATGATGGATCCATTTTGTACTTGATCATCAGACATGATTTATTATCTTTGTGCATGGGTATGCCCACCTCAGACATGATTCTTCTTTCTAATTCCTTACACAAGTGTTCAATTGGCCAGAATCTGGTGATCTCCTCTCAGGTTCTCAAATGATCTCTCTATGCACTTAATACATTTCAGCCATCATGTACCCCATATATTGGGGGGCATATGTTATAGCATTATTCAACACTCTTATAGTCATGATGCTTTTATATGGCCTTAGGTATCCCTTTTCCATTCAGACATGATCATATATTAAAAAATAATTTTTTAAATTCCATACATGACTCTTCCCTTATAAAAGTGTGTGTACACCTGGGTACCATAATACCGAACCCGTGTACATAATTTAAAATATGAAGAAAAATAAATAAATTCCTATTTCTCGGGTGGGGTTTATTGGTTTCATCGAAAGCCCACCTACAGGAGCTCGTGGCCCAACTAAATTAATTGGTTTCTAGTGGTATTTATGCACCTCATGGGAAGGCCTAATTCATGGAAGGAGAGAGGATATTGTTATGTGGAATTTGCATCTACGGATAAACACAACTTCCCTAATTGGGTAGCTACACTTAGAAAAACATAATTAAAGAGTTTAACATTTTCCTATAGAAGATAGATAAGAAAAGAGACCTACTTGTTATCTTTTGCTTCCCTTTGTCTCTTTTGATTTGCTCTCGTCGCTCCTCGAACTGAATCTGCTCGATCAGTACCTGCAATCATAAACAAAGGACAAAAACAAATCAAAGCAATAGATCTATCTACTATAAGAAAATGGAATCGAAAGCATTTACACATATAATCATCTTACACAGAGACAAGAATATGGGAAAAGGTGTAAACAAATTTATTAAAAGTAGAAGGAATAGTTACAACCAAAGAAGTTTGATCCCATGTCACTCATCCAGCTTGAGCTCCATCCTTCATCACACAAAAAGCACAACACTCCGGCAGCATAACAATACTTGATTATGATCTCAAACCTCAAACCAACAGTCTCTCCTTACAATTCTTCAAAGTCCAGACCCTGATCACTTAGATGAGTGCTCAATTTATAGGGAAATGGAGGTGGTTTTATCATAAATGAGGGTATTGAATGGCCTTCCAAACATAGAGTTAGTTTCCATGGAGGAAGGGATGAGAGGATAGGAGGTTCCTTAATTCATTTCCTATCCAATTTCGAGCTCATAGGAGATGATGAGAGTGGGAATATTCTAGAATTCTCTAGAAGATAATAATATTCCAGAACCCTATGAAGATTTCGCTCGATCTCGCCCAGCACAGGTCAAAGTGGGCCTAGGTGCTCTACAGAGCAGGCTTGAATGGGCCTACCTGTATTGGAGTGTGATCACCCCTGACCAAGGCTACGCTAGTCCTTCAAGGAGTCATTTTAGGAAGGCTTCAGGCCAAGAAACTCTCAGGAATGATGGCATTCAATGTGATGACATGTCTAGGGAATGTAGCAACTAAATTAGGGTTTGATGAGCCCTAATAGTACTGATCTAGATGTCGGGAGTGATGTGCCCAAATAAATCTGTAACATATATCAACATTATAGCCTTTTCATCCCCATATCAAGTTAAATTTCCCTTGTGCCTCCTTCACTTCCAGTCATAGGTAACCCTTGTTTCCTTACAGAGATATTCATGTTCCATTATCTGTCATACTTTTTCACATATTGAGGTGATGTTTGAGGCTTGGGTTGGATGATATGGAGGAAGGTTCATTGGTGCCGTGGATGGATCAGGTTGTATTCTTCCACTCCTATTTGTTGTTGTCTATAAAAGAAGCTATCTCTTGTTCCTGAAATGTTTTGATCTCATGATTCTATAATTCATGTCCAACATATTATGATTTATATATCTATACTTGATGATATAACATGTCCAATATGCACATTCTTTGAATTATTTGCTATGCATTTTCTCCTTTGGTTTGGGTTGCAGGTCTGAATGTATTGGAGGAAGCCGAGGTTTTGGACCCTACGTGATCTACATCAGACGTAGGACCTTCAGGTATTCTTCCTAAACCCACTTTACTAATTTTAATAGTGTGCTTGCTTGAATGAGTGCTTCTTGTTGATAGTTTTATTTTTATCTATTAAGGTTGTCAACCCTTACCTCAAGGATTGTTCTCCCAGTGGAGTTTCCAATTCTATTAGCGGGAGAAACCTCCATGAGGTAAGGGTTGAAAACCTTAACCTAGCAAAAGAAAATTATCAACAATAAGCACTCATTCAAGAAAGCACACTACGAAAACTAGTAAAGTGGGTTTAGGAAGAATACCCAAAGGTCCTACGTCTGATGTAGATCTCGTAGGGTCCAAACCCTATGCTTCCTCCAATACGTTCAAACCTATAACAAAAAACAGAGGAGAAAATACATAGAAAATATTTAAAAGAATGTGCATATTAGACATGTTATATCATTAAGTATAGATAGATAAATCATAATATGTTAGACATGAATTATAGAAACATGAGATCCAAACATTTCAAGAACAAGACAAAGCTTCTTTTATTGACAACAGTAAATATGAGTGGAAGAATACAACTTGATCATTCCACGGCACCAACGAACCTTCCTCTAGATTTTTCCACCCCAAGCCTCCAAGATTACCTCAATATGTGCAAAAGGATGTCATATAATGGAAGATGAAAATCTCTGCAAGGAAAGAAGGGTTTCCTATTACTAGAAGTGTAGGAGGCACATGGGAAATCAGACTTGATCTGGGGACAAAAGGGCTATAATGTCAATATCCTATCTCCTTCCATGAATTTGGCCTTCCCATGAGTTGTATAAATACCACCAAAAATCGGTTAATTTAGTTAGGCCATGGGATTTTGTAGGTAGGATTTCAATGAAACCTGTAAAACCCACCTTAGAAATAGGAAATTATTTATTTTTTCATATTTTAAATTATGTACATGGGTTCAGTGTTATTGTACCCATGTGTACACATGCTTTTATAAGGGCAAAGTCATGTTTGGATTTTTTTTTTAATATATGATCAAGTATAAATGGGAAAGGGTTGCCAAAGGAAATATAAAAGCATCATGATTACAAGAGTGTTGAATAATGCTATAACAACTCCCACTCGAAATTTGAGTAAAACATTAGGGAAATAAGTTGAAAATATGAGTTGAAAAAGTAGTTTTATTATTTTATTATTTTTTAATATTTTAACTTTTTTACTCCAAAAATGGTGAATCATCCCCCATGGTTGACATCTTCGTCTTGAATCCTATTTGTTCTTATAAAATTTATTTTGGTTGTACATTTTTCTTAGGAGGCCCATTTTAGACCTCAAAATTCCCCTAATGCATAGTAACCTCTCATCTCATGTTTACCCTAGTTGGCTAGTTACTTGGGTAGTTGTGGGAGGAGGGTGTTACAAGCTAACTAGCCCCTCCAGAATATCCCCCACCCTCAAAGCCTTCTTCGCCCCAAAGAAGGGGAGACTTGGAGTGATACAAAAAAACACAAAATAAATCTGATATAGAAAAGACTTATAGAATTGGTGGTGTTGGCTCTTTAAGAGAAATTTTTTAATACAAATATATTATAATAAAAAGTAAATAAAAGCAGGACAGATAGTAATTCTTCAATAGGTGCTTCTAGAGGCTCTGTCGAAACTTCTTGGATTGGAATTGTTGACTAATTTCTTTCTTGTTCGACTTCAACTTAATGTGATTTTTGTTCTTGTTAGCTCTGTCACATAGTTGTGGTCCCTAAAGGTCAAGGATAGGCTTGGTTGTGTTGATTATGCTCAAAGGAGGCATATAATGGTTGTTCTCAACTTTTCCTTTACCCCGATCATCCTCCCTTCATCTCCAATTCTCATACTTTTCTGTTAAAAACCATATAAAACCACTTTTTCTTAAGCCCCGAGTACTAAAACCCACAACCCCATAAAACCACGCCCATGCGACCTGCATGAGCATTTCCCTGCCATCCGATCATCTCCGCCAGAGATCCAATGGCAGTCGCTCTCCCCGCGCCCATAAAGTGATGAAACGTTAACGCGCGATGGAGAGTCGTTTTCCTCTCTCCTCTACCACCACGCATCACACGTCGAATGGAATCACGCACCCTCGCCCTTTACCACCCAATGCCCCAAAGGCAGTGTGACCAATACCGCTTACCACTTAACCTCCCGACCCCGCCCAATAACCGTTGTGCGCTTTCGTTGTCCGATCACCGTTGGATCTATCCACCTGAGATCCAACGACCTAAATTCATCCTGCTCTAGCTTCTTCTGATATCCCCGTCGACTCATCTCTGCCATCTGTCCTCCCAATCCGACGGCTGATCTTTCTCCTTCACTCAATTTGTCCAGTCGCCATGCAGTCCACACCCCTTGACTGCTCTGTGTGCCCGAAGGACAAAGGTGATCGGCCTAACAGTACCATTCGTAGTTGCTCCTCAACAACCACATATAAAAAACAGTATGGCCGAGGAGGAAAGGGATAGAGAGCAAGCAGATAACCGCATTAAATAGTTATGGAACTTCATTGATACAAGCACTCCAGCTGCCTGAGAGGACAGCAGAGGACCTGAAAAGATCAGATTCATCCACTGAAACAAGAAAACGCACTCAGAGACTCCATCAAGCAGTTAAATGTAGTTGGTGGTCAATTATGACCCCTCCATACCTAAAATGGCCAAGTGCCTTTGTAATGAGACTCTATATATACCCACAAACAAGATGTAATCAGGGTTGATGGTTGATGTTTTGATGTAAGGTTCAACTTCTGAAGACTGTAACTATTTTGAAACTTGCAGCGTCTCGTCTTCATTTTTAGCTAATACAAGCTTCTTTTACTGTTAATTGCTCACTTTCCATTTATCTTCTCTTCCAAGCTATGCCTGATATGTTGTATTCCTGAACTCTTGATTTTTAGCATTAGAGTAGCTGTCATCCTATCTCTGTGTTAAAGTCTTGTATGTATCATTGAATGAGTTATTCATGTTTCTCTTCATCTAGTGCCAGAGAGTTGTCATCCTGTCTGTGCATTAATAGATTAGATTTGCAGACTTCTTTACTAGTTGCAGTCGGCCATCACATGGTCTTGTGCATCTGCTAGTGTGGTCAGTATTCTCCATGTTCACCCAATTTTAAACTATGAGTAGTTGGTGGTCTAAAGCCTTGTAGTCTGGGGGTGTTCACGCATGTCTGGAGTGAAATATAGTAGAAGTGGTTATCTGGCTTGGACAAGCATCATTCCTTCTATTCATCCATTTGTAAAAATAAGTTGAATTTATATGTTACCATGCATCTTTGAGCTACAACCTAGGAGAGTTTCTTGGAATCCTAACATAATTGGCGTCGTTTCCGGGGAGAGGAGATTGAAGCTTAACTTCCCTGGGGGAACGACACAGTTCCAGCTTTGGTGATAGACAAAGTTTGGACACATCTTTGGTTGTAATCATCTATCTGGTGACTCTACTGGAGGACCAACCTAGTGGTGACTTCACATTACAGTTCTAGCTCAGTTTGTGAGGCATACTCGGAGAAATCCTCAGAAATCGCCAGTTGACCCAGTGCCTGACCCTGAGAAGATTGTTAAGCAAAGAAGAACATCATGGAAAGGAGCATCGGGATCAGGTATGCCTAAACAATCTTATGTATCTCCGCAAGAGAAGATTATAGCTGAGAATGTACAGTTTGAAGATATAGAGCCTAGCATTGTTAGTGAAGAAATACCCTCAGAGATTCATAAAGCTCCTTGTTCATTAGTTTCCCCTTTACATCTTAGTCCAAAGAAAGCCTCCCATACAGTCCATCATATTCCTTTGTCCCTGTCATCTATTTCACTGCTCCCTACTATTCAATCTACCGGTATCCATCCATCTACCCCAGTCATGGCAGGCCGACAAGCACCCACAAAGATGGAAAGAATCATAGCTACTAGGTATGGACCCTTGGTCTTGCCTGTTCCTTTGAATGCCATGCCTGCAGGAGAGTATCATAAATACATGCCTAAGTTCACTGGTACGGAGGGAGTAACAGCTGAAGAACACCTTGAATATTTTTATAGTTATGTTGATAACCTAGATATCAGTGAGGATAATGTGTGGATGAGAGTATTTGTCCAAAGAATTGATCGAGAGGCTAGAAAGTGGTTCAGAGAATTGACCCCTAGGTCCATAGCAGACATTGAAGCATTAGATGATGCGTTTTTGAAGCATTGGGGATAAAAAAAATACCTGCTATACTACCATACTAAGTTTGGAAACCTCAAGAGGGGAAATGGGGAATCATTGTCCGATTTTAATAAAAGGTTCAATCGTATTTATATTAAAATCCCAGCTAGAGTAAAGCCTACCCTCACCTCTACCAAAATCACCTATTCCAATGCATTTGACTCTGATTTTTTCTTGTTGTTGAGAGAAAGAAGATGTGCAACTCTAGCCGAAATGTAGGATGCAACCCTAGAGGTAGAATCTAATATCATAGTTGCATAAAAGCTTAAAGGTCATGCTGATAGAAGGAGGCAGAGAGGTGAGGCTTCCTCTGCTTCATCTTCAGAACCTAAGTTAGATAAAATGACTAAAATGATAGAGTCATTGGCTACTGAGATATCCAAGCTGAAGGTTGAGCAGATCTCTGGAAAGGCAAGGCTTCCAAACACATTTGCTCCAATAAATCCAAATCCATTTAGAAGAGCAAATGAACAATTGCAGATCAGTCAGAGGGATAAAGAAGCCAGTGAAGAACAAAAGGTTAAGGCTCCTTTCCAAAACATAGTCATGGAGGAGGAGCAGTTTGAAGAAGAGGATGAAATTCATTGCATGGAAGATAAGGGCAGTGTTGCCTTCTTGACATTGGCTGCCTATGAAGAATCATTACTCCAGGACCAAACCAGTCAAGAGTGGGATAGAGAGGCTATTCTGTAGACTGATGAACAACAAAGATATAATCTGAGGTCAAGACCAAGCAATGTCAAGGAGAATCCTGTCCAAAGAGCTGTTGTCCCCACAGAGCATCAAAACATCAAACAGAAAAGGCCAGCAGCTGACCCAGTCATCCTCAAAGCACCAGCTCAAGAGGTAAGAGGTCCTGACAAGTCCCCTTCCCCTTTCAGCTTTGAATCAGAAGTCCAGAAGTTAAAAATATCTATGCCTCTGATAGAACTTGCAAAGAGTGAAGTTTTTAGAAAGCCTATCCTTGATGCTCTTGAGCTGAAAGCCACGCAAGCCTCCACTGACTATGTCAATTTGCAAGATGACAAACTTGCAGTTGTGCTTAGCCCAATGACTGAACCTGCTGATGATAATTCCCCATCATTTTATGTCTCCTTGACCATTCATGACAAAATCCTCCACAATTTCCTGCTGGACACAGGGGCCAGCCACAATCTGATGCCCAAAGCTGTCATGGAAGAGTTAGGCCTTGATAT
Organism: Pinus tabuliformis; assembly: GCA_031772625.1. Classification (NCBI taxonomy): domain Eukaryota; kingdom Viridiplantae; phylum Streptophyta; class Pinopsida; order Pinales; family Pinaceae; genus Pinus; species Pinus tabuliformis. The sequence continues at coordinate 1,301,123,453 of CM062809.1, forward strand.
TACCAGACCTTATCATGATCTATTCTCCTTTGATTCAAGAAAGTTGAAATGTATGAGGTTGATCAAAGATTTAGCTATTACCCTAACTCAGCTGCCCATGAAGAGAATGATGATGGACATTGTGGTAGTAGATGTCACCCCTAAGTTTGTCATGCTGTTGTCCAGAGGGTGGATTAAGAGACTAGGTGGGATGTTACAGAATGATCTATCTTATGCCACTATCCTAGTCTTTGGGGGAGAAAGCAAGAGATTATATAGAGAGGCTCAGCTGCCATACATCATCAGTGATGAGAAGAATCATCTAATCATCCTATCTATGCTGTGGATACTGATTTTGGAGCATATATTCTCCAAATTGAGGAATCCCAGAAGGCCTCGTTGCAACTCAAGAAACCAATAGTCCATGTCATGGGAGAAAAATGAAGTGAGGTTTGGGAGATGTTCTTTGATGGAGCATGTTCAAGGGAAACTGCAGGAGCAGGGGTGGTGCTGATATCTCACAAAACAAGAAAGCACACATCTGTCTTTTAAGTTGGCTTTCCAAGTCACCAACAATATAGCAGAGTATGAGGCTCTGATATTGGGTCTTAACACAGCTAAAGACAGAGGAATCAGAAACATAAAGGTGTTTGGAGATGCTGATCTCATCATTCAGCAAGTGAACAAAACATTTCAGGCAAAGCACCCAAGGCTGAAAACATATAGAGATGAGGTATGGAGACTCAAAGATTGTTTTGATAATTTTTGTATCTCATGTATCCCTAGAGTCAAAAATCAGCTCGTTGATTCCCTTGATGTGTCTACTACCATGTTTATCCCTCCCATGCCTCCCAGACTAGTTTATGAAGTTCAGTTGAAATATAGACCATCCTTGCCTGATAATGTCCAGCATTGGAAAGTTTTTGAGGATGATGATGAGCTAAATAGGTTTCTACAAGTCATTGTTGAATTCTCCGAAATGAAAATTGATCAAGAGAATGAAGCCTTGGAGGAAAACCCCCAGCCCCAGCTTAGAAACAAAATTGGCAAAGATAGCATTGTCCAGCTAACCAACAATCACATACCTAAGGGCCTTGTGCCCTTAGAAAAGCTTTTTGACCAGAATGATGTGCCTTACAAGGCTACCCAAAAAGAATACAAATTTGTAGTCCATGAGCATAAGATAGGGAGTCCAGAGCATCCAAGATATATAAATCTGTCCACCCATCTATCTGCTGCCCAAAGTTCTGAGTACTGCAATTTAATGAAGTAGTTTGCTGATGTTTTTGCCTAGGAGAATAGTGACCTGAAAACTTATGACAAAAAGATCATCCAACATAAAATTCCCTTAGAGAAAGACACCATCCCTTTTAAGCAGGAACTGAGACCAATAAATCCTTTGCTCCTCCCTCTAATTGAAAAGGAGATCAAGAAGTTACGGCTGCCAAAATCATAGTCCCTCTTAGATATTCAAAATGGGTAGCCAACTTAGTAGTGGTGAGGAAGAAAAGTGGAGAAATCAGGCTCTGTGTTGATTTCAAAAACTTAAACAAATGCTTTAAGAAAGACAGTTATCCTCTACCCAAGATGAAGCATTTGCTACAGAAAGTCTCAGGAGCCAAAGTGATGTCTTTCCTGGATGGATTTTCAAGGTATAACCAGGTTGTTGTACATCCAGATGACCAAGAGAAGACTACATTCACCACTCCTTGGGGAAATTTTATGTATTCCAAGATGCCTTTTGGGCTGATGAATGCTGGAGCCACCTTTTAGAGAGCTATGGATATAGAATTTGTAGGACAGAAGGATAAGTTTGTCCTTATCTACCTAGATGATATAATAGTATATTCCAGCAGCCATCAAGACCATTTGCAGCATTTGAAGAAGGTGTTTCTAAAATGCAGAAGGTTTGGGATTTCAGTCAATCCTAAAAAGTCATAGTTTGCTTTAGAAGAAGGCAAGTTGTTAGGACATGTTGTTTCTGCTGCAGGTGTCAGAATTGACCCAGAAAGAGTAAGAGCAATACAGACCTTGTCTGTCCCGAGATCAAAAAAGGATATCCAGTCCTTTCTAGGCAAGATAAATTTTGTAAGGAGGTTTATCCCAAATTTTGCAGAACTTGTAAAACACATTACCTCCATGTTGAAAAAGGGGTCAGAAATCAAATGGACTGATGCAGCAAGAAGATCTTTTGAATCCATCAAGAGAGCCATTATGGAAGCTCCTACTTTGATCAGCCTAGATTATAGCAAGGAGTTCCATATATTTTTGTTTGCCTCTGATGACACCCTTGCAGCAGTTTTATTGCAAACAGATGAGGAAGGTTCAGAGCACCTAGTGGCATTTTTTAGCAAAACCTTAAGGGATGTTGAGCTGAGGTATGATATCATTGAAAAACAAGCATATGCTCTGATCAAATCTTTGAAAGCTTTCAGAATTTACATTCTGCATTCCAAGGTAATTGCATATGTGCCCTCTGCTTCAGTAAAATATGTCCTAATGTAGCCAGACGTTGATGGAAGAAGGGCTAAATGGATTGCAAAACTTATTGAATTCAACATAGAATTGAAGCCCACCAAGCTTGTCAAAGGTCAGGGCCTTGCTAGATTAATGGTTGAAGAAAATTGCAGGATGTTGGACATGAATTTGATAAGCATGAATTCAGAGGATGGTCAGACAGAAGAAGAAACAGTTGAAACCGAATGAAATCAGTCATTGGCAGAAAACCTAGCTTCTTGTGAATGGTATTCTACCATAGCTCAATTCTTGCTGAAACTAGAAGTTCCTCCAAGCCTTAGTTCAAGCCAAGCTATAACTATCAAGCTCATGGTAGCCAAATATTGCATTCATGAAAACCTGCTCTACTGGAGGGACCCCTCTGGGATTCTTTTGAGGTGTCTGGACAAAGAACAATCCATGGAGGTTATGCAGCAGTTTCATTCCAGCATATGTGGAGGGCATCACTATTGGAAAACTATAGCCCATAAGATCCTCAGAGCTGGGTACTATTGGCCCACCTTATTTTCTAATGTCTTTTCATTCGTTAAATCTTGTGACAGGTGCCAGAGGTTTAAGGGAAAGCAACAGTCGAGGTCCTTGCCTTTGAAGCCTATTCATGCCAGTGGTCCTTTTCAACAGTGGGGCTTGGATTTCATAGGAGAAATCAATCCACATTTCAGTGGCCAGCACAGGTGGATCTTAGTAGCCACTGATTACTTCACTAAATGGATTGAGGCCATCCCTACTAGAAAGGTTGATCATCATGTGGTCATGAGGTTCTTGACAGAGAATATCTTCACCAGGTTTGGTTGTCCACATAAATTAATTACAAACAATGCAACAGCCTTTAGGGCAAAAGAGTTGGTTGACATGTGTGACTCAATGGGCATTAAGCTAGTTCATTCCACCTTGTACTACCCACAAGGCAATGGTCTAGCAGAATCTTCCAACAAAAGCTCGATAAGGATGATTAAAAAGTTGTTGGAAGACAACAAAAAGAATTGGGATTCTAAGCTCAAGTATGCACTGTGGGCTGACAGAGTGACCACCAAGAAATCCAAAGAGAATTCTCCATTCAAGCTGGTATATGGCATTGAGGTTGTATTCCCAATTCAGTTAACCCTCCCTGTGGCAAAGTTCTTGCAAGAAGATCAGAATGAGGAAGAGGACATGGCAAAAAGGATTTGTGATTTGGCAGAAGTGCATCAAATCTGAGATCAGCTGGTTGAGAAGTCTACAGCAAATCAAAAGAGAATCAAGGAAGCCTTTGACAGGAAGGCAAAAATAGATAGTTTTCAAGTTGGAGACTTGGTTCTTAAGTGGGATGCACTCAAAGAGAATAAAGGCAACCATGGGAAGTTCGATGCTCTATGGACAAGACCTTTTGTCATCACCCAGATCCAAGGGAACAATACTTTCATGCTATAAAGTATGGAAGGAGAGACAGTTTTTGATGGCCTAGTTAATGGGTGATTTTTGAAAAATTATGTTGTTTAAGGTCTTTAGGCCTTAAAGTTGTAAATATGTTGTTTTATCAGTTTTAGTGTAAGCTTAATTAGACTCCATGCCCAATGGAACACTAGGAAATTTTGCTCATCTGGTTTTGACAGGAAAGGCATTGGTCTACAGTTCTTGAGACCTCACAGGGAGGATCTCATCCCCAGAAGGAGCCAGTGTTAGCTCTGTCACATAACTATGCTCCCTGAAGGTCAGGGATAGGCTTGGTTGTGTTGATTATGCTCAAATGAGACCTATAATGGTTGTTCTCACCTTTTCCTTTACCCCGCTCATCCTCCCTTCATCTCCATTTCCCGTGCTTTTCTGTTAAAAACCATATAAAACCACTTTTTCTTAAGCCCCGAGCACTAAAACCCATAACCCCATAAAACCGCGCCCATGCGACCTGCACGAGCGTTTCCCCGTCGTCCGATCATCTCCGCCAGAGATCCAACGGCAGTCGCTCTCCCCACACCCATAAAGTGATGAAACATTAACACGCGATGGAGAGTGGTTTTCCTCTCTCCTCCACTGCCACACGTCACGCACCGAATGGAATCATGTGCCCTCACCCTTTACCGCCCAATGCCACAAAGGTGGTGCGACCGATACCTCTTACCACTTAACCTCCCGACCCCGCTCGATAACCGCCATGCACTTTCACCGTCCGATCACCATTGGATCTATCCACCTAAGATCCAACGGCCTAAATTCATCCCACTCCAGCTTCTTCCGATATCCCCATCGACTCATCTCTGATGTCTGTCCTCCTGATATGACGGCTGATCTTTCTCCTTCGCACAACCCATCCACTTACCATGCAGTCCATACCCCTTGACTGCTCCATGTGCCCAAAGGACGAAGGTGACTGGCCTACCAATACCAGTCACAGTTGCTCCTCAATAACCACATTTAACAGACAGTATGGCTAAGGAGGAAAGGGACAGAGAGTGAGCAGATAACCGCATTAAACAGTTATGGAACTTCATTGATACGAGCACTCCAGCTACTTGAGAGGACAACAGAGCACCTGAAAAGATCAGATTCATCCACTAAAACAAGAGAACTAACTCAGAGACTCCATCAAGCAGTTAAATGCAATTGGTGGTCAATTATGACCCCTCCATACCTAAAATGGCCAAGTGCCTTTGTAATGAAACTCTATATATACCCACAAACAAGATGTAATCAGGGTTGATGGTTGATGTTTTGATGTAAGGTTCAACTTCTGGAGACTGTAACTATTTTGACACTTGCAGCGTCTCATCTTCATTTTCAACTAATACAAGCTTCTTTTTCTATTAATTGCTCACTTTCCATTTATCTTCTCTTCCAAGCTGTGCCTGATATGTTGTATTCTTGAACTCTTGATTTTTAGCATTAGAGTAGCTTTCATCCCATCTCTGTGTTAAAGTCTTGTATGTATCATTGAATGAGTTATTCAAGTTTCTCTTCATCTAGTGCCAGAGAGCTGTCATCCTGTTTGTGCATTAGTAGATTAGATTTGTAGACTTCTTTACTGGTTGCAGCTGGCCATCACAAGGTCTTGAGCATCTGTTGGTGTGGTCAGTATTCTCCATGTTCACCCAATTTTAAACTGTGAGTAGTTGGTGGTCTAAAGCCTTGTAGCCTGGGGGTGTTCACGCATGTCTGGAGTGAAATAAAGTAGAAGTGGTTATCTGGCTTGGACAAGCATCATTCCTTCCATTCATCCATTTGCAATAATAAGTTGAATTTATATGTTCCCGGGCATCTCCGAGCTACAACCTAGGAGAGTTTCTTGGAATTATAACAGTTCCAAACTTGTAACACATTTCAAAATACTTGGTGCAAAAAACTAATGGGTGGGCCATGGAGAGTGTGGTGATGAAGAGCGAGTTGGTGGTGGGAGAGGTATGTTTGGAAATATGGTTTGATAAATAAATGGAGCAAATATTTTTAGATGTTCATCAAATATAGACCATTCACGAACTTCGAATCTATATTTTGCATTGGATTCTTTGAGGTCTGATAGGAACTAGAGTTTTCCTTCTAGGGGCATGACATTTTCTACCCTTTGGCTAAAGGGTTTGTGCTATGGGGTAAAATGCACGGGATGAAAACTACCCTCGAAATTATTCCCGGGACCTTTGACAGACCGTAAGGTTATCTACAAAAGCTACCTGTTACACACATGTTCATCTATCATGCATATATTGAAAGTGTATGGAAAGAGGATCACCTTTGGTACTTTCTAGATTCCCTTGTGGATCTCCGTGTGGTAAGAAGAACTCCCCCTAACCGGCTCCAAGACGATTCTTTCACAAAAGAAAAAAGCAAACCAATCACAGCATACACTCTTGACAATTAATGCAAGAATCTGTAACAAGCATGTATAAATGTATAACTTATCTACTCAACACAACAAGCATCAGAATGAACAAATGAATGCAAAATATCACCGACACTTTGGTGTAGGGAACACAACCGCAATCCTATATTCAGAATGAAAGAGTGATTACAATAACCTTCCTTATCCCTTCTTCCTCTCTCTCTCTCCTTCTTTCAGCTAGCTCCTTCAAGAATATGATAGTTTCACAACAGCATTATGGGCTATCCTTCTAAATGCTCTGACCCTTTTGCAATGGCCCTCTCGTTGCTTATATAACAATCGAATTAGGGCTGCCAAGCTCCACCTATAGTTCATTTGGGCAAAAACCATGAACCTGCCTTGTTTACAAGCTTTTTCCCATTTGCCTTCATTCTCATAATAGAATTTCTCCAAATATCTTGATTTTTGGAGTTTCCTTGCTTTTCTTCCACAAATTTAGGGATTTAATATCTAGATATTTAATGGCAGATTCGTTGGCATAACCACTTGAACATCACTTAAGTTCACTAACGCTCCCCCTGGTCTAACAACAAGAGTTAGCAGGTTGACTAATGCTCCTTTATGCTTGTAAACAAGCTTTATAAAGCAGGTTGTCAGTGTACAGAAAGTGCTAGTGTGGATTCTGGGCCTGCAACTGTGGTCATTCTTTCAGTCATCTTGTCTTTCTCCTCTGAGTTGATTAGGAGGTCAATTTGTCCTATAACAGCTTGGCATGTTCAATGCTCAAAAGATTATTAAGTAATCCCTACAAAAACTCTGACACATTGTTGGCTTCTCGTTGTTCTTTTTTCCCTTCCCTAAGCCACTAGCACTCATGTTTCATTAGTTGTGCATAAATTTCTCATTCTTGCTCCAATTTGATATCCAGTACTTGTTTTGCCCTAGGATATAGTTATGCAACCAAATCACAAAATAGAAGAAAAGACATATCAACAACTTGAAAATTAGCCTCTTCGAGGGTGCAACCTCCTTTACATCACATAAATGAAAAATTCTTGGATGATACAAATGAAAATACCTCCTTGGTATATATAGGATTCTAACAATATAATCAGAGCCTACATAACTACAATAATTTATGGGCACAACAATAAAAATAGTGGCCTTCTATGTGGAACAAAAATAACAAATGGAGGCAACATGGGCACAACAATAACAATAAGGGGGATACAATAATGATAACAATAAGGGGGCTACACTAGTATTATAGGGACCTAACAGATCTGCAATTTGTCTTAAAGCCAAATCACGAATGACCATATCATGTGCTCTAATGCGACTATGATTGAATGCTAAATAAGTATTCTAGTTGTTTAATGTATTCATAAGAGTAGCTCCCTTATCAAGTGTATTTTCTAAAGTTTGTTTGGATTCTAGGAATTCACCATGAGCCCTCTGCAATACCCATGTAAATTTTGGATTTTTAGCAACTCTAGATCTAGATGGAAGTTCTGTCACCTATGAATTAAGTTGTTCATTCTTATCAATTAGTTGATACACCAACTACTAAATTTCAATGAGATCATCATGAACCTCTGTTGGGGTGTATATATTGAATTTTTCTACTACTCAGTTTTCATTGTCCAACCAAGTCTCCCTTTCTCATTCCCATCATTGTTGAATCTTATTGATCTCCTTTTTCCTATTTCGCATCCATAATTTAGTAGCTTTGATGGAGTGATATAAAACCTGGAAAAATTATTTATCACTAGAAAACTTGATGTAAACATACTTGGTATGAATATCAATCAAATCCTTTTTAACTTTAGTTCCTAAAATTCTTTTTGAAGTCAACTCTGAGGAAGTTATGTTGTTCAAGGCAAGCTTAGTGACTGGTGGATTATTCATTGGAACTTCATTCGTTTCTTCTTGATACTAGTCTATCAACATATTACTCATTTACGAATTCTAATCTCTAATTGTGTTATCAGACTTAGTGCATTCAAATGAATTGTCCTATTAATTCTCTTTAGAATTATCTTCTAAGTTTTGATGATCCAACTGGTTCCAACCTGACTGATTATACTCTTCTTCAATACAAGTTAAGGATTTAATTGGTTTATCATATGTTAACAATGTTAGTCACTTTTTTTGTCTATGTTCCTATAGTTCGCTCTATCTGATTATGAACTTGGCCTGAAGTATCATTTTGTTGGTCTTGGGTGTTGTCATTCTACTTACTAGAAGAAGTACCATTATGCATACAAATCTAATTTAGTGAAGCCTGATAAGTTTTCCACATATTCTACTGAATACTATCTATGAAAACTCCCTTAGTTCTTTCCATTGCATTCTATATATTTTCTTCAATAGATGAAGCTTTGGGTTTCTTAGACTTTTTGGCTATTTTTTCTTTTTCATTCAGTTGTTGGATACCTTCATCAAGTTATTATTAATACTCAAGATTTTGCAGATGTCTTTATAACAGTATTTGTTCCCATTAGATTGATTTAGAAGTGGTCATGGTGGTCTTAGGGCTATGTGACTCTTTATGACTAGTCTTCTAGCAAGGTTCTTCTAAAGCTATTGATAAATCGACTTTAAATGGTTGCAGGTTTAATGTGGCTTGTGCCTCTTCTTCTAAGTCAACATTAAACAATGGGGTAATAATATCTTGGGATGGGTCAAAGACTCCTGGGGTAATAACATAATTAGTATTAGAATGTCGGCATAATTAATCAAACACCTAGTCAACCGAAGGTTAATAGGTGTAACACCCTCCTTCCACATTTACACAAGTTAACCGATCCGTTAGGTTAAAAATGTGATGAGAGGCTACTATGATGTGATTCAACTCCCAATGTACAGTTAAGGAAGTGGAAATAATGAAACAAAACCATTTTGACCTTCCAAGCATGCTATAGAACCTTCAAGAACCAACCAACCCTTCCAGGTGACTAATCCTTGAGGAAACTTGACATTTCACTAATATAGACCCCCATCCACTCCCATGAAAAGCCATGAATTCGATTGAGGACTTCTAGACACTCCCAAAACAAGGATATTCAAACAACTGTGGAAATTTCTAGCTAGTTTTGAGCTAGCGACCCTGGATTCTATGCCGCTTTTTCAGGTCCAAGGCTCAAGCCACTTCCTAGAACTTCATGAAAATTTTAGAAATGATAAATAATATTGGAATAAGGCTACTAATTCAATCACTTTATTAATTACTTGAATGGAACCCTACTATCCATGAATATTTTGTCAAACATGTCACAAATATGTAATCTATAGGTCATATCAATAGATCTGAGCATAGGGGTCTCATGCTTATCTGAGATTCATAAGGAAGCATTGTCACATTATCAAAATAGCTTCATTATCACCTATTAGGTCATATATTCATTGTACATTCATTTTCAAATCAAAACATGATGGAAACCATACATCAATTCTATCATAAAACATACTCATAACCAACATAAACAACAAGGATATAACAACCATAATAGTCTGATATAAAACAGTATATTTACACATTATATACAAAGGAGAAAGAATTATTATTAATGAATGCAAAAGGCAACCGAGTATGGGACTTCCACGAACCACCTAACCATATATTGGCTAAACGAAATCTTTCTTTCATCGAATCACCCTTGTGCCATATTCCAATCATGAATGTGGGACTTACAACAAAACCAAAGAGGGCTTCCTAAGGCCAAACCACCTCAACCCTCATCAATAAAACCAGGTTTTACCAAAATCATCACTAGATCGCTAGGCCCCAAACAAGCATGGATGCCTCTAGATATCTACACCTAAACCATGAGGAATTTTTCCATCTCAACCTCTCGGCTTTACCATGTATCCTACCATTCACTGGTCAAGGGATTCTTAGGCCTAGAAGGTCTCCACCCTCTGTGATTTACCATCTATCACGCCATTCATTAGTCAAGGGATTCCTAAGCCCAATCATGGGTAATCACTATTGATCTTTACCATGTATGCCTCCATTCACTGGTCAAGGGATTCCAAGGCTCAATCAAAGTGTTCACATCCAAGCTTTATCGTGTATCCCATCCAACGATTCCTAGGCTTTGTGAATAATCTTGAGACCACCTCACTTAGTTTCAATTCCATCCAGTAAACCAACTCAATCAAATACAAGATAACCCACCACACCATGGCTATCCAGAAGTGACAAGCCACGGTTGAAGAACATTTTCACACCTAGTAAAACCCATGAAAATGACAACAAGAGAACCAAATATACACATGCATGTACCATGCATGCCATATATAATAATGAAATCACACATGAAATTGATACCTACAAGTAATCATGTTGTAGTTACTTGATCTTGCTCTTCCTTGCTTGATTCTTACTTTCCTTTGGCTTCTTTATCCTTCCTTTTCTTTCCTTGATCCAATGCTAGAGTGCTCTAAAAAAAATCTAAGTGTCCAAGACTAAGTGAGAGAGATAATATAGTGAGAGCTCCAAAACCTGACTAACCAAAGGTACCAACTGATCCTCAAAAGCCTATTATTAATGAGGCCTCTATTTTCTTCATTTTCCTCCTCAAATGCAACCTATGACCTTCCACCTTCCTTTTCTCTTAATTTCCATTATTTTCATAAATAAAATTCCTATTAATGCCTCATGCCTTTCCAAAGCCTTTTCCTTTTCTTTTTCCAATTTCCTTAGCCATATTAAACCAAATGAACACCTACACAAGGATGGTTTGCCCAACATTCAACTTGGAATACATGTCCCATGACCTTGGTTATTATTTTACCTTTATTAACTTTATTACATGGAATTTTGACCAGGGCTATTACAGAACCCTCCCCCTTGGGAGAACACCTTCCTCAGTGTTCAATGAAACCGAAAACCAACAAGACTGCTGAAAAGAAAAACATACTTCCCATGGAGCTTTATAACTTAGTTCGATGCAACATTTACAATGATCAACCTACTGAGAAGCAAATGAACATGACAATATAACAACATGACAAACATAATGACATGACACCTACACCACTTATTGGAGATTTATAACATAGGCCATGGTGGTATTTACATCCATATAGATGTGTAGATATACCAAAACATCACACCAAAACATATACCTAAAGATTCGCTCAACCAGTGAATGTAGAAGGATACATAACCCCCATATGATTCACCATCTCCCATGTAGCTTAATCAAGCCCAAATTTCTTCCAATGCTCTTTAACTTGCTCGATTTATTGGTTCCAAAGTATGAGCATATTTCTCTGTAATATACACTAAAGTTCTGGATATAATTCTCCATATGGATCCACCTGTAATATAGACCATTCAAGCACATGATCAACATCTTTAACATACTTCTTAAGCAATGAAGCATGGAAAACATCATGGAATTTCACTATCGGAGGCAATGTAATTCGATAGGATACTAGTCCAATCCTTTTAAGAATCTTGAAAGGTTCACAAAACATAGGTGACAGCTTGGAACATGATCCAATCCTCAAGGAGCTCTTCTTCGATTTGATGTGAAAGTACACATGTTCCCCAACTTCAAACTCATTAAACAACATGTTCTTATCTGCATAATGTTTCTTTTTGTCCTGTGATGCCTTCAGATTCTTCTTTATTACCTTCATTTCCTACTCCATCTCTACCAACATGTTTGTTCCAATCAACACCCTATTCACTATATCATTCCAACTGATGGGAGTATTACAACTCTGTCCATATAATGGCTCAAACATACTCATCCTCAGAGACTCCTGATACCCATTACTATAATAAAACTCAAACAATGAAATGTACTCCTCCCATCTCCTCTACTATTTCATCACATACATCCTCAACATGTCCTTCAGTATCCTATTGTCCCTCTTTGTCTGTCCATCTGTCTATGGATGATAATTTGTGTTGAAGGCCAACTCTATCCTGAAACCTACAATAAACCCCTTCCAACACTTGGAAGTGAACTTAACATCCCTGTTTGACATAATATTCCTTGGGACACCAAGCAACATCACTAAATATTTGATGAATACCTATGCTACATCACTATTTGAATACATAGACTTCACTGGAATGAAGTGTACTACCTTTTTCAACCTATCTACCACAACCATGATGGAATCATGTTGCCTAGATGTCCTTTGAAAACCTCTGATGAAGTCATTGGAAATGACCTCCCACTTCCACTCTGGAATAAAAATTGGTTATAGTAGTCTACCTGGATGGTTACATTTTGATTTTACCTGCTAACAGTCTAAATATCTAACCACAAACTATCCCATGTCCTTCTTCATATTTTGCTAATCATAACATTTCTTCACTGTTGTCAATGTCTTCTAGTATCCTATGTGACCTAAATATGTTTTTTCATGAAACTCCCTCAAGATAAGCTTCTTGAGCTCACTGTTGTCTGACACATATATATTGTCCCTAAATCTAGCCAAACCATCTATTGTACAATGATAGTATATATCATGCCGACCTGTACCCTGTTGTAACCTATGCATGTGCTCCATGTACACGCTGTCTTGTTGTCCTAACTGTAAGATATGATCCTGTAATTTTGTCCCATATGAACTCATAGCTACTTTGTGATTCACCTGTACTCTCATGTTAAGAGCATGTGTAACCCCGTTATCCTTACCTTTGATGTACCTGATCTCAAAGTCAAACCTACTAATCATGGCCAACCATCTAGCTTGCTTGGAATTCAGATTCGGTTGGTCAAATAGATACAACAATCCACTATGATCACTCATCAATACAAACCTCCTACCAAGAGGACAGTGTCTCCACATATTTAAAGCATGCATGATCGTTTCCAACTCAATATCATGTGTCATATAATTCTCCTCATGCTCATTTAGTTTCCGTGAATCATAACATGCTACCTGTCCTTCCTACATAAGGACTCCACCAAGTCCTCTCTTGCAAGCATTTGTACATACCACAAACTTCTTTTTTGTTTGGATCTCCAATCTTTAACAATGGAGCATTCATTAACAACTACTTCAATTGCTCAAAAATTGTTACAATTCCTCTGTCCATTCAAATTTCTTAGCTTGCCTATGTAGTGAGATAATTGGATATGCAACGCGAGAGAATTTCTCGATGAAACTCATATAATAACCAACTAACCCCATAAATTATCTTGCATCATCCATGTTTCTAGGAGCTGCCACTCCATAATATATATTATCTTCTATGGATCCACTGTTATGCCTTCCTTGTAAACAACATGCGCTAAGTAATGTACCTACGTTTGAAAGAAACTACATTTTCTAAGCTTGGCATACAACTAATTATCTCTTAGTAATATCAACACTGTTGCTAAGTGCTCGACATGCTCTTCCTCATTTTTAGAACATATCAAGATGTCATCAATGAATACATGAACAAACTTTTCTAGATAAGGACACAATACACTACTCATCAAGCACATAAAAGTAGTTGGATAATTAGTTAAACCAAATGGAACTACAACAAACTCATAATGCCCATACCTGGTCCAGAAAGTTGCCTTGAAAATTTCCTCCTTCTTGATGCGTACCTGAAGGTATCATGATCTCAGATCAATCTCTGAGAACACTACTACTCCCTTCAACTGATCAAACAAGTCATCAATCATCGGAAACAAATACCTGTTCTTGATGGTTGCCTTGTTCAACTACCTGTAATCAATGCATAGCTTTAGAGTACCATCCTTATTCTTCACAAACAATATTGCTGCACCCTATGGTGATACACTCAGTCTAATGTATCCCTTTTCAATAATTTCCTTCAACTCTACTAACTCTAGAGTGCTCATCCTATATGGTTCCTTTGATGCTAGTGCTGCCCCTGATACCAACTCAATGAAAAATTCCACTTCTCTTTCTAGAGGAAACTATAAAATCTCTGCTAAAAATACATCCTGAAACTACTATAAGATTGGGTACCTTCTCAATACCTTTGCATCCTGAACATCCTTACCTTTATCACTATAAATATGCACTACAAACAACACACACCCTTTTCTGTGACTATGCTTTTCCTGCATAGTTGTCACCATTCTGACTGATGTTGCCTTCTTCTTACCCTGCAATATTCTTTGTTCTCCATTCCATCCAAACACTCAATATATTTTTCATAACAATCCACCTTAGTCCTATGAAGATACAACCATTCCATACTCAAAATCATACTACATGATCCCAATGACAATACATTCAAATGTATTAAGGTAGGCATACCATTCGACTCAAATGCACAAGCTATTACCCAATGATACACTCTTTTCTTTGTACCTATATCCAATTGCACTAACCAAGATTCTACTTGCACTTATTTATTCAAAACACACTTATCCACCAGGTTAGGACTAACATAACCATAATTAGATCCAGGGTCAATCAAAATGGAAACAACTTGATCACAAATCTTACCATCCATCTCGATAATAGTTGCATGGTAATCTGCTTTCTTATTATCTAGCGTTGCATAAATCCATGGAATTCTTTGACCAACACATTGAACAGTCTATGTCTCTTGTGCACTGTAGATATCAGGCCTACCACCATAATACTACGGACAATATCTCTTAAGATGCTCCTTGCCACATATCGAACACTGCAACGGTCCCATACCATCACCTCTATTCTGCTTCCCTCCATGCTATAACCCGTGTCCCTATCTAATTACATTGAACTTCTTATTAGGTGCAACATTTTCTTTCTCACTTGCACCTCGAGGCCTTGTTCTCTTCGGCATCCATTTACCCTTACCTTTCCAACCTTGTTGTGATTATGTCTTGCACTATGACTCTTCATAACAATACTTCAAATTCCCAATAACCTCCTCAAGTGACTAAGGCTCATCATACTCAATCTGATTTGTAAATACTAATGGTAATCCACTGAAAAAATATCTGAAATTTTTCCTTCTCATTTTTAAGATACAGTACATACCTCAATACCTCGAGAAACTTGGTCCTATACTCATCTTCATCGATCCCACCTTTAGCTCATATAATTCCTTGGATTTGTTGTTGTAGTACCTCTCTCACACATACTTCTTCTTGAAAGGTCCCTTGAATCAATTCTAATCGATTTTTTGATGTCTCTAACCCACTTCACATCTTCCCGCCAGATGTCTACTTTCCATTTGAGGCTAAATATAGCTATTATGGCCTTCATATTCTCTGTTTATTGATGAAACTCAAACAACTTCTTCATTCCAAGTAGCCATGCTTCTGCATCCTCTAGTTCATTCAAATCTCCATCAAAGTTAGGTGGATTCGCTTTCCTGAACTCATCTAGAAAATATCCCCTAACACTCCTCCTGTATTGATGATAATGATGAGAATCATAGTTCCTGTCATAACTAGAGCTAGAATAGAGCATGTTTCCATCACGTCTCCTATCCAGAGTATCCAAGAGCATGCCATATCTAATCATGTCATCTTAATCCAACCTATGCCCACCATGAGATCTACTATCATATGACCTATTAGTTTTTTCCTCCTACCTGTGGTTAACCCGAAGCGGTACTTGTCTCTACAATTCTAATAAACTTTCAAAGATTAATGCAATGACTTCTGCTTTTTTCTCTTGTGCATGAATGATCCTATCATTATCTACCTTACAACTCCTTATTTCTTCCTTCAAGATTCTCAATGTGTCTGCTAAGTCAGAATAATTCCCAACATCATGTTTCTCATTTGATCCATAGGGAGAATCCCGTGAACTATAGTCTACCATCTTGCTAGTAATATTTGATTGCTTTCCTGCTAGTACACCATGTCAGCTAAAACAAAAACATAACATAATCAACATACCTCAGTATAGTTTAGGGGACGATATCTCATCTACAAGATCAACTAGATTAGCAAGATACATGTATATTCATAATCACATCAGTATATAAACATCATTCTAACCACTATCTAGTTATCAATGCATGACCATGCCGACCTCATACCATGACCTCACACATGACAACTAAACCCATATCATTGTATGCAAAAGAATATATAATCATTGATATGGATAACGAATGCATATCCGAAATACACTCATGACGACCACATCCAACAACACAACATCCACTTTCACATGGTGACACAAAGTAAACCATGACCAACACCAAGCATATAGAAAAAGTACATAGACCATATGAATAAGGAACACATATATGAAACCAACATGAATGCATGACAAACACACCAGCCATCAAGTCCAAAGGGTGAACCATGCTTTCGTACCACTCTGTAACTCCCTCCTCCAACATTTACCCAAGTTAACTGGTCTACTGGGGTAAACATATGAAGAGAGGATACTAGGATGTCATTCAAATCCCAATGTAAAATTAAGGAAGTGGAAGTAACGAAACAAAATCATGCTGACTTTCCACACATGCTACATAACCTTCAAGAACCAACCAACCCTTCCAGGTGACCAACCCCTAAGGCAACTTGACATTTCACTAATTTAGATCCCCAGTCGCCCCTATGATAGGCTATGCATGTGACTAAGGCCTTATGGTCGCTACCATAGCAAGGGAATGCTAGCGACTATGGAAATTTCTAGCTAGTTCTGAGCCAACTACCCTGAATTCTGTGCCACTTTTTAAGGGCCAGGGCACAGGCCACTGCCCAAAAATTCATGGAACTTTTAGAAATGATAAATAAAAATGGAATAAGGCTACTAATGAAATGAATTTCTCAATGACTTGACTAGACCCCTACTAGCCATGACAAGCATTTCATCAAACATGTGAGAACTATGTAATCTATAGGCCATAACAATATATATGAGCATAGGGTTCTCATACTTATCTGAGATTCATAATGAAGAATTTTTGCCTTATCATAATAGTTTCATTATCATCTATTAGGTCATATATTCATTGTACATTCATTTTCAAAATCAAAACATGATGGAAACCATACATCAAGTTTGTCATAAAACATACCCATAACACCCATGTAACCAATAGAAATAACAAGGATATAACAACCATAATAGTCTCATATAAAAAAACATATTTATACATGATATACCAAGGAGAAAGAACTATTATTAATGAATGAAAAAGGTAACTAGGTATGTGACTTCCACGAACCACCCGACCATAGATTGGTTGAACCAAATCTTTCTTTCATCCAATCACTCCCATGCCATATTCCAAGCATGAATGTGGGGCTTACAAAAAAATCAACCAGGGCTTCCCAAGGCCAAACCAGCTCAACCCTCATTTACTGCAATCCTCACTGGATCACTAATCCCTAAACAAGCATGGATGCCTCTGGATCTCTCCACCTCAACCACAAGGAATTTGTCCCTCTTAACTTCTCAGCTTTACCATGTATCCCACCATTCACTGGTCAAGAGATTCCTAGGTCTATGGGGTCTCTACCCTCTGGGCTTTACTGTGTATCCCGCCATTCTGGAATTTACCTTGTATCTGGCCATAAACCATTCAAAGGATTCCTAGGCCCAATTAAGGGTATTCACTATTAAGCGTTACCATGCATCCTGCCATTCTCTGGTCAAGGGATTCTTGTGATCAATCAAAGTGTTCACATCTAGGCTTTACCGTGTATCCCATCCTAGGATTCCTAGGTCTTGTGAATAATCCTAAGACCACCATACTCATCTTCGAGTCTATATGACACCTCCTCTCATCCAAATACAAGATAACCCACCACACCATGGCTATCCAGAAATGGGCAAGCAAGGCTAAATAACATTGTCACACCTGGTAAAACCCATGCCAATGATAGAAAGAGAACCAAATACACACATGCATGTACAATGCATGCCAAATCTAGCAAGGAAATCACACATGAAAATCTACACCTATAAGTAATATCATTGTAGATGCTTGATCTTGATCTTCCTTGCTTGATTCTTGCTCTTCCTTTGCCTTCTTTGTCCTTCCTTTTCTTTCCTTGATCCAATTCTAGAGTGCTCTAAGAAAAGTCTAAGTGTCCAAGAGTAAGAGAGAGAGATAATAGAGATAGAGCTCCAATATTGGATTGACAAAAGGTACCAACTGATCCTCAAAATCATTTTTATTAATTAGGCCTCTATTTTATTCAATTTCCATTATTTTTCCTTCATTTTCCTCCTCACAAGCAACCTGTGACCTTTCACCTTCCTTTTTTCCTCAATTCCATTATTTTCATAAATACAATGCCAATTGATGCATCATGCCTTTCCAAAGCATTTGCCTTTTCCTTTGCTAATTTCCTTAGCCATAATAAATCAAATGAAAGCCCACACTAGGATGTTATTCTCAACATTCAGCTTGGAATGTATGTCCCATGACCTTGGTTATTATTTTTCCTTTATTAACTTTATTACATGGAATTTTGACCAGGGTTGTTACAATAGGGGGGTTGTTAAGGATTAACGTCTGTAGAATTACTGTACCAAACTTTGGTAACATCTAGACATAATTGGATACGAGAATAGGGGGGTAATGCTCAATGGATATGCTGGGGAACTCTTCATTTATTGGAGATGGTTTTAATGTTTGGTAACCGACTTCTAAAACACTCATGAGGACCGAAGGACTATGGTTTCCCCAATCAATTATGCAAAAACATCCTAAAGTGATTCATAAGAGGCATGCCTTTTATAGTGAATTTTGCATCCCAAAATGGTGGGATAGACTTCATAGCCAACCAAATGAGAAGGGAAGGGAAAAATATGTATTTACCCAAGTTTTAATAGTATTTATAGTTGGCTTTGACAAGGTCTGCTACATGCGTCACCCATTTGTATTCCTTGCTGGAATTTGTTATCTCGCTAATTGCTTAGAGAATTATCAATTTGATGTCGAAGTCCTAAACAAAATTTTTGAGAGACAAGGAAACAATCATGTAAATCCATGTGACCAGCAAGTCCTAGACCTAGCTAATGAATAACCCTCTTTAAATTTTCCCATATGGTCTGCCAACAAATTCTGTGACCCATTTGTTACAGTGAGCTGTACTCAACACCTTTTCACCTTTATATGGTAGGCCTGTAAGTAGATGAATGCCAATCCCTAAAATTGATTGAGGTTGGACGAGCCAAAGTTTGCGATTGTGGTATCTACTAACCAAGTACTCAGAAACCTCTTCCTTCATCCCTTGCAAGTTTGCTACCAGTGGAGTGCCAAGGATGTCCCAAATTTCATCTTTTGGCAATTGTTCAGATTGAGAGTTCCATTGGTTTTTCAGTTTAGTCCATTTGAGGAAAGATTCAAAATGCTTCTCCCAAGAAGATTCGTCTACCTTTACCTATTTTATATTGTGAATGCAGACCTCTAACTCTGTCTTCCTTGCAAGGTCAAACCTTGGTCCTCGAGTTTGAAGTGAATTCGTTGTCCTTAAAACGAACATTACACTTGGCCATTGAAAAATCATTTTAGAATTCTCTAGTTCATAGGAAATCTAATAGTTCAGAATCAGAAATCATAGGGCTCAAGATGTCTAAGATATCATCAAGGTCACACTGAGAATTGAACGAAATTTTAGGTAGGATTTTGGTTATGCCCGAGACTTCATTAATTTTTATAGAAATGGAATTAATTGTGCCATTATTCTCACTCGATTGCTCTTCCACAAAGTGTCTCATCAATTTTTTATTTAATCCTTGGACGTCACTTGTCATGTGCATGCCACCTGATCACCACCTTCTTCACAGGATGGTAAATAATTTTGGGGTGTTTTTAATTGATCTTTGGTGTACATTTGACAATGATGGGATGTGTGTTATTTGTGGTGTGTCATGATTAGATAGATGTACTTGAGTGATTTTATTTTTAAATCCATATTTTTGTCTTTTGTGTGATGTGTTGTCAAACTTGCATGTTGGGTATTTATTAGCAACTTATTTTCTGAAAATACCTCCTAACACATGGTCAAAGACTCTATCTTGAGTTTCTATCTTGTCAAATTGTACTTTGTGACTTTTTCCTATTGAATGATTCTTTTTTTATTAGAGTAGGTTTCGATCTTGTTGTCTTGATTTATCAGCTAAGTCAAAACATTTATAATGGTCTTTAAATTTTTCTCTACACTCTGGCCATCTCTCTTCTCTCAATTGATTTCAATCAATGTTATTTTTTACTCTGATATTTAGAAGATGATGCAGGTCATGTTCTTGTTCCATATTGAAATTGTGTCTGCATGCTTGATTTTTTCTTTCACTGTCTTTATTGGATGTCTGACTGTTAAATCAGTAATTTTTATTGTTAATATATAACTACTTTTTTGTAATTAAATTTCTAACTTCAACTTAAGAAATAAAAATTACTAATTTTACAAATTATCGGTCGATTATCCTTCCACAAAGTGGTCCTAAATTTAACCCATGCTAAATGCTTATTAACAGACATATATTTTAAGTCAGGCACCATTAACAAATAACTAAAAAGGTGTCCTTGTAGTGTCTTCAACTAAACAACTCCTAAAGGTCATATGTCTTCAATGGTGAGGGTCCCACCCATGCAATTTCTAGTTTCCTTGGTTTTCCCTTCACTCGACTGTCGTACAATAAAACTAAGTCACCAAATTGAAAATTATTAGTTTGAAAGTTTCCATCGTTCCATGATTTTTGTTGATATTTATTAATTTGTTGATGATAGAGTACATGGATTCGTTCCTTTTGTAGTTTCATATTATACTTTAGTATAGTCAATACACTTTGTGCATTCGCCAAACAATGGAATGGAATGACTACTTATTTTCCATTAACGAGTTTGAAAGGTGTCAATCTTGTCAAATGCTTGTATGTTATATGATATGCCCATAAAATGGATGGAACCTTGTCGTCATATTCATCTCATTCTAAATTGTAAATCTTTGTTAATCCATTATGAAGTGTTTTATTAAAAGAGTCAACAACATCATTTTCTTGTGGGTGATATGCAATATTATTCCTATGTTCAATCATAAGTTTATTCATTAGTATTTAAATTGTATCATTAACAAAATGAATCCCTCTATCACCAATAATGATCATAAGATAGTAGAATTTTGTTACTAAATTTTTGTATATGAATTTTGTTGCTACTTCTTTCGTACATGACTCGACTAGTTCTGCTTCCACCCATTCTGATAAATATTCGACTGTTGTTATGATATAATTTTCTCTTGTCCATTTAGCTCTATTGGGAAATGAGTTGACGAAATCAATTACTCAAATCTCAATAGGTAGTGTTGGAATAATTGAATGTAACGAGATATGGTGTTTTGGTATTGGTCGTCTAGATATTTGGCATATGTCGCTTTTTTGTACATGTTTTCAGTAGTCTCAAAATACTGTCGGCCACCATAATCCTACTTGAAATACTTTTCTTCAAGTTATTTCACGCTAAAGATGACCTATCGATCCCACTCTGTGCACTTTGTCAATGATTTCTTCGAGTTCATGCTCCAATACACATCTCTGAAGTACCTCATTGATACCAAGCTTATATAGTTGTCCATTTATCAATGTAAATGATATTTTTTTTTTCTTTTTTCTTTTTCTCAGATAATCCCTTAGGTGCCTTACAGGTGTGTAAAAATTATGCTATTTTAACCAACTATTAAGGGATCGCTTCAACTCTAAATAAGTATAGAAATGGGAGATCATCATCAATATCAGTTTGTTCCTCTCCAGACTCTAGTCAGGATAAATGATCAAGACAGATGTTGTTTTCCCTTGGTCGAACAATGACTTAAATTGAAATTCTTGGAATAATAATAACAATTGACAAATACACCCTTGATGAATCGGTTCGTTCAGGAGGTATTTCAGTGCTTGATTATCTATATAGAATATAAACAGGTTCACGCGAAGTTAGTGTTAGAACTTATATAAAGAAAACATCATTGTTAGAGCTTCACGTTAAGTCATTGAGTAATTTCTTTCATCTTATTGTGTTTTTGGCTGGCATAAGTATTTGAATCATCTATTGCTTCATCGTTGGTTTGTGTTAGAATTACCCTGACTTCTACATTTGATGTGTCAACATGTGCATGAAACTCTTTTGACTAGTCGGGAAACTTAAGGAGGGGTTCTTCATCTAGTTTCTTTTTTAGCAATTAAAATGTCTTGTTGCACTCATTGGACCAAATATATGGAACATATTTCTTTAAAAGTTCATCTATTGGGAACGTATTGTCAAAGTAATGCCTAATGAATCATCTGTAATACCTAATGTGTCCCAAAAATATTTTAATTTCCTTTTAATTGAGGGGGGGATTCAAGTCTAATATTACCTTAATTTTTGTTGTATCAACTTTGATTTTGTAATTCAATACTACATTGCCTAGAAGTATTCCAATCGATGTTGCCAAGATGCACTTTTTGATATTCAATGATAAACAGATATGTCGACATCTTTCATGCATTAATCTTAGCCACTAGCTGTGATCCTTAAGTAATTTGTAGACCATCTTGTTGGCTTTTAGTTTGGCCTGACCAAGTTCGACCTTTTACTGCGCACCGAAAAAACCCTAAATCACTGGCCCTTTCAGCAAGAACCTGCAAGAAAATTTCATTCTCACCTGAAGTGACTATGGGATGTTGGCTTAAGGGGGCCTGACCCAGGTTTAGATGTTATTGGTGCCAACCAACAAAGCCCTAACTGTTGGCTCTTCTGGAAACACCTTGCAAAGAGCAAGCTGCAGTCTCACTCGAAGCAGTATTGGGGGATGGTAGAACCAGGTTTTTGCATCTAAAGGTCTGTGTGATGGTTTCCTAAGGTTCTTAGCTTAGAATTTCCTTTGCACATATATATTCCTTTTGAATGTCAACTACTACAACTCTATTGAAATGTCCTTCAGATCTTCGCGAAGGTACATGATCGTACTTATCTTGCACAGAAGGTACAGATTCACTACTTTCGCATAATAAATCATATTCCTAGATCTGCCTTCACACAGATCTACCCTTTTCTGAACATTTAATTACAACAGATCTCTCTAATACTTCGTGGTGGTCGTTAATTACCCTTATCATGCATAAATATTATAGATCCCACATTTGCACGTAGTAAATACACTTTAATTCATAGAAAACAAATCATTGATCGAAGATGCATAAAATTAAACATAAATAAGGAACAAGGCACAGATGCAATAGATTCAATCCAAAATAGTCTTTATTAGATTTAGCATTCAGTTACGGAATCTTTCCACCCTATGTACTCAACTGCAGAGGCCCACACACTCAGCTGCGGACTTACCAAGGTCTCTGCACACTCAGCTGTAGGGGCCTTCCCCTTTCGCCTAAGTACAGGAAACAAACCTTTCCTACCTTAGCACCTTTCCCTTTCAATGATTTTTTGGGTTGTGTTATATTCTTTCCACATAGTTAACAGGGGGTTTGAAGGGCACCCGTAACCCCACTTTATGGGGTTCGAGGCAGCGCCTCGGAAAATTTTGGTTTTGGACCCTATGTTAGGTTGGGCAGACCCACCTATGGTTTTGTGCATGATTTGTGCACATTTTTTTTGGACGCAATGTTTTTTGGTCCATGGTATTGGACGCGATGGTTTTCGGTCCATGGTATTCGATGCTTCGGCATATATAAATATGTATTGTAACATTGAAAGGAAAATAATGAAAAATCAAGCTGGTAGTCTCAATTTTGGGATCCAAGGGAAAATCTTGTGTATATGTGTTTTATGTGTTATGATCTCGCTTTGTTTATTTTCTGTGTTTTAGAATTTGTATGCAGGTAATTTCTATACGAGGTTAAAACCTACATCTAGTATCAGAGTTGTTTTGGCTTCAAGGGGATGCCTTTATTTCTAAGGGGTTTCGCTCAGGCCTGTGGTAGACCCTGTTCAATGGGAGATCTGCGAGATCGATTCTGGTGGTGAAAGAAGATGGCAAGCAGTGGAAAGATAGAGATCGAGAAATTTAATGGTCAGAGTTTTGAGTTTTGGAAACTCAAGATGGAGGATCTGTTGGTTGATAAAGACCAGTGGATCGTGGTAGATCCGGGTAATAAACCAGCGGGAGTGTCTGATGAAGAATGGAAAAAGTTGGATCGGAAGGCAAAGAGCACAATACAATTATGTGTTTTAGATTCAGTATTGCTGAATGTATCATGGGAAGCTACGACGAAGGTTTTGTGGGACAAGTTAGGGACTTTGTACCAATCTAAGTCTCTGGTGAATAAACTATTCCTACGGAAAAAGCTGTATAACCTGAGGATGAAAGATGGAGACTCGGTGACAGAGCATCTGAATGCATTTAATACTATGGTAAGTCAATTAGCATCTGTTGATATTAAAATTTCGGATGAAGATAAGTGCATCAGTTTGTTGTGTTCTCTACCAGATTCGTGGGATAGTCTGGTTATTGCAATAGGTAGCAATGCAACTGCCTTGCATTTTAATGAAATAGTCTCATCGTTGCTGACGGAGGAGATGAGACAGAAAAATATGGAGAGCCAAAATGGTGGTGCCTTGTCTGTGCGACGGCGGACCCATAACAAAAACAAAAATAAGTCATCGAGTGGGAGATTTAAATCTCTAGGAAAACCTGTAAAGGTGGTGTGCTGGAAATGTGGAAAGGAAGGGCACTACAAAAGGGACTGTAAATCTAAAGCTCCTGACAAAGGAAAGGGATCTGATGAGACTCCTTCTATAGAGGCGAAAACCACCTCAGATGAAGGTGGGGATGTGTACTTGGCTTCTTCAAGTACACATGTAGATCATGAGGCATGGTTGATTGACTCGGGTGCATCCTTTCAATTTACTCCCCATAGAGAGTGGTTCTGCAAGTATGAGAAATATGATGGTGGTGATTTCTTCTTGGGGGATGACAGGAAGGACAGAATCGTTGGTCGCAGAAAAGTAAAGTTGAAGTTGCAAGGTGGAAGGGATAGAACACTTCCAGGTGTTCTACATATCCCTACATTAGCCAAGAATCTGATTTCTATTAGCAAGCTGGATGATACATGTGTAAAAACAGTGTTCGAGAAGGATACCTGCAAGATGGTTCGAGGAGCAATGGTATTGATGCAGGGAGTTCGGATTGGAACTCTATACAAGCTACAAGGTAGCACTATTATTGATGGGTGCAATAGTTCTATGGTTCCTGAAAGTGGAGCAGAAAATCTAGTGGTCTCTGGAGAGAAGACCATGCTGTGGCATCAAAGGCTTGGACATATTGGAGAAAAGGGCCTTCGGATACTTCATGGTAAAGGTATGGTAGAAGGTATGAGTAATAGCTCTCTGGATTTTGATTTCTGTGAAAATTGTGTATATGGGAAGCATAATCGGGTGAGTTTCCACTCTGGTAGTAGGAGGGCGAAACAGATATTAGAACTTGTGCACAGTGATGTGTTTGGACATGTGAAGGTTCCATCACTGGGTAAGTCTATGTACTATGTATCATTTATAGATGACTTCTCAAGGAATACATCGATATGTTTCCTTAAGAAGAAATCTGAAGTCTTTGATAGGTTTAAAGAATTTAAGGCTCTGGTGGAAAACCAAACAGAGAAGAAGATAAAGGTGGTGAGGACAGATAACAGTGGAGAGTTTTGCAGTAAGGAATTGAACAATTCTATAAGAAGTGTGGTATAGCATGGTAGAAGACTACTCCATATACACCTAAACAAGATGGAGTTGTAGAAAGAATGAATAAGACGTTGATGGAAAGGGCAAGAAGCATACTCAGTGGTGTCGGGTTAGGACAGGAATTCGGGGTAGAGGCGGTGGATACTGCATGTTACCTGGTCAACAGGTCACCTTCATCAGCGTTGGAGGATAAGACTCCACAAGAGGTATGGACTGGTAAGAAACCCTCTCTTTCACATCTGAGGGTATTTGGATGTGATGCATATGTACATGTTCCAAAGGAGAAACGAACCAAGTTGGATAGTAAATCTGAAAAGTTCATCTTTATTGGGTATAAGGATGGTTTAAAGGGTTATAAGCTTTGGAACCCAGTCACAAGGAAGGTTGTGTATAGCTGAGATGTGGTGTTCAGAGAGGTGAAAGATGTTATTAAACATGAAGTCCAACGAAAGGAACCTGAGAAGATAGAGTTTGAGCTAAAGGAGAAAGAATTAGACTCTATAGCAGAGGAGGAATCAGAAGATGAAGAGCCACAAACTTCGGCTATGAGAAGATCAGTTTGAGAAAGAAGGAAACCTAAAAGGTATAGTCCATGTGCTTTCTGTTCAAATTTTGCTTTATCTATTACTGACGATGATCCCAGAACTATGAAGGAAGTGGTAGATTTAGAGGATGGAAAACTCTGGAAAGAGGAGATGGTTGATGAAATGGCATCTTTGCACAAAAATGAGGCTTGGGATCTGGTGGAGTTGCCAGCTGGAAGGAAACCCATTGGCAGTAAATGGGTGTTCAAAAAGAAGATAAATGCAGAAGGAAAAGTGAAGAAATACAAAGCTCGGTTGGTAGCAAAAGGTTATTCCCAGGTGCCGGGAATTGATTTTGCTGATATTTTTTCTCCTGTTGCCAAGGTAACTTCTATTAGATTACTTTTATCTGTTGTTGCTACTTTTGATTTTGAGGTAGAACAGATGGATGTGAAGACAACATTTCTTTACGGGGATCTGGAAGAGGAAATCTACATGAAGCAACCTGAAGGCTTTGCAGCAAAGGGTAAGAAAGAACTGGTATGCAAGTTAAAGAAGTCTCTGTATGGGTTAAAATAGTCACCAAGGATGTGGTATCAAAAATTTGATACATTTATACGGGGACTTGGCTTCACCAAAAGCAAAGTAGATCACTATGAGTATTTTAAATTAATTGGTGACCGTGTTATTTATCTAGTCTTGTATGTGGATGATATGTTGCTGGTTGGAAATGACAAAGAAATTATCCAGGATTTGAAGACCCAATTGTCCTCCAAATTCGACATGAAAGAACTTGGTGCTGGAAACTATATTTTGGGCATGGAAATTAAAAGAGATCGGGCAAAGAGGAAGCTCTGGTTAAACCAGAGGAAGTATGTCGAGACAATACTGCAGAGGTTTAATATGCAGGATAGTAAACCGATGAAGGTTCCTATTCCTGTAGGTGTGAGGTTGTCTGTTGAACAATGTCCCAAGACATAAGAAGAGGAAGAGGACATGTCCCGTGTTCCATATGCAAGTACAGTCGGTAGCCTGATGTTTGCAATGGTCTGTACTAGACAAGACATTGCACATGCAGTGGGAGTACTGAGCAGGTTTATGTCAAAACTAGGAAAGGAGCATTGGATAGCAGTGAAGCGGGTTTTGAGGTATTTGCGTGGCACTAGTGATTATGGTCTGTGCTACCAAGGAAGACCAGGATTGGACAAAGTGTTGGATATTCGTGGCTTTGTTGATGCAGACTGGGCTAGAGATCTAGATCAGAGAAGATCTACAAGTGAGTATGTGTTTAACCTATTTGGAGGTGAAGTTAGTTGGATGAGTAAGAAACAATTTGTAGTGGCACTATCAACTACAGAGGCAGAATACATGACAGCCACTCATGCAAGCAAGGAAGCAGTTTGGTTGAAGAGATTGTGTTCAGGTATGGGGTTAGTATAGGAAGCTATAAGGATAAACTGTGATAGCCAAAGTGCAATTTTCTTGGCAAAGAACCCTGCATATCATTCAAAGACAAAGCACATTGATGTTCAGTATCACTTTGTGAGGGATATGATAGAAGAAAAAAAGGTGTCGTTGGTAAAGGTGGACACTTTGAAGAATACTGCAGATGCATTGACAAAATTTGTGAGCTCTGAGAATTTCTCTTGGTGTAGAGAGACAATGGGCATTTCAGGGCCAGGAAAATGACTAAGCTCTCTTGTTGCCCCCTGTGGAAAGAAAACAACAAGTGGGAGAATGTTGGGTTGTGTTATATTCTTTCCACGTAGTTAACAGGGGGTTTGAAGGGCACCCATAACCCCACTTTATGGGGTCCGGGGCAGCGCCCCAAAAATTTTGGTTTTGGACGCTATGTTAGGTTGGGCAGACCCACCTATGGTTTTGTGCATGATTTTTGCACATGTTTTTTGGACGCGATGTTTTTCGATCCATGGTATTGGACGCGATGGTTTTTGGTCCATGGTATTGGATGCTTCGACATATATAAATATGTATTGTAACATTGAAAGGAAAAAAATGAAAAATCAAGCTGGTAGTCCCGATTTTGGGATCCAGGGGAAAATCTCTATGTATATGTGTTTTATGTGTTATGATCTCGCATTGTTTATTTTCTGTGTTTTAGAATTCGTATGTAGGTAATTTTTGTACGGGGTTAAAACCTACATGATTCTCTATCAAAATTTATCCTTAGACTCGTTATGACTCATCTATATATAACCTTTTCATTACAATACCATGGCCTGCGAACCATGGGTGAGTCCCAAAACTGACCTATAACCTACCCATACAAGGGGTTAAAGCCCCTTTGACTCTCACATAGCTTTGCACTCTGCGTCCATGTTTTGTGGAATCTTTACATTCTTTAAAAAAACTTATTACAAAAATTGACCCTACGAACCCTATCCCAACAGGCGCCCAACACAAATATGGTGACTCGCCCTCGAGTCACTCAACGAGATTCTCCACTTTGTGGCGGAGTTCGCTGAAATTCATCTTCAATATTTCAAGGTCCGCAATGCTCTGTACTACGACCTACTTCACTTCTTCGATGAACTTCTCATTAGTTGTCCCCTCCATTGTGAGGCACATGGTCATTTGTGTTTGTTGAAAAGTCTTCAGCTTCTACATTTTGGCACATCACTCCCGACATTCAGATCAATACTATTAGGGCTCATCAAACCCTAATTCAATTGCTACATGCCCTGGACAAGTCATTACATTGAATCCTTCCATTCATGAAAGTCTCCTGGCCTGAAGCTCTCCTAAAATGCCTCCTTGGGAGATCAGCGCAGCCTTGGTAAGGGATAACTGCGCTACAATGCAGGTAGGCCCACTTAGGGGTGCACTACAGTGCACTTCGGCCCTCTTTGACCTGCGTTGAGCGAGAATGAGTGAAATTCACATTGGATTCTAGGAATATTCTCTGGTTATAGAGCATTCTAGAAGGATGCCCAGCTCTTATCTCATCCTATGAGGTCGACTTTGGATAGGCTATGGATCAATTAACCTCCTATCCTCTCATCCCTTGCTCAATGGAAAGTAACTCAAATTTCTGAAGGCCATTCAATACCCTCATTTATGACAAAACCACCTCCATTTCCCTATAAATTGAGCACTCATCATAGTGATCAGGGGGCTGGACTTTGAAGATTGTAAGGAAATACTATTGGTTTGAGGTTTGAGATCATAAGCAAGTAATGGTATGCTGATGGAGTGGTGTGATTTTGGTGTGATGAAGGATGGAACTCAAGCTGGATGAGTGACATGGGATCGGACTTCTTTGGTTGTAACTCTTCCTTCTACTTTTAATAAAGTTGTTTATACCTTTTCCCATATTCTTGTCTTTGTGTATGATGATTATATGTGTAAATGCTTTCAATTGCATTTTCTTATAGTAGATAGATCGTTTGCTTTGATTAGTTTTTTGTCCTTTGTTTATGATTGCAGGTACTGATCGAGCGGATTCAGTTCAAGAAGGAGCGACGGGAATAATTCAAAGGAGACAAAGGGAGGTGAAAGATAACAAGTAGGTGTCTTGTCTTATCTATCTATCATGGGAAAAGGTTAAACTCTTTCTTTCTGTTGTTCTAGGTGTAGCTACCCACCTAGGGAAAATGTGTTTATCCAGAGATACAAATTCCATATAACAAATTGGCGACTCCGCTGGGGATTGAACCTAGAATCTCTGAGTATCCTTTCCTCCACTGCTTGGCAAGTGCTCAGTTCACCGCTGCTTGTGCTTGTTACCTAGAATCTGTTGGCTTTTAACAGAGGAATGAGTCAACCATTAGGGATCCTTCCTCAGTTGCCTATTACTTTGGGAGGAAAAATTGTTTATATCAATGTGATGGTATTCCAGGCCCTTTAGATTACAATTTACTTCTTGGCCGTGACTATGTTTATGACATGGGAGCTATTGTTTCCATACTTTTTTGACTGATGTGTTTCCAGCATGGAGGCAGAATTGTCACCGTTGACCAGCTTTCATTTTCTAGTCCAAATATGGCTTCCAGTCAACCATCTTCCCTAAATGGTCCTTTTGTCCCAATGATATCTTCCCTGCCACGAGTCAATTATGTGGCAACCCGTTCCATGCCTACATCAACTAACGATCAATTCCGTGATGTTGTACATTATGTACTGGGGGCATTGGAACCAGATCTCTCTAATGGATTCCTTGCTACAAATCCCTTCTAGAGCATTGTTCTCCCATCTGATGAGAACCTCTTGGAAGTCATGACCTCTTATGGGTCATGAACAAAGAATATGAGGATAGTTCCTGGTCCTGTGTCAACCTCGTTAAAAAATGAAACAAGGAATATGAGCATAGTTCCTTGTCTTGTGTCAAGCTTGTTAACAAATGAAACAAGGAATATAATGACAGTTCTTTACTGTGTCAACCTCATTAAAAAAATGAAACAGGTCCCAGAGCATAGTGTCGTGGCGGAAAAAGTCATTTGGGCTGACACAACTGACCTCCCTAGGAGTATAAACTCGCTAGCGACAAACAAGACAAAATGGAGTGATCTTTCTCTAAATCTACCTTTTACAACATGAAAAGTACAAGTGTTTAGGCTTACCTTATTCCAAAACGCTGTTGTTGTAGTCCGTTCTTGCCAATCCGGATGAGCTCTTCCTTCAAGTCAATTCCTGCAACCACAAACAATCAAACAATTACCGAGCACTTGTATTTCATATAATAAAACATAGATTCAACATGCAGACCAAGGAACACATGAAATAACTCATTAACACAAGCTATTGAGAAAAATAAACCAGTTTGTATTAATAACGAAACAAAGAAACTCTTACAACCTGGCCTTGGTGTTGTGCAAGTTCCTCCCAGGGTCCATCAAGTGTTTTCCTCTACTTTGACAAAGCTCACCCACTTCCAAGTAGAATCATGTAAAGACAATCTCTCCTCACAAAGGTTCTAATGGAAGACCTAAATCCTGCAGCATTTACCCAAAGAAAATGTATAGCTCCAACCTCTTCTCCTTCTGGCTCAATGCCTTTATTTATAGTGTTGTAAAGAGGTTATTCAGGTCCACTATCAATGGGATCATCCCCCTCTATGGGTGGGATAGCTCCCTTATTGATGGGATAAGTCCCCTCTTAATAGAGATACATGAACCAACTGGAGGCGCATCCATTTCATCAAACCGACCTCTAGAATGTTCTAGAATTAACTACAAGTAACTTTTTTAAGATAAAACTTGCGCATTTTTCCTTTTACAGAAGGACGCACCTGTCCTTTAACATACAGAGCGTCCATGGACGCAGTTTTTGTGAACATGACCTGCGTCCCCGCAGGTAAGGCTAGAGAGAACCTGCGACCCCAGAGATAAACATAGTTTTTACAAGACTTTCTCTCTTCTTTGAGTTTGAGATGGATAACAGAGGCATAAAGACTTGCCTAAGAGGGTAGCATGACTGTTGATTTGAGCCATACTAACTGTAAGTAGTCAAGGTGACATTTTTTAGTGTAACAGATTGCCCCCTAAAGTGCGAAGCCTGGAATAGATTGGTGTTTTATAATTCTAGGAAGGGTGAAGCGCTTTATCATTTCAAGGATTGACTTGTGGATGACCTGGTTAGAACCTGCAATTTTCAACACAAAATACATGTATAAGATTATATCATCACTGAGGTAGGCATTCCCATACTCAGATTCAAAACTTTAACTAATGGACTAACTATTCTGATACAGGAATGATCTTGCAGTACATCATTTTTATAGACTTTTGTAGACACAGTATGGGCGCAGCCATCTGTTTATGATTAGTCTACATAGACAATGAATACAAAACTCCTCGCAGCCTGGATGGTGGAAACCAGATCCAGGGTCTTCACTTCTACTTCCCGAATTGGTACGATTCTAAACATGTGATTAAATGATTTGATGTCGAACATGTTAGAAACCACTTGATTACCAGTCGATGATGTGAACTGTTAACAAGCATGAGAGAGACCACCAGTAATGTCAATGGTTCTCAAAGTACCAAGCACAACCCGTGAAATGTGAATAGATGTTCTGATGTCGAACACTTCACGGAATCCTTTGATCGAAAGTCAATGATGTAAACTGTCGTCAAAGGCGAGAAACCTGCCATTGATGCATGCAGACTTCAAGGTACTGTCGATTCCTAAGTCATCTTTCTAGATAATGTGTCGATGTCGATAGAAAGCGACTCGTTGCAGGCAAGCCTGCAACACGAAATCATTGTTCAAGTTGAAGAAATGTTGCTGTAAGGACTGACTCAGGGATGGTCAAATGGATGATAAGTATTTTGCAGATGAAAGTTTTGCTTGCAGACCTCTTGAACACATAACGACACAACAGATGGTTTGGTGACGAATAACTCAAAGTTGATCCCTGAACCCGGTTAAAGATTTTCAAAGTGATTTGGTCAACTGTGAGGTAAAAGATTTCCCAACCCAGGTGAAATGCAAAAGTGTCGTGTTCAAGAGTGGTAATAAAGTTTCGTTTGAGACAAAAGGTGACAAATAGGTTCATTCTTCTCTCTTTTCCCCCACCATTTCTGGCAAGTACCTCTTTATTTTTATCAAGCTTGAGGAGGATAACATATGCTTGGTTATAAGCTCATCCTTCGGACGAGTCCAACCTAGTTTAAATTCGAACCCTAGGAAGGAGTGGTTCGTTCCCGTTTGTAATTGAACAGGTCCTTTACTGTAAAAGTTTTAACGAGCCCAGTATAGGAGAAACTCGGCGTTTTTCATTTTTAGAGAGTCTGAAAAACTTAAGGAAACTCCACGTTGAACTTTTTCGTAAATTTGTGTCCCTCAAGCCCGAAAAAGTATAAAATAATACCTGGGGGAACCGCTTGATCTTGCGACCAAGGAGTACTTTCATAATAGTGTCGTTGACCTGAAAAGTAAAAAGCGATCAAAGACACGTCGTTTTAGTTCCTTATCGAGTTTGAAACGACAAAAACCCGGCAATCTTTTCCTGATTTTACGGTCAGAAAAGAGCTAAAAGGGGACCGTCTTTTAATTCCGTTTTAACGAGTGTAAAAGAAACGCTCGGCAATCTTTTCATATTTTAGGAGTCAGAAAAGGGCTTAAAAGATGACTCTAATGTTTCATTTGTGAAAATTACAATTTCCCTCGAAATCCCTTTGTCCTGCACAAAAGCGACACATTACTCATACCTGTTTAAAATAGGCAAAAATACGTCGAAAAACATCTTTTCATGGTAAAAAATGAACTCATTCACCCAAAAAACCTATAAAAAGACCTTTTACCATGTCATTTTTACCGTTTGACTTTGGAGGTTGAAAAAGGAGCTTTTGACAAGAAACTTCCCGTGGTCGCTGCGGAAAATCTGACCGTCGGAATCGAACGCCGCTTCACCCAGGTATTTTACACATCCTACTCTGCATTTCTATCCGTTTAGAATTAAGTTTTAGGTCTCTGTTTCATTTTTTGGGGGGGTTTTGGGTTTAAAATGCGCCTCTCGGCGGACGCAGGTGCCCTTCGGGTGACCTGCATCCCCCGACTTTTTCTCACACGGGAAAATGGTCGGGGGACGCAGCCCGCCTTCAGGCAAGCTGCGTCCGGACGCCCTGTGCTACAAAGTCGGGGTGCGTCCTCCGAGTAATGCGCATTTGAAAACCCCAACTCTCTCAAAAAACCACAAAATTTCTTCAAATCAATTTCTAATTGTCTTTTTTGATATGCAGGGCATTAATCATGTTAGACTGGAGAGAGAGAGAGCACGTAGAGGAAGATGAAGCTGCAATAAACCACCAGCCCTCTTTGGATGCCTTAAGAACATGCGGGTTGTATAAATATTGGACCATACCGGGCATGAGGGGCCAGGTAAGATTCTTGGAATGGCTGGTTGAGCGATGGAACGTTCAAGATCAATGTTTTTACATAGGAGGGCACCAGCTCGAGATAGAGCCCTCGGATGTATACTTTCTTACTGGCTTGCCAAACAGAGGTGAGCAACTCAATCTTGCGGGGACCAGGCCGGGTGGCCAATCCCTTGATGATCTCCACGAGGAGTGGTGCAGACCCGGGACTCGCCATAAAAAAGGCGTAGAGATAAAACACATCGCTCTGCCGGAACTCAGAGTCATTGCGTTCACGGTTACCAGAATTTGCGGCGCGGCCGCTTTACACATTGCTTCCGGATCCCAAATGCGGATGGCAGTTGACTGTTACCAAGGCACCATCTTCAACTGGTGTGAAGCTGTGTCGGCTCATATGAAGAGCCAACTGACCAAGGCAAAGAACGGACGACTAAAGACTTTTGGATATGGGCCTATAGTCGTGAGCTTTGCCTTGGAGAGAGTTCCAATGCTGATCCCTCAGCAACTCACTGTTGATGATTTGGGTCCTCAGCAGCCAAAGCTGATTCGATGGGTTGCGGTGATGGCCCGGCATCCTAACGAGGGCGCGGCAGTGGTTCGATTCTCAGATAGTTACTTTGACTGGTTAGAGGGCCAGCTTTTTGTGATACAAGACTTTCCATATGCCGGAATGGATTTCAGAGGTGATCCGGACATGGTTCTTCCACAGGGAGAACAATGGGACGACAGAGGTACTTTTATTTTCACAAGTTTTCTAGTTATGTATTTTTTATTTTTCATATATATCGTCTCAAACTAATAGTAAAATTTTCAAAATGCAGATGTTGGCCCACAGCGTCCAGCCAATCTCCGGCCTTATGATAGACGACATCCAGCTGCACCGGCACCGGCCCCACAGGACGCAGCTGCAGACGTATTAGCTGAGTTGGAGCATGACCTAGATCGTCTCACGGTAGACATACCTGAGACTACTATGGACGACATTCCTATCAGGCTTCAACATTTTGTAGTTGCAGTCCCTGGACCATTTAGGAGATTTCTGCGTAAGGTAGCCCGCGCAGTGGTGTCGTACAGAGAGCACCACCAGTGATTGACTAGTCACTTTTGTAGTCACATGTGACATTTTTGACTTTTTGTACTATCATTTTGCCGATCATAAGGTGTTTTCAACCTATGATCGAAGACGATGTATATATTTTTTGGACACACTTCTATCTATATATATCACTATTACCGGCTTATTTTGTTTAACATGTGTGATGAAATGTCTTTAAATTTACTTGCATGATTATTATAAATGTCTGTCCAACACTCGAGAAGCAATTGCATCTGCTAATGTATTCAGGGACCTTGGAATATGTTGATATTCAATATAATCAAATTCACGTTCCAAGAGACGCACTCTCAAAAACAACCTTAACAACACGGGATTTCTAATGGCATAAACTCTATTAAGCTGTAATACAACAAGTTCAGAATCTAACCTCACAATCAAACGTCGAATTCCAAATGAAATAGATTCGGATAATAATTCAACCACTGCACTGTATTCTGCAATGTTATTCGTTGTTTGACCGAGGCTTACCCCATGCATAGAAACTAACTCGTCAGAGGGTGAATAGATAACCCAAGCTGCGGAAGAGATATTCCGTGTACTACGACAAGCACCATCAGCAAATCCAATGTATGTTTGGAGAGGCGTCGACATCTACAATATCAAGAGTAAAACCAAGATAAGCCAGAATAATGACGACAAACCACACTCGCTAAGCTAAGCACACAGATTAAACTAACACACTTGCTAGCTAGAAAGAAAATCTAACCTATCTAAAAACTTCTCCATCCATCATTTTAAGCATAATACCTCTTTAGGTAAAGTCCATTTCTGGGTTTACCCAAAGAGTCCCCATCAAAATCAACTAACTCATAAGCCCCTTTTGCTAGCTTTCGCTTTACAATGTAGGGCCCATGCCACATGGGAACAAATTTTCCGGCACCTAGCTTATCGTTAGCTTGATCATATAATAGTACTAGGTCTCCTTCCGAAAAACTTCGAGGAGTTACATTTTTCACTGAAGTTCGATATGCCCATAGTGCCGAAAATAACATGTTATGCCAATTCGTTCGATGGATACCAATGATCCGTCGAATCATGATGACTAGAACTTTGTTGATTGACTCAACCAAACCGTTGGCTTGCGGATAATAAGGTGTAGAGCTATCGTGGCGCAAACCAAGCTGGCTTGTAAGCTCAGTCATCATGACATTTCGAAAATGGCTCCCATGGTCAGTAATGATTGCTTGTGGGACACCAAACCTAGTTATGATATGATTGAATACGAAAACTGCAGCTGTCTTGCCGCTTGCGTCGAATGTAGGCATCGCCTCGGCCCACTTAGTAAAATA
The DNA here is from genome assembly GCA_031772625.1 of Pinus tabuliformis. Taxonomy (NCBI): domain Eukaryota; kingdom Viridiplantae; phylum Streptophyta; class Pinopsida; order Pinales; family Pinaceae; genus Pinus; species Pinus tabuliformis. The sequence continues at coordinate 1,301,160,083 of CM062809.1, forward strand.
ATCAACCGCGAGGATGATATACGCATGCCCCCCGGCCGAGTGAGGGTTACAAGTAATAAAGTCGATACCCCATTTAGCGAATGGACCAGCGGCAATTATAGGGTGGAGAGGAGCAGGTGGAGCGCGCATCTTTCGATCAAACACTTGACAGTTGTGGCATTTTCTGACGGCAAGGATACAATCTTTAAACATAGACGGCCAGAAATAGCCAGCGCGCAACACCTTCTGAGCTGTGGCATACCCAGACATATGACCGCCACATGCTCCAGAGTGACAATCATTCAAAACTCTCTCAGCCTCGTCATGAGTTAAACAACGTCGAAAAACTAAGTCTGCCCCCAGGCGATAAAGTGTATCTCCAATAATCCTGTATTGCTGGGATTGAAACCGAATTTTTCGACGGTCTTCCTTGGAAGCTTCAGGCCGAAAGGTTTGGGTTTGGAGATAGATGATTATATCCCCATACCACGGATCTACAGTGCTAATAAGAAACAAAGATTCGTCCGCAATGGACTCCTCTGCCACAGTCTCTGTGTCAGCACTCGGGAAATCACACATCAATTCCGCGAAGACTAAAGATTTCTTAGACTTGGACTTCTCAAACTCCAAGTCGAACTCTTGCAGGATGACGATCCATTTAGAGTACTTGCCCCCTAGTAGTTGTTTTGTCAAGATATAAATCATAGGGTTGCAATCCGAAATAACAGTAGTTTTGCGGAGAAGAATGTAGTGACGGAAACGCTGGACAGCTTGAACGGCTGCCAGGGCCAATTTCTCCACATGTGAATATTTTAACTCAGTTGGATTTAAGGTTCTGCTAAGGTAATATATCACATGCTCTGCCTTGAATTCATCTTCTTGAACTAACACCATTCCAATGGTGGAATGCGAAGCTGCGAGGTATAAGAAGTAGTCCTGGTTGTAGTTGGGAGGATGCAATAACGGTGCATGGGTCAACGCGTGTTTTAATGCATCAAAAGATTGTTGGGCAATCTCGTCCCAAAAGAATTGTACGTTCTGTTTCAACAACCGTGTAAAACTTTTAGTGACCTCGGCGTAGTTAGGGATGAATCGACGTAAAAAGTTCGCTTTCCCTTGCAAACTTTGGAGTTGGCGCAAACTCGAAGGAGGAGGCAATTGGATGATAGCCTCGACTTTCGAGGGATCGACGCGAATGCCGGCTTTGGAAACAACAAATCCCAGCAATCGACCTGTTTCTATACAGAAAACACACTTGTGGGGATTCAACCGAATTCGATAATGCCTACACCTCATAAAGATTGCTCGTAAATGGACAAGGTGATCAGCTCGGTGTAAAGAATGAGCAGGCAAATCATCGAGATAGGGTTGCACAATGTGCTTGATGTCATGAAATGCATAAGACATGGCCCGTTGAAAAGTAGCGCCGGCATTCTTAAGCCCAAAAGGTAATTTGCAATAAGCAAATGTCCCCCATGGACAAATGAATGCCGTTTTTGGTTGGTCGGCAGGTAGAATATTGATTTGATTATAGCCTGAGAAACCATCCATAAAGGAAAACATCTCACTTCCGGCACAATCATCAATTATTTGATCGATATAAGGCGTAGGATAGTTGTCTTTTGGACAAGCTCGATTGATATCCCTATAGTCGATACAGATTCTTATTGTTCCTTGTTTTTTATTGACGGGAACAATATTCGATACCCAATCCGTTAACGGGATCGGATAAATGAAACCTGCTTTCAACAGCTTTTCGACTTCTGCTTTAATTGCAGCTGCTTTTCGAGGGTGAATCTGACGCAACCGTTGCCGAATGGGTTTAGCATCCGGGTAGGTTTTGATTTCATGAACAACAATGGCAGGATCGATTCCTGGCATTTCCTCGTAGGACCAGGCAAACACGTCGCGGAATTCTTGGAATAGGGCCTTGTAAGTTTCGATTTCTTCTTCAGTACATGCGGCACCTATATGAATGTTCTCCTTAATTCCGGGCTTCACTGATATATCAATGGGAACAGTACGAGAAATATTCCCTAAGTTCAGCTCTGAATCAGAATGTTTCGTTGGATCCTGAGCGTCTTTGACATATTCAGCGGTAAAGATAGATGAAAAATCATTTTCAAATGCATCGCCCTTAGGTAAAAACGAAGATCTGTGATGGAGATCTTCCCATGGTAGATCATCTACACTTAGGATTTCGCGAAGTCGTTCGTCAGATGACACGTCTTCGGGAAACGTTATCCGTTCTAAAGGTGAGGTGAAAAGTGACTCTTCACTGACCACATTCATTTGGTCGGTTTCGGTTGAATGAAAATCAGTAAAAGACATAAGAGCCTCATAAGCAATTTCATACGGACTCAACGGCATAACATCACCGAGTGAATCTAGCTCAGAGTCAGAGGGAACATACCAAGGATCATCATGAATAATGTTTTCTGACGTGATCATATGAATTGTTGAAAATGAAGGATCTACATTGAGTGGAGGGAGAGGAAAAGTTCCCAGTAAACCGGAATCCTTAACTAAACCTACACCAATGTCCTTGTAAGGGATTGTCGTTTTACCAACATGTTGGATAGTTTCTGAAGAGGATGGGTCGGATGAAAAGTATGTCAGCTGATCAATAGTCACGATCTTACCGTTATGTGGAAACTTAATGACTCTGAAGACCGATGAAATGACCGCTGTCATAGCATATGACCAACTTCGACCCAAAAGAAGGTTGTAGTCTAGAGGGGCATCAACCACTTCCACATCCAGACTAACGGTTTTACCTTCGACCCCTATAGGCAATTCTTGTAGAATACCAAACGGACGGAACCCACGGCCATCAAAGGCCTTAAGGATGGTGGGGGATTGGTTCAACGAAGGAGAACCAAGCGATCTCCAACATTGAATCGACATAATACACGTAGAAGCTCCCTCATCAATCACAGTCCGATGAATAGGCCTGTTTTTGACTATCACTGGGATTTGGAAAGCCATTTGATGGGGGAGACGTGGTGTACTATTTTCTAGATCAAAGATCATTAGGTTCGGGTCCTGAACATCGACAGCTCCAATAGCCGACAAAAGCAATTTTCGTTGCGCTGGACATGATTGCAGCACTTCGAGTGCCGACATTGCTGAAGGTGAAACAGCTAAGTCTTCAACAATGTTGTAATTCTGGGCTGCTCTCGCATGTGGGTTGAAAGCAGACCTTCGAAGTACACCCTTGGCGGGCGGCTTAATCACTAAGTCTGGGTTAGGTTTTTCGATCTGTAGTGGATCGGAACCAGGAGTTGAGGTTGATGGGTTAGAGTGAGAAGATTCTGCTTCTTTACCATCAACAGGAGCCTTACTACCATAATCTTGCGATCGAGTCGCAATCCTGACATGAGACATCATCAAAATGGGTTCTTCACTGGCATTCGAAGAAGAACCTATCATCTTATTCTCCTGCTCTGGAAATGGATTTTTTAACACAGCAGGAGTGGGAGAACCTTTAACTATTTTCACTACCTCGGCCCGATGAGGGCAGTCTCTCGTAAAATGATCTTCTTCACAAATGAGACAAGGATAACGAGGTTTGCGCTTTTCGTCATTGGTTTCCGATTTTTCTGTTTTCTCCTTTGGAGCCTTGTCTGCTTTGGCCTTCTTCTTTCCTTTCTTCTTTCCACCGTTTTTTGGTTTGGCCGTAGATGACTCTACGGCGTGAATGTCGGCGGTGAGTTCAGGAGAAGACTCTCCTGTCGGAGAATCAGGCAAAGTGATAATTGGAGTAGTTGAAGCCTTGGAAGACTTCTTCTTGCTCTTCGTAGTCACGATACCAATCATACCATCAGCGGCATGAGATCCCGAAGGAGCAGCAGCGATTTGGTTTGACTTGGGAAGATCCGGAATTTTCTCATGTAACGTACCCGACTGAGTATAAACTAAGTCAAGGTACTGTGCTTGAGCAATGACTTGCTCCTCAGTAACTACTCCGGCCTTAGCTACATCTTCAGTAATTCGTGGTAATAATGATTTGACAAACCATTCAGCTAAGATTTGGTCCGGGATAAAAACTTTCACTAATCTCCTTCGACGTCTCCACTCATGGATGTGATCAGAAATGTACGTGGATGTCGATTGTTTTAGCGAAGTTAATAATTCTGTACCATTATCGTATCTGACTGGTAACTGAAAATGAGTTAAGAACGAGGTAGCTAACTGGCTAAAGTTGTAAAAAGAGGCCCGTGGCAACTCAATGTACCACTTGGCTGCGAGACCAATGAGTGTACGCTGGAAAAGACGTAAGCGGATGGAATCATCTGAGATGGAATTTGATGCACACCAGAGGTGGTAAGTCATCACGTGATTGGATGGATCCTCTCCAGACTTACCTTCGAACTTGGGTATATCGCTGGGCAACTTATTTGGCATTGGCGGCCAGAACTGTTGATATTGAATTGGATCGTTCGTTAGGCGCGTCAAGTCGGGTAAATCTAAAGTTGCAATAAAAGGTAACTGCCGGTTAGGATCTCTAAAATTCTGAGTCACAATACCAGCCCCAGGAGGAGGATATCCAGGATAACTAGGAACAGGAATCGCATTGGGGATATTATATCCTCCTGGAAAACCAGGATTAACCGGACCGTACTGGGGTTGCTGAGGTTGTTGATAAGTGTACCCAGGATACGGTTGATACTGGTAAGCCGGTTGTTGGGCAGCTTGCGCCGGTTGATACGGTCCCTGGTACGGAGGTTGAACAAATTGAGGTTGAGTAGTAACAACCGTACTTGTACCAGGTGGTCCTGCAGGCATCTGGACTGTGGTTTGGACTGTAGGTCCAGACAACGGAACAGATGTCTGAGGAGTGGTTACAGGGACTGTAGAAACCGGAGCTGCCGATACTCCAGAAGTAAGCATGGTAGATGAAGCGGTAGTTGCTGCAGCCGTGTGAGGTGGAGTACCAGGTGCAATTGGCGGCTGAGTAACTACCGAAGTTACAGGGGTCTGAACACTTGACTGGACAGGTTGCGGTTGCTGGGGTGGACCAGGAACTACAGGTTGTCCTGCTTGAGGTACCGACTGTATACTTGGTTGCGACATCTGTTGACCTTGTGACGGATCCCATGTTAACATTCCAGGGTATTGACTCGTAACAGGTTGAGGATACTGAGATCCATAGCCGTATTGAGGATAGGGTTGATAACTGTAAGGTGCAGTCCCATATGATTGCCCTTGAGGTGGTTGATAACTTTGACCAGGGTATTGACCCGTAGGTTGATAACCTTGAGGTAAATACGAATACTGGGGTTGACCTTGACCTTGAGGTTGGTATCCTTGAGGTTGATATCCTTGGGGTTGATACCCTTGGGTTGCCATCCTTGAGGTTGCCATCCTTGAGGTTGATATTGATACTGAGGTTGACTTTGGGGTACATATTGAGGCTGGGGTTGATACCCTTGGGGTTGATACCCTTGAGGTTGCCCCCCAGACACGAATGAAGTACCTTGAGGTTGCCCCCCAGGCATTAACGAAGGTTGCCCCCCAGGCGGTAATTGGCCACCTTGAGGTTGGTTAACGGGAGTTGAACCTGACATCATATAAACATCACCTATACTCAATGGTACATTACCACTGTTTCCAACTAATAACCCATGATCAACGGGTTGAGGAGATGCTCCCGCAAAGGTACCAGAAAGTGATTGATACCCAGCAGGAACAGAAGGACCACCATGTAAAAATGATTCAGGACTTTGCGTAAACACAGATGACGGACCAGACATATATACAGGATTATGAATTCCTCCGGGTGGAAAAGGAGTACGAGGTGTAGAAAAACCTACTGAGTTGTCTAAAAAATTGGTTAAAGCAAGGTACCAAGGTTCACTTCTAGGAGGACTGTAAAAGATAGACTCACGCTCCCTTAGATCAAGGGTAATTATATTTTCAGAATCAGAAACACCTAGTTCTTCCTCTGGAACAAGTTCTTCTATAGCAATTAACCCAACAGGAAGATTTTCGGTGATAATTCTTTCTATTCTTGGTGAATCAGGAACACTAGGAGTTGGAGTAACAGGTTCGGAAATTTCAGGTTCTTCGCCTGTTTCACTGGCAGATGAAAAACTACCAGCAAGCTCGGAAACTGTAACAGCTTCGGGATTGTAACCTGTTTCTAAACTTTGGTAATCTGGATGGACTACCAAGGAAGATTCTCCTTCTTCAGGTGAACCTACTCTACTGCCACTAGGAGGAGTTACAAGGACCTTTAAACCCTCTAAATTACCCGGACTGTCTTCAGAAGATTCACCCCGCGATTGACGGAGTTTTCTTAATAAATCTAATCCGGTGACAATTTCAGGAGACTGGCCCCCAATTCGACGGGACCGTCTCGGTAATTCCGCCACAATTAATGATTTTTAACTACAACACACGAAAACAAAGTAAAAAATTTCAAATCAAACCACCTAAGTCTTCTAAAGAACCAAACAAATTTGAAGCACACGCCTAAATAATCTAGAGTGTCAAAGCACACACAAACAGTATCTTCCGGACCAAAAGCGCTAGTTGGTGATTAGGTCCAACCTCGCAGGATTCAGTACAGAAATGGCGGGTGGAACAGTTACGCCGACAACCTGCTTAATGAATAGACTGGACCAAGTACCTCCACTTTAACCGTCTCGAAGTGAAGTGTACCCCCCAGAAAATCCAAGTGAGTATAGCCGACGTCTGCTCCAGGTACAGTGGGACCTTCCCTCCACCGTCACCTTGGGTAGAATCCTAGATATTATGGCCACTAAGGTTACCAATCACAACAATTACACCTGGGGGAACAGTCTAAACTCCGACAGCACGCAAGGGCAGAGTAACAAGCTCAATCCCCTTACCGGCTCCTTGACAGTAATCCAAGGTTTACCGATAAGTGACCCCTGGCTCCTCGACAATGGTTAATCCGAGGTTTACCGTTTTTAATACGTACTGTCTGGCGTCGTTCCCAACGAGGGAGGAATGATCCCCTCACTGGTTCGGACACGAGCTCGTGCTTCTCCTTTAAGAGGAGCTTTCCCAGAATGTAACTGAAACAATTGGATTTGTTCTACTCAAGATAGACTAACTGTTTGGTTTTGTAGTCTTGGAGAGTTAAGTACTCACCTACTCCAAGACCCTAGCCTAAGCTATGTTGGTGCTTCAGAACCCTAGAAAATAAAAGTTACTAGTTCAATTTTAATTTAAGCGTTACTTTTAAGGTTGTTTCTTAAGTCAAAAGGTGATGGAAGTGAAACTAGTGGTGTGTTGACTCGACTCGAAACCACTACAAAATGCACCTAGGATGATTTATCCACTACTTTGCTTTTTCGATGAATTGTTTTAACTAAAAAGTTGAGAGAATGCAATCTTTATAAAAGCAACTTCTTAATTGAAGACAATCAAAGAAACAATTCGATTTTCTTTTCCAAGCATAAAAACATAACTTCTCTTTACATGCACGAAAAAACTCTTTTCTTCTTTGAAAAACAAAAAGCTACTTGAAACAAGACTTTTTAAAGAAGATGTTTTTGTATTTTTCTTTTAATAAAGCAAATAAAACTAATATAACCAAAAAGCAATCTTTAACAACTATCAAAATCTATGAAAATCCACTCATAAGCAAACTAAAGGCAAATTTATTCTAAGCAATTCTAACAAGGTCAAAACTAACAATGATTATTCTAAGGTGTTTTACTTGATCACAATCAAATCAAGGACTAGCTTATTGCAGAACCAAAAACTAGTCAAAACAAAATTCTAATCTTTTTGTTCTTTTTGTAAAATGGAAATCAACACTTTATAAACAAGCAATTCGAAATTTGACCCAAAACAACTTAAATGGCAAGCTGCTCAAACAAGGAGACTTTACGACAGGTCCAACTTCTAAGAAGGTTGACTAACCAGAGAGATCTAAGGCTGGACAACTTTCTACGCTCAAAGTCACTACATAACCTATCCAAAAATCAAACCCTAGGTCTAAACTTCGTTGAAATCCACTAAAACACTCAAAGCTCACAAAACTAGTTCAGGTGAGAATTCTTGACAGGGTACTAAAGGATCTGGGCAGAAAACACTAAGAAAAACCAAAATCTAAAAGCAATTTAAAGCAAAATGGAATTTTCTTAACTTTTACAGGAAGACGCAGGCCACCCGTTGTCACAGGTGCGGGCCCGCTCTGTGCAGACGGCAACAGCGCGTCCAAGGACGCACTGTGCAGACTGAGAGGGTGCGTCCTTCTGGAAAAAGAAAGAAAAACCAAAACTAACTAAATCTAAAGCTAAGCCACCCAAATACTAATTCTCACAGTCAAAAACCAGAAAATAAAAATGATTTTCTCAAAGCAAAGTTCATATAAAGGAAAAGACTCTCTCATTAATGGATTCCCCAGTGGAGTCGCCAATTTGTCGTGGCGGAAAAAGTCATTTGGGCTGACACAACTGACCTCCCTAGGAGTATAAACTCGCTAGCGACAAACAAGACAAAATGGAGTGATCTTTCTCTAAATCTACCTTTTACAACATGAAAAGTACAAGTGTTTAGGCTTACCTTATTCCAAAACGTTGTTGTTGTAGTCCGTTCTTGCCAATCCGGATGAGCTCTTCCTTCAAGTCAATTCCTGCAACCACAAACAATCAAACAATTACCGAGCACTTGTATTTCATATAATAAAACATAGATTCAACATGCAGACCAAGGAACACATGAAATAACTCATTAACACAAGCTATTGAGAAAAATAAACCAGTTTGTATTAATAACGAAACAAAGAAACTCTTACAACCTGGCCTTGGTGTTGTGCAAGTTCCTCCCAGGGTCCATCAAGTGTTTTCCTCTACTTTGACAAAGCTCACCCACTTCCAAGTAGAATCATGTAAAGACAATCTCTCCTCACAAAGGTTCTAATGGAAGACCTAAATCCTGCAGCATTTACCCAAAGAAAATGTATAGCTCCAACCTCTTCTCCTTCTGGCTCAATGCCTTTATTTATAGTGCTGTAAAGAGGTTATTCAGGTCCACTATCAATGGGATCATCCCCCTCTATGGGTGGGATAGCTCCCTTATTGATGGGATAAGTCCCCTCTTAATAGAGATACATGAACCAACTGGAGGCGCATCCATTTCATCAAACCGACCTCTAGAATGTTCTAGAAGTAACTACAAGTAACTTTTTTAAGATAAAACTTGCACATTTTGCCTTTTACAGAAGGACGCACCTGTCCTTTAACATACAGAGCGTCCATGGACGCAGTTTTTGTGAACATGACCTGCGTCCCCGCAGGTAAGGCTAGAGAGAACCTGCGACCCCAGAGATAAACATAGTTTTTACAAGACTTTCTCTCTTCTTTGAGTTTGAGATGGATAACAGAGGCATAAAGACTTGCCTAAGAGGGTAGCATGACTGTTGATTTGAGCCATACTAACTGTAAGTAGTCAAGGTGACATTTTTTAGTGTAACACATAGTTCCTTGTCTTGTGTCAAGCCTATTAAAAAATGAAATAAGGAATCTGAGCAAAGTTCCTTGTCTTGTCTCAAGCTCATTAAAAAATGAAAGAAGTTCCCCTAAAGCAAAGTTCCAATTCGAGTCTTTGATTAGATCTCGTAAAATCCCATTTAAGTCCTTCACTTGATCTCGTAAATGAACTTTCATTCATCCACCTGATAGCCACGAGTAGTCTACTTAGGTGAATGCAATTAAGCTTGGGGGGAATGCACCTAGTTTTGAGTCATCAAGCTAGGGGCATGTAAACCAAGCTCAAGCATAGTTTTTCGTCTCAAGCTTGTGTAAAAATGAAACTGAATCCAAGCATAGTTCCCTATGGTTCAATCTTGTGTAAAATTGAACCCCTCTCCATTTTAACCCTTGTGATTTCCACTCTATCAGCCTCCTCTGTCAGATGAGCCTTGGTTTTTCTCCTTCCATCATCACTATCTACTTGGTCGATCATACGCTTTCACTTGGTTGTTTTACCCTTTTTGAGGAACAATTGCAATGAGTGGTCTTATTAGCTAGCCTCTTCACATAAATCAACATGTTTTGAGAAGTTCCAACATCACCGAAACTAGTTGCTATCCTAGACACCACCCATTCCTCTAAGTGGAGTCCTCTTTAAGCTCTTTTCACACTCTCGAAATATGAAAAGATTTCCAAGCGCTTGTCCTTTTCGTCTCATTAATGGATTGGAAATGACATCTACTCACTATAAGTTTAACCCTTTTCTGGACTAAGATAGATTACTTACGAAAAAAGAATATGTTGATCGAACATGTTCAATAGGTTCTCTATTGTATTATTTTACGCCCTTCCAGACTTGAGAGACAAATTTACGAAAAAGAACTTGTGGATTTTTTTTTGTCCATTTTCAAACTCTCTAAACATGAAAAGGATCGAGTTCTCATTGTCATTAAACTAGTTAAAACATCAAATAGTGACAAACGTGTCCATCATGACAAGACCAAGTTTCACCTTTGCTAGACTCATTAAAACATCACATAGCGATGGATTCACCCGAAGGGTGGAATTATACAACAAGAATATGTTATCCTCCTCAAGCTTCATTAAAAATAAAGAGGTATTGGTCAGCAATGACTGGGGAAAATGGGAAAAGGGGTAAACCACTTTATGGTAGCAAGTCACTCTTGAACATGACACTTTCACTTCATCATTGTGACTATTTGGGTTGGGCTCTCTGCTTGATGGTTATCGTACCTATGGTCTATCACACCATCCATCACTTTGGTTTTGGGTCAATGCTGCCAATTCATTCAGTGTTGCCGATATGTTCAAGAGAAATCACTCAATAAAATTAATCCTTTGCAATACTCATAAACCTTCATTTTCATTACCGCCATTCCTTAACCTTGTGTCGTCCATCACATTCTGTCTCCAAAAATCATTACACTCATTTCATGTCATTGATGTGGGATACATCAAGCCCTCCTGTGATGAGTTGCTTCTTGTTGACATCAACACATTATCCAAGAAGTTGACTTATAAACAACCTTCCAGTACCTTGAGGCTTGCATACATCAATGGCAAGTTTCTCACTTCCGGTGACATGTTGACATCACTAACCTTCGACCAAAAGAATTTGTAAGAAGTTTGACATCAAAACATCTATTCATACCATGTAGAATGTACTGCAGTACCTTGAGGATCATTATAATTATTGGTGATTTCTCTCCCGTCTGTTAACAACTTACATTATTGGTTGGTAATCAGATGGTGTCTTCCCATGTTCGACTTTAGATCACATATTCACATGATTAGACTCATACTTGAGCGAACGATTGGATAAGATAGAAGACCCTGGATCTAGTTTCATCCATCTGGGCTGCGATTTCAGGAAAGCACTAAATCATTTGTACGATGGATTTACATAGATGGTAACCCTATCATGGGTCTATATATGTAGATGACTATCTAATTTATGTAAATGTAATGAAAAGTTTATATGCTGAGCATGGGTATGCCTTCCCTCAAGGATTCATGAGAAAGTCAAAAATATCATGATATTATGTATTGTAATTGATGTAGGTCACCATCCGCTTCAAATCCTCCTCATCACATCGTAAAGCATATCACTCGACATTATCATTTATGACTTCATTCTTTAGGGGGTAGCTGTTACAGGTATATTTGGGCACTTCACTCCCGACATTTAGATCAGTACTATTAGGGCTCATCAAACCCTAATTCAGTTGCTACATTCCCTAGACAAGTCATTACATTGAACCTTTCCATTCATGAAAGATTCCTGGCCTGAAGCTCTCCTGAAATGCCTCCTTGGGAGATCAGCGCAGCCTTGGTCAGGGGTAACTGCACTGCAATGCAGGTAGGCCTATTCAAGGGTGCACTGCAGTGCACTTAGGCCCTCTTTGACCTGCGTTGGGCGAGAGAATGAGCGAAATTCACATTGGATTATGGGAATATTCTCTTATTATAGAGCATTCTAGAAGGATTCCCAACTCTTATCTGATCCTATGAGGTCAAATTTGGATAGGCTATGGATCAATTAACCTCCTATCCTCTCATCCCTTGATCCATGGAAACTAACTCCAATTTTGGAAGGTCATTCAATACCCTCATTTATGACAAAACCACCTCCATTTCCCTATAAATTGAGCACTCATCATAGTGATCAAGGGGCTGGACTCTGAAGATTGCAAGGAAATACTGTTGGTTTGAGGTTTGAGATCATAAACAAGTAATGTTAACCTACTGTAGTGGTGTGATTTTGGTGTGATGAAGGATGGAACTCAACCTAGATGAGTGACATGGAATCGGACTTCTTTGGTTGTAACTCTTCCTTCTACTTTTAATAAAGTTGTTTACATCTTTTCCCATATTCTTGTCTTTATGTATGATGATTATATATGTAAATGCTTTCAATTCCATTCACTTATAGTAGATATATTGTTCGCTTTGATTGCTTTTTTGTCCTCTATTTATGATTGCAGGTACTGATCGAGCCGATTCAGTTCGACAAGGAGCAGCGAGAATAATTCAAAGGAGACAAAGGGAGGTGAAAGATAACAAGTAGGTGTCTTGTCTTATCTATCTATCATAGGAAAAGGTTAAAATCTTTCTTTCTTTTGTTCTAGGTGTAGCTACCCACCTAGGGAAAATGTGTTTATTCGTAGATATAAATTCCATAACAAATACCATGGCCTGCAAACCATGGGTGAGTCTCAAAACCGACCTATCACCTACCCATACAATGGGCTAAAGCCCCTTTGACTCTCACTTAGCTTTGCACTCTGCTTCCATGTTTTGCGGAATCTTTACATTTAAAAAAAAAAATTATTACAATAATTTACTTAAATGTCAAAAATTGACCCTACGAACCCTATTCCAACGGGTACCCAACACAAATATGGTGACTCGCCCTTGAGTCACTCAGCGAGCTTCTCCACTTTGTGGCGGAGTTCACTGAAATAATAAAAAGGTATGTTTTTGATGATCATTTCAATGGCTTTTCAGTGGGACTTGTGAATCTTTTTACATCATGAACATGGAAAACAATATAGAATTATAACAAAACATGTGGAATTAGTATGCAAGACTTAACCGCTGATAGTTGTCATTCTCCTGTGCAGGAAAGGGTAAAAACGAGGAGTTGTTGTTCCAAAGAAAAAGACAAGGACAGGGTAACTGTTGTCCCTTTGACGAAGGACCGAGTGCAAACGAGGCTAAGCAGGTTGAAGCAAACCGGTCCGGAAAAGGAGGAGAAGGCACCAGCTCGGCAGAGGAGAGAAGAAGTGATTAAGGATTAACAGTTTGGCGAATCCCTCAGTATCTTTGATCCTGAGGGATCGCTGCTTTATTTATCTTATTTCTTAGACATCTCCATCGTCACCCTTATATAAAGGGACGACACTATTAGCTTTGAAGGAGGATGCTTTTATGTAACTTTCTGTTAAATATTGAACTTTGATCATCGAGTCTCGTTGAACTTGGTTCATTGTACTTTCTATTTTATGCATTAATATAAACTTGGTGATTATCTCATCTCTGCGTCTGGATTAACTTAAAGCGGTGTACCCTTGAGGCTACGGGCCCAGCCTCGGAGGACACTTGCTTCTGTATCACTACGATTTGATTTCTGCGTGGTTTGCCTATCGTCATTAGTTGGTAATCTGATATGCTTTATAAGTTACATCATATGCTCTGTTAAGATTCGTTCATTAAGGTTTTTACAGACAATAACTGTTATATTGACTCTGCATTATATCACCAATACCTTCAGAGTTGATTGAATATTATTAGACTTAATTGAACATTGTTACTATTTTGTTACAGAGCTCTTATGTTGTATATTCGTGTTGTGGAATTTATCTGAAAGTTGTGTTCTTTACGATTCGGGAGTAATGTTGTTCCATTTTGAAACGCAGTTGTATTCCTGTTGATGAAGATTGGTGCTAAATCAGATTACTCTTCAAGTGTGTTGTGTGTGTGTATGATTTCCAAATGTTGTTCCATAACTTATTAGTAATTAGTGTTGTTCCATTAGCGCGTGCTGCTTGATTTGCTTGGAGAATGAAAGATTGATGTTTGATTGCAATGAGTGCATTTGAATTGAGAGGATAAAGCTTGATTACTGCTCGCGAGGTTTAGTTATTCGATTGTTGTCCCATTTCAAAATTGTTGTTCCATTTTAGCATTGTTGTTCCATTCCAGATTTGCTGCTCTATTTCTTATTTGTTGTTCCATTTTTACCTGTTGTTTCATTTATTCGCATTTGTTATTTTGGTGTGAGAGACGATCTGTGGCTGTAGTGAGCCTCGGCATTTACTGCCTCCCTCCCAGACCCGTCGTCCATGCTCTAATTTCCTTTCCATCAGTTTCCAAAGGGATGGGCTATTGCTGTCGAACCCTTGACTGATAAAGTTGCCTAGCTTTAAGAGTGTGTGATTTATTCATTTGAAGTAACTTAGTCATAGACAAGCATCCGTTTACTCTTGTATTTTTGATAAACGCTATACTACTGGCATTACTCTAACAAATAGCCTCAGATTGAGTCACTCTTTGAAATAACCAAACGCTCCCAGATTGACATATTAATGTGAGGTAATTAGAGGTGAAAGAGACCCTTTTTATAGCTCTACATTTTGGCGCCATTGCCGGGGAAAGAGTGTAGCCATTTGTCTTTTTCATAGTAGTGTACGAACCTGCTAGGGAAGAGTTGGATCTTAAAAACGGAAGGTAAGAACCTGCGTGTGGAGCATGTAAAAGCCCTGCTCCACTGTCCGCTTTCCTAACAGATTTGTTGTTGCTTTGTTTGAATAGAATTTAGTAGTTCATTTGAGTGCATGACTAAGCAAAAAAAACCAGAAAAGAATATTAAGCTTCCATCCAAACCTGAAAAAGCTAAGGGGCCAGTGACCCTTGGCCGAATAAGCTTCATAAACGAAATCTATAAGAAAACAGAATCTCAGCCATCAGTAGGCCCCAGGAAAATCATTTCTAAACAACCTACTAGTTCCCTTCAGGCCACAGGATCACCATCTGTAGCCTTTGCTGAGGTGCATAGTCAAACTGAAGAGCAGGACTTTCAAGAAATTGAAAATTCTACTCCAGAACTATTGCAGGAAGGGAATTTCAGCAACTTTTGTGAAGGAGAAGGAGAAACAGGGGAAACTGAGGAACCAAAATCTCCCATTGGAACAGATCAGCCATTAAACAACCCAGATAAGGGGAGCGCTGCGAAAATCATCGTTGAAGGAGTCCAATCTCCTCAGACATCAGGTATTCCCCTTATCCCAGATAAAGGAAGTGCCATTAAAACTATCCCTGTTAAAATCGTTCCCTCTCAACCTAGGAATACCCTCCTAGATAACCCAGAAGGTTATTGGCATATATTCGATCCTATGGCTCAGAACCAGCCAAATACTCAAACCTCTACATTACAATATCCTATAGTAGATTCTACAGCAAATGCGCCTATGAAAGCTATCCCTCTTCAACATATCCCTACATTTCACGGTCTCACATCGGAAGATCCGGATGCATTTTTATTCGAATTTGATGTGTTGTGCAGGGGATATGATTACACCACCGATCCCCAGAAATTGAAATTATTCCCCTCTACATTAAAGGGGGCTGCTTTAAGATGGTTTATGGGACTAGGTGGTGGGGTCATCAACAATTGGGATCAAATGAAAGAGTCCTTCTTAAAAAATATCAGGATTATTGTAGGTCTAGAGAATTGAAAGATGAAATATTACAAATGACAGCCAAACCGAAGGAAACATTAGAAGAATATGTGGAACGTTTTCAGTACAATTTACAAAGATCTCCTTATGCATCACTACCTTTACCTGATAATGTGTTAAAAACTGCATTGATAGGGGCATGAAGGAGCAGTGGATTGAAACATTAAACATCATGGGAAAAGGGGATATTTATCAAGAGAATTTTGCTGACATTATTGATTTATGTATCAGGAGTTCGAGAGGCAGCACAAGAGTAAAACCAGCAGAATATGATCGGTTTGCAAGAGATAACAAAATATCAACAGAAGGAGTAACACGTGTGGAGATTGGAAATTTATTAGAAAATTTTAAAACTGATATTCTAGGGACACTAACTACGCAACTTGATATTATGCAGGCCAAACAGAAGCAGATGGAGGCAGAACAGAATTTGGCAATATTCTGCCCCCGATGCAGGAAAAAGCATAGTCACAAGGAGTGTCCACTGGATAAAGTCCAAACATGTGCTATGTGTACAAAAGATCATCTTACGGAAAGCTGCCCCTCACTTCCTGGATTAAAAGCAGTATATAAGCAAGTAGAGGAAGAACCAGAATCGGTGTATTTGATCAACCAGCGCCGCCAGTGGCAGCCGAGACAATCTTGTATGTTTCCAGACCCAACCTCTTCTTTTCAGCCTCCACAATATAATGCTCAAAAATATAATATGTGGCAAAGTCAGTCCCAACCCCCATTTTCAAACTGGTCACCACCGTCGTTTCCTTCTTCAAATCCATGGCTGAATCAGGCAAGCCAATCTGGTTGGCCGAATTTCCCTTACACTCCACCATATTGGCAAAATAGCCCATATCCTCCACAATGGACTCCCCCTACTTCACAAAGTTCACCCTGGCAGACAAACTGGCAAAGACCAATGCAACAGCCAGTAGGAATTATTCTACTCCCTCAACCTACTCTGCCAGCTTTACAACAAAATCCCCAGTCTAATTTGAGACCGCAACTCCCAGCCCAACCCAATCCCAATCCAAATAACAGACCGGTCCAATCTCTTCAAATCATAGAATCACCAGAAATAGGACCCGACCTGTGGGAGTGTAACGATATTCAATTACGATCTGGACGTATCATTGAAACTGAGGGAGATAAAACCGTTCATATCGAAGATCAGTTATCAAGAGAACATCAATTACAACAAGAGGATGTAAATAAGCAGCAGACTCATAATCAAGCAACCACATCCTCTCCTCCGTTCCCAGAATGATTAGTCATACCTCGACCTTTACAGTATCCTAACTTTGACATTCTGGTAGAATTACAAAACTTGTACATAAAAATCTCATTCCTCCAAGCCATTCAAGACATTCCTATATACACAAAAACTATCAAAGAATTGTGCATAAAGAAACCAAGGAGGAAAATAACAACTAATCCAAGAGTCCAAGTAGTCGGTACTTTATCTGATTTATTATCTGGGAAAGAAACACCCATTAAATATGAAGACCCAGGAAATCCAATTGTAACTGTTCAAATTTATGGTCAGACCCTGTCTAATGCCTTAGTTGATCTAGGAGCTGCAATCAATATTTTAACAACCACTACCTATCAAAAGCTCGGCATTACATCTGTAGACCCCACCTCTACTTTGTTAGAATTGGCTGACCGATCTGTGGTTAGACCAGAAGGTACTCTACATGATGTCATGGTCTCTGTAGATTCCTGGGAATATCCAACCGATTTCTTGATAATTAATCCAAAAACCCGACTTGATGGACACCCGTTAATCCTAGGTAGACCTTGGCTTGCCACTGCCGATGCTTATATTGGTTGCCGGCAAGGAAATATGACCATAACCAAAGGACCTGATATCAAGAATTTAGTTCTATACCCTCCAGCGCAGCCAAGTGTCACAATAATTAAAACTAACAAGTATCCTGTATCATACCTTACTGATAACATTAGATCTCCATTAACTATACAAGAGGCACTTGATTTTAAAGATCAAACAGAAGATGATGCCATTAACAACTTCATTAGTCAAACTGAATCCGGATCCTGCACACAATGTCACATGATAGAAGCAGCATTTGATAATGAATTAGAAGAAGATCCTCTGAAAGACACACATGATCAAACAATACATGTTACTTTTGTCGCAAATATTAAAATTGTGGAAATTGAACCGGGAAAAACTTTAAATATCAATGCCAACCTCACATCTGAACAAGAAACTAAGCTCATCCATCTGTTAAGAAAATATTAAGAAGCATTTGCATGGGATTACCCTGATATGAAAGGAATCGATCCATAATTGTGTACACACCACATTTATATAGAAAAAGATGCTAGACCTGTCCGTCAACCGCAAAGAAGACTTAATCCTCATCTAAAGGATGTGGTAAAAGTTGAACTTCAGAAACTTTTAGATGTCAATTTTATTTATCCTATTTCTGACAGTAAATGGGTCTCTCTGCTGGTGGTGGTACCAAAAAAGAATGGGAAATGGAGAATTTGTGTGGATTACAGGGAGCTCAATAAAGCAACACAAAAAGACCACTTTCCTCTCCCGTTCATAGACCAAGCGCTAGATACTTTGGCAGGAAAGAAATTCTTTTCTTTCCTGGATGGCTTCAGTGGATACATTCAGATTCAGATTGCCCCTGAAGACCAGGACAAAACTACTTTTACTTGTCCTTGGGGAACATTTGCCTACCGAGTTCTACCTTTTGGCCTATGTAATGCTCCTGCCACATTCCAAAGGGCTATCCTTAGCATTTTTGCAGATCTAATAAATGATGGACTTGAAGTATATATGGATGACTTTACACCATATGGAGATGATTTTGATCCAACACTAAACACCCTAGAAAAAGTCCTACAACAATGCATAGCTACCAGGCTTTGCTTAAGCCACGAAAAATGTTACATGATGATGACAGAAGTACTTATTCTAGGACACTATGTTTCAGCAACTGGCATTCAGGTAGACCCGGCCAAAATCCAAATACTTTTGCTTATTCCCACTCCTACTACTCAAACAGAGGTATGCAGCTTTCTTGGATTCTCTAGTTATTATAGACGATTTATAGAACATTATGCACACATTGCTGCACCTTTATATGCACTAACTGGTAACGTTGATTTTCTTTGGACAGAAAAATGTGAACGTGCTTTCAAGGATTTAAAGAAGCTCGTATCCACAGCCCCAGTCCTTCGAGAACCAAACTGGGATTTTCCATTTCAGATATCATTTGATGCCTTAGATACAGCCATTAGCGCAATCCTTGGGCAGGAAGAGGACAAAAAACCATACGCTATCTATTATATCAGCAAAAATTTATCCCCTGCTGAATTAAATTACACTGTTACTAAAAAAGAATTCCTAGCTATAATACATGTTGTCAATAAGTTTAGACATTATATTACAGGCTATCCTGTTATCTTGTATACAGATGATCCCGCCATAAAATATTTAGCAAATAAGCCTGTCACAAATGCTAGAACAACTAGATGGTTGATCTTATTGTAGGAATTCGATATCACAATCAAGGATCGGCCCGACAAAGAGAATCCTGCAGCCGATTTTCTCTCAAGAATGCCAAAGCCAATTGATGCAGTAGCAGTTGAAGATCGATTTCCGGACGAACATCTATTTGCTGTTGTCGTTCGAACACCCTGGTATGTTGATGTTGCCAATTACCTTGCAGTAGGTAAACTACCAAAACACTTAACCCTTAATGAACAAAAACAGATTGTTCAGAAGAGTACTCGATTATCTTGGATTGGGGGCTATTTGTTTCACACAGGGGCAGACATGCATATCAAGAGATGTGTTCGAGAAGATGAAATCTTTGACATCCTAAAAGCCTGTCATGACGGACCATGTGGGGGACACTTCGCTGAGCGTAGAACTGGACATAAAGTATTACAGACAGGAAATTATTGGCCCACGATTTTCAGAGATGCAAAGAAATTCATCCAAGCCTGTGACAGCTGCCAGCAAGCAGGATGTCTTGGTCAAGCTGACGAGATGCCTCTGAAACCACAGTTAGTCATCGAACCATTTGAGCAATGGGCTCTTGATTTTGTTGGACCCATCAATCCCTCATCAAATCAGAAAACATATATCTTGGTGGCAACAGAATATGTCACCAAATGGGTTGAAGCAGAAGCATTGCCAAGAGCCACAGAGGACTCTGTCATACAGTTCTTGTTCCATCTATTTGTACGTTATGGCCTTCCAAGGGAAATAGTTACAGACGGAGGACCACAATTTGCTAGCAATAGATTAGTTGCAACATGTTAGGATATTCCGACACATAGGATATAGTTAAGTTCAACTTGGTCTAGTATAGAGTTAGGTTAGAGTTAGGTAAAGTGTGTTTCTTTACCGTTGTACATTTTGTAACTTACAATCTGACGGTCACGATATGTAGTGATCCGACGGTTCACTCTCACCTCGGTATTACCGACACTTGATCCGTGGCTTGACACCCGATTGGTCCATGAGTTCTATTTAAAGCGCATGGAGGATCATTGTTCGGGTAATCCGTGCATGAGAGAAGCTTATGTAAATTTTCATTCTTTGATTAATAAATTGCCTGTAGTACCCACGTTGGGACAGGCCGTGGACTGTTTCCCTCCTTGCACTCTGAGGGTTTTAACCACGTCAAAAATACTGGTGTATTGATTTGAGATCTGGTTGTGAGCGGTGTCCTTTTGGTATTCTTTCTATGGAACTTACCCTGTAAATTCCTACATGGTATCAGAGCTATTTGAGGGCTGCGTCCGTTGGTGATCCAAATCTGAAGCCGGTAGAACTGCATGCGGCTGTCGTTTCCTAGATTTGTTGTTTCTGACTGCTTTCGGGCCAAGGGGACTGCTCTGTTGCGTTCGGAGCATCTGTTCCAGTGAGGAACCCCTTTCGTTTCACGCGAAAAGGTTTCCGGTAGCCCTAGCTACGTCATTTTTCAGATCGGGAGGTATACAATGTTTTTTTTTTGCAGTTTACTGTTATTTTCTCTCTGCTTATTTCGGTCTCAGTTTATTTAGCCTTTTTTTTAACCGGATCTATACCTTTCATTTCTGCGTATGCTCTTTGCCCTGCGACTCTATGCGATCTGGGCAAATCAGAAACAGAAAGGAAGGATTTTTCTCATGCGTATGCTCTTTTCCCTGCACCTTAGTGTGATCTCGGAAAATCAGAAACATTGAGAAAAATATTTTGTTTTTCGGCTAAAGCTAACTTTGAGATTTTTTTTTTAAATTTCTAGTTTTTTGGCTAAAGCTAACTTCGAGCCGCAAGGTTCGTTTTTCTTTGCATATTCGTGTTGGGTTTGTGTTTTTTGTTTTGTAGGGAAAAAGCGCTTTCTCAAGGCAAGCACGCAAACCGAGCCCCCCCCCCCCCTCTCTCTCTCTCTCTCTCTCTCTCTCAAATTTTTTGTATAGATCAATTGGTTCAAAGCTATTTTAAGATAGTAGAGGTCTTGGGTTCAAGTCTCCATTTTGTGGGGGCGGATTTTTTCATTCCCGCACATTCGCGCACTTTGCCGGCAACGTCAACAATTTTTTTTCAAAAAGCCATAACTTCTTCATCCGGAAGCCTTTTTCAGAGCCGTTTTTTTTACAACCGCCTATTTTTTCGAGATCTATCCGTTGGAACACTTACTTTCAGTATCTTCAACTTCAGTGTTTTTAAAATGGAAAGTCCATGCCAAGTCATTCTTGACAGCACTAACTACTTCCAATGGGTAGAATACATGGAAGATTTACTTAGAAGTAAAGGTCTCTTCAGAATAGCCACAAACCAAGAGAAGAAACCAAAAGATGAAGACAAGGTGGCAAAATGGGAAAATAGACAAGATCAAGCACGTGGTTTGATAGGGATGTCTATTTCTCCTGATCTTAGATTCCACATTGCAGGACTTGAGACTCCTCATGAAGCATTAGAAAAACTTGCTAAAGTTTTTGG
This sequence comes from Pinus tabuliformis, assembly GCA_031772625.1. Classification (NCBI taxonomy): domain Eukaryota; kingdom Viridiplantae; phylum Streptophyta; class Pinopsida; order Pinales; family Pinaceae; genus Pinus; species Pinus tabuliformis. Next base: position 1,301,181,742 of record CM062809.1, read on the forward strand.
GATTAAAAATGAAATTAGAGCCCATCAACTTGAAAATGAGCTACTTACTTTGGATCCTAATATTTTTTCTTGCATTGAAGATTTCTTGTCCAAATTCAAGACCCTTAGATATCTCTTGGAAGGTGTTAAAGTTAAGAAAGAAGATGGTAACCTTATTTATTCCATCCTTACTAAGTTGGGACCAGCATACTCTGTATTTGTTTCCACTTTCCATTCTACAAGGGAAGCTTTCATTTGTCAAGGACAAGACTACAAGGCCCCTTCCTTTGACTCCTTTTGTGATTCCTTAATAAGAGAACAAGAAAAACTCTTACACCTTGGTCTTCTTAATCTTGGAAACTCTTCCACGAAAGCGTTGGCCGCCCAGCAGCAACCAAATTCAAAGAATCCTAAGAAGTCATATCCTCAAAAGAATGGTCCTAAACCATCTCAGCCTCAAAATGAAAGATCATTTTAGCAAAATGATAAGACCAATAAAAACAAATGGAAGAAGACTGATAGACATTGTAACTTTTGTAATCGAGATGGCCACCTAGAATCTAAATGCTTTAAGAAGATGGAAGCCTTGGAAGCCGCAATGAAGAAACATAACATCCATGTGGAGCCTACTTCAACTTCAACTTCCGGAATGGCACTTTCTGCATGTCATTGTCAATCATCTCAGTCTGGTTATGCATTAAATGTATCTTCTTCTTCTTCTCATTCTCATGAGTGGCTCATTGATTCTGGAGCCTCTTGTCACATGGCCAAAAACCAAGCCATGTTTTCTTCTTTAAATGATTGTAACACCAAAAATATATATATTGGTGATGATATATCTCTTAATGTTGTAGGGACTAGAACTGTTCATCTTGAAAATGGTCAGTTTAATGATGTATTATGTGTTCCAACCTTATCCTGCAACCTTCTATCTGTCTATCAGATAACTCATTCAGGTGAAGGTAAAATTGTTGAATTTTCACCTCATGATGTTGTAATCAAGGATCTAAAAGATCCTAAACAGATTCTAGCTACTGGTCTTGCTGATGATTCCAAAAGGTTGTATAAGTTTCACAACTTTGGGTCATCCAATCTTCCCTCAGTATTTGTTGCTCATAATGATGAAGTGAGCAAACTTTGGCATGAGCGATTTGGTCACTTAAACTATCACTCCCTTCAACATCTATGTAAAGAAAACATGGTGACAGGTCTTCCTATGGTATCTTGCAGAGATGGTGTTTGTTCCGGATGTGTACTCGGAAAACATCATCGGGACAGTTTTGACAAACGTGCCTCTTGGCACGCCTCAGCCCCTTTACAGCTTGTGCACAATGATTTATGTGGTCCTCTTCCTGTTGCTTCATTCTCTGGCTGCAAGTACTTCTTAACTTTCATTGATGATTTCTCCAGACGCACTTGGGTATACTTCTTAAAACTCAAGAGCGAAGTATTTAACACTTTTTTGGCCTTCAAAGCCTTTGTTGAAAAACAATCTGGACATCAAATTCTTAAGCTAAGAACTGATAATGGTGGAGAATATGTTAAAAACACATTCATCAACTTTTGCACCGAAAATGGAATTCAAATGCAACATACTGTTCCATACACTCCACAACAAAATGGTGTAGCTGAAAGGAAAAATCGCACCTTAAAGGAAATGGCTAATTGTATGCTGCAATCTAAAGGACTCAGTCTTAGTTTTTGGGCCGAAGCAATTAATTGTGCAAATTATATAATCAATCGCACTCCTACTAAGGTTCTAGAGAATATCACTCCAGAAGAAGCTTGGAGTTCCATTAAACCAGATGTAAGTCACTTTCGTGTGTTTGGAAGTGAAGCATGGGCCCATATTCCAGATGAAAAGCATAAAGCTTTAGAACCTAAGAGTGAGAAATGTACCTTTGTTGGATATTTTGAAGATGTAAAAGGTTACAGACTTATTCCATTTAAGTCCAAAAATGTTATCATTAGAAGAGATGTAAAATTTGATGAAAATAAATCGACCTGCGAGCCTAGTCGGGCGGATGTGCCACCTCTTCCTATCTCTTCTACTTTTGAAAACATTTCTTCTTCAGATGATGAAAGCGAGGATGATAATCCTCCCCCACCTTCTCAGGATCCTCAACTTCCAAGATGGGTCCGTGCTACTCGGGATGCAGCAGGTGATCTTGCCGGTGATCCTACAGATCAGCGACGTACACGTTCTCAGTTTGAAAGAGCCTCTTCTTTACTGGCTCAAGCTCCAGTAAATCATGATCCTGACACTTTTGCAGAAGCTTTAGGCCATCCACATTGGGAAGCAGCTATGAATGAAGAATATCATTCATTAATGACAAATGATACATGGGATCTTGTTCCTCTACCAAAGGGACGCAAACTTGTTAGATGTAAATGGGTTTACAGAACCAAGTATGGACCAGATGGGAAAGTTGATAAACATAAAGCTCGTCTCGTTGCTAAGGGCTTTTCACAGGTTGAAGGCATTGACTACACTGAAACCTTCTCCCCTGTTGCCAAAATGAACTCTATCCGCCTTGTTCTTTCCCTTCCTGCCTCTTTAAAATGGGAAGTCCATCAGATGGATGTTAAATCTGCCTTCTTGCATGGGGACTTGCAGGAAGAAATCTATATGGAACAACCCATTGGCTTCATACAAACAGACTCCAGCCTTGTTTGTCGACTTAAGAAATCCCTTTATGGCCTCAAGAAAGCTCCTCGGGCTTGGTATGCCAAAATGGATAACTTTCTTTTAGAATCTGGCTTTTCTAGGTGTCATTCTGACAGTGATCCCAACCTTATAAACCATGTGAAGTCCAGCCTTAAAAAGAAATTTGAAATGACAGACTTAGGGCATTTACACTATTTTCTCGATCTTCAAGTCTTGCAATCCCAAGAGGTTATTTTCCTTTCCCAGTCCAAGTATGCTTGTGATATTCTTCGTCATTTTCACATGGAAGACTGTAAGCCAGCCCCTTCTCCCTTTCAGTCTGGAGTCAAACTTTCAGTCTCTTGTACTTCTCCTGAAGTTGATGCTACCTTATTCCGTCAACTTGTCGGAAAACTCTTGTATTTAACCCATACTCGTCCTGATCTTTCCTTTGTTGTTGGCCTTGTTGCTCGTTTTATGCAAAACCCCCGTGAAAGTCATTGGAAAGCAGCTAAAAGAATACTTCGTTATGTTCGAGGTACAGTACAGTTTGGGATTCATTACAGTGCCAAAGCAGCTCCTCTGTTAGTTGGTTTCACTGATTCTGATTGGGCTGGTGACCCTGATGATCGGAAGTCTACTGCCGATTATGTCTTCACTCTTGGTTCAGGACCTATTACATGGGCTTGTAAGAAACATGCTGCCATTTCTCTTTCGTCAGCAGAAGCAGAGTATCGTGGTGCCGTGGAAGCTAGTAAGGAAGCCTTGTGGCTTCGTCAGATCCTATCAGATTTTGGCTTTGAGCAGCAGCATCCAACCACACTTTGGTGTGATAATCAAAGTTCCATTCAGCTATGCAAAGATCCAGTCCAGCATCAGCGCAGCAAACACATTGAACTACACATGCACTTCATCAGAAAGCTCATTCATGACCATGTTCTTGAAGTGCAATATTGTCCAACAGATGATCAGGTTGCAGACATCTTCACAAAGGCTCTCACAGAGGCGAAGTTCACTAAACTTCGATATATGCTTGGAGTTCAGGAAGTTTTCACTAAGGGGGGATAGGCTCTAGTGCCTCCTTCCTTCTCCTATTGTGTCATATTTGTAAATCCTTCAATCCTATCCCAAGTTGTTCTTAAGGGGGGATGTTAGGATATTCCGACACATAGGATATAGTTAAGTTCAACTTGGTCTAGTATAGAGTTAGGTTAGAGTTAGGTAAAGTGTGTTTCTTTACCGTTGTACATTTTGTAACTTACAATCCGACGGTCACGATATGTAGTGATCCGACGGTTCACTCTCACCTCGGTATTACCGACACTTGATCCGTGGCTTGACACCCGATTGGTCCATGAGTTCTATTTAAAGCGCATGGAGGGTCATTGTTCGGGTAATCCGTGCATGAGAGAAGCTTATGTAAATTTTCATTCTTTGATTAATAAATTGCTTGTAGTACCCACGTTGGGACAGGCCGTGGACTGTTTCCCTCCTTGCACTCTGAGGGTTTTAACCACGTCAAAAATACTGGTGTATTGATTTGAGATCTGGTTGTGAGCGGTGTCCTTTTGGTATTCTTTCTGTGGAACTTACCCTGTAAATTCCTACACAACACTTAATAATTATCATGTCCAGCATAAAATCACTACTCCATATCATCCACAGGCGAATGGACAAGTAGAAAGCAACAATAAGGTAATAGAATCAATCCTAACGAAAACCATTGCGTCACATAGGTGTGATTGGGCTACCCGACTACTTGAAGCACTCTGGGCCTATAGAACAACATGGAGAAGCACTACTGGTTACTCACCTTATCAATTAGTGTTTGTAAAACAACCCATTTTCCTATAGAATTTGAAATCCAAACATTACGAACAACACAGGAAGTTGGCTTAGATCTAACCGAGGAACAGATTAATCGACTACAACATATCAATGAATTGGACGAAATTAGGCTCTCTGCACTACAAAATACAGCACTGATTCAACAACAGCGAGCTAAATGGCATGACGCGCTCATCAAAAACAAAGTCTTCCACGAGCGAGACTAGGCTATGTTATATGACTCTCGGTTTCAGGACGTCCCTGGGAAACTCCAGACTCGTTGGTTGGGACCATACGAAATCCAGAAGGTACATGACGATGGGACCATCACTTTAATCACCATTGACGGTTCTGGATATACCTTCAAAGTGAATGGCCACCGAGTTCGTCTCTATCGTAAACCACTCACTCGGGAATCCTTCTGCTAACAACTACGCAGAGACACTGATATGGAGATTTTAGGAGAGGAAGAGAAGTCTTCCTCACCTGTAATTCATTAAGGAATTCATTTCTTTTTACAATTTGTACATAATTTCTTTTCTTCAAGTCGTTCGTGTACATATGTTTGAACTAAATGTGTTCTTTTGCTCAAAGATTTCGATTTTTGCCGTTCCTGAAACGAATGGCATTTGCGTGTTTCTACTGTTCCTTTTCAAAAGGAACAACATTTTTGATTTTTCGATTTTTCTGCTGTTCCTTTTCAAAAGGAACAGCATTCTCGATTTTTCTTCTGTTCCTTTTCAAAAGGAACAGCATTCTCGATTTTTCTGCTATTCCTTTTCAAAAGGAACAACATTCTTGATTTTTGTTGTTCCTTTTCAAAAGGAACAACACTCTTGATTTTTCTGCTGTTCCTTTTCAAAAGGAACAGCACTATTGATTTTTGTTGTTCCTTTTCAAAAGGAATAGCACTCTTGATTTTTCTACTGTTCCTTTTCAAAAGGAACAACACTCTTGATTTTCCTGTTGTTCCTTTTCAAAAGGAACAACACTCTTGATTTCTGCTGTTCCTTTTTCAAAGGAACGACATTTTCTTGTTTTGTTGTTCCTTTTCTAAAAGGAACAACATTTTGATTTTTGTTGTTCCTTTTTCAAAAGGAACAGCATTGCAGTGTTTGCTGTCCATTTTTTAAAGGCGCAGCATATTTTTGATTTCTAATGTTCCTTTTTCAAAAGGAACGTCATTTTGAGTGTGTTGCTGTCCTTTTTTTCAAGAAAGATAGCATTTTTTTAATTTTATTTTCTGTTGTTCCTTTTTCAAAAGGAACGGCATTGGTGTGTTCTGTTGTTCCTTTTTCAAAAGGAATGACATTTGCACTTCTGAGACCTATGCTCCTCTGTTGTTCCTATTCCCAAAACGAACACTTCTAGCATACTTTTTCTCTCTTTGTGAAACAGCTTATCCCTTTTGTTGATCTAAATTGAGGATGCTTCTTGCTCTTGTTCTTTCAAAGTCTTTTAAAGACAGCTATGCACTTATGCAATGAATACAAAATCACAACATACTAAAATCAGAAAATTATAAATCGCTATCTTTATAAGGCTCTGTATCGCTAAGAGGACAAAAGGAAGGACATACTTATTCATCATCTTTTGTTACCATTGTCTTACTAATTTTGCCTTGATTGGTTATCTTTATCATGTCATTCTTTTTAATCCTCTTTGATTTTTGTTTAGGAATAAGAGCAAAGGGTTTATATCTTCCTATTGAGATGATAAGACTTCTTCCACCATTCCAACTCTTAAGGAGTGTTGAACCACCCTTTGTGTATAAATAAGGAAAAGTGCGTTATGAAAAAAAGAAAGTAAAAAAATGAATCATAAGTTGTCAAATGTAGGATAGGGGGTCTCATTAAGAGTCAGCCTACCATGATCATGAGGATGGAAGTGAAGTGGCATTCCCACTATGGCCACCACACCAGGGATATGGTCCAAAAGGTATATCAAATAAACAAACCTTGGAATAGGAGGTCTCATCCCGAGCCGGCCTACCCACTCTTGGCCCCCTCCTCGTGAATGGCATTATGGCTAACTGGTTACCAAGCCAGCATAATGGCCTACACTTTGACATTTCATTCCTTAATATGCACATAAAGGATCATGGTTCCAGGGGTGAAATAAACAACTCTGCCAAGGTTATGGACACCTGTCAGCAGCAGAGCACTGTTAATGGTATTGAAGTCACATTGATTACACCAATAGGTAGGATACTAATACTCTTTTGTTTCTTATATCCTAGGCACTAATCATACATTATTTCCCGACTTATATATCGCATGAACAATTATTACCACCAATCATGGAAAAGGAGGTGACAATGACCACTTGAGATTTGGCAAGTACGACAGACATCCTATCCCCCGGCCTCGCATCATATCACAGTAGCCTCTTATGTAACTCGCGATCCAACTTCATGCCTCGATTTCGGTAATTCGTTGTTTTTCTAAACATGGCATATTTTCATACGCTGTTCCTTTATGACTTGGTTACAGATTAGGTGCTGCTCCTTTCCTTGAAGGCTGGGAAAGCCTATCGCATTATGGGGGGGAGGTTAACCTCATTATTCTCCGGGTTATGTATCAGCTCACTATTCGAGAAAGATAGTGTACTAGGGAATGGCACGGCTTAACGGCACGATGTTTCTATTCTTTTACACAAGTTGTTGTTCATAAGTCATTTTTGTTGCATACTCTGTGTTTTTTCTAAATCTTGCAATTATTACTCCCTCTGTGTTTCAAACTGCACAAGCAGTTTCTGTTCCATTGAGAATCCACAGTGAAACCATGGAAGGCAGGGCAATTCGAAGCGAACCACAGGAGTTGACAGTCTCTGCTGCTGCCCAGGAGATCCTGGAAAGAGCAGGATGGCTGACTTATCTCAGTCGCCTGTAGGAGTCTAATGAAATAGTGGCGATGAAATTTCTGCAAAACCTACAGGAGGATCACTCCACAATAAGGGGGAAGCGGATAACGGTCACCGACGATATAATCGCAGAAGTCTCGAGACTACCAGCCACCAAACCTGTATGGACACTAAAGAAGGAAAGATTACAGAAGATCATGGAAATTTTTCGGGACGAAGGCCAGAGCTTGACGATTAAAGGGAAGGGAGTCCTACCAGCAACGCTAGGAGAACCCTGGGCAGAATTAGCAAGAACAGTGCAAAGCTACATCACCTGCGAGGGGAGAAAAGACGTGGTAAGACCACGACATCTTAAACTCTTAGCTATTCTAAAGCAGAAATGCTTTGTAAATCTGCCTGCACTTTTGAATTCATTACTTCATGACATTGCACGAAGCCTAAAAAGGCACAGCATGTAGAGTCAGTTGTCAGCCACCATGGATTAATTCGGTTAATAGTTAGTCATAGCCTCACCCAACAGCAAAGCAGCTGGGAAGAGCTAATTGCAATAATTGAGGGGAGGGCGACAGCACCATCCCCAAAACGTAAACATACTACAAGCACACCAGAACGTCCGGAAAAACGCAGAGAATTAGTAAAACAAAAACATGTTGCGAGCACATCTGAACGACCAGAAACACGCCAGGAATCAGCAAAGCATAAGCATGACACTGATACACCTGAACAGCCAGAGAAATGCAGAAAATCAGTCTGGTTAGCCCGGATAAGAGGAAGGCTGGAAAAGCTCCAGGAAAGCACCAGCCAGCCAGTGGTAATTGAGGACGAGCAACCCTCACAGCTAGAAGTAGAAGAAGAACAAGCTGAAGGAGAAAAGGAAGGAGGCCGAGCAGTCCGAAGGGGAAAATGAGGAAGAAGCTCAGCTTCCTGAAACAGAAGCTGAGCATCCCGAGGCAGAAGCTGGACAATCCAAGCAGGAGGAGGAAATGGGGCAGCAGGTAGGTATCCCACCACAGGACCGAGTGGGAGAAGATGAATTGGCCGCAATCTTGGCCAATATGGGTGAGTATGGACAACCTTCCACTCCATCATACCTCCACGACACACCCCAGGAAGAAGATGCATCTAAAAAACCACATGCAGAAGAGGCAGAAGAAGGAAATCTGCCTGTTAATGATGAAGAGGAGATAGGAGACACTGCACGGGAACAATCTGTTCTCAAGGCACCAGAGGAAATTCCGGAGGAAGTAGGGATAGAAAAAGAAGTCACAGAACCAGTTAGGGTTCCTACCGTAGAATAGCCAGCACAAAACAGTGAAGAAGCACCCCAGGAGAAAGATCCAGGGACTAGTCACGGCCCAGAATGCAACAGAAAGCCTGTTGTTCCTTCTAATAAAACACTGGAAATTAGGGAATTACGAAAGGAACAGTGGAGGTTATTGAGCATAATAGCCCAGCTCCACCAGCAGATCAGGATCCTGAAAGCGAGGCAGAGGGTAAGGAAGACCGCAGGGAAGAAAAAGATGACCACTGCAGTAAAAATCCGCAAGATAAAAAGGCGGAGGACCAAAAATCGCCCTGCTGTTCAAAACCCTGCTGAAGATCCAACTATTGTTCCAAATGATGCTGAAGATCCAGCTGTTGTTCCAAATGATGCTGAAGATCCAACTGCTGTTCCGAATGATGCTGAGGAACAGACTGCTATTGCATTTGAAAAGGAATAGCAGGAAGTTGATATTCGTGTTAAAAAAGAAACAGACAACAAGAAAATTCAGACGGAAGCACCACCCTCAGGGGTGATAAGGGTTCTGAACTTAAAACAACGCAATAAGAAAGTTCAGGCAAAACTCCCGACCTCCACTGTTGCATGGAGAAGAGATCCAAAGACAGTGACCTTGCGCAAGGGATTGAAACAGGCTCAGCAAGAAGCAGAAAGTCTTAGAGAGCAAACGGTCCCTCACGAGAAGTATGAAGAACTACAACAGCAACTAAGGAACGTCAATCAATCTGAAAGCCAGGCCTTTGAAGGGTGGTGAAAGGAACAAGAGAAAGTTGCAAAGGTAACTCGTAGGCTAGATACTGTTATCAAGCAGATGGATACCTTGTGTTCTTTATACAATGACTTTTTAGCATGTAGGGCCCCTGCCAAAAACTATGCTTTGTTTTTACTGGAACGGTACTTACAATTAAAAATAAAAGTTGTTAAAGCAGGCGCCCCGATACAAGTTAACATTGTCCATGACTTTATAGATTGTTGTAAACATTATGAGGTGAAGGTCCGGAGATTGCTATGTGAATTTTATTTGCATAACCTCGTGCTAGATCAGGAGACTGAACTGAACCTTGGCCCTTTTGTTGGAGACATCCAATTGCAAGCATTCATCTCATTCGGGGTTAATCAGATTAAATGGCTTAAAGCCTATAACACTTTCCAGAGGCAGGAAAATGGCCTAGACTTGTGGGTAAGGGCTGAGCCTAGGGACCTAGTACGGTTGTGGAAAGCACATAGAAACCTCATGAGAACTCTGGGTGTCATCGAAACGTTAGGACCCATGCACGAGGCACTCATTCGACAAATTTTAGAATATTTTCTTTCTATCAAATACCTCGCCATTGATGCAGCCAAATTTCGGTACCGAATCTCTAATCCAAACATCCAGCTCAGGGATCCATTTATCTATGAGAATTTTCAATTAGCTACCAACCGTTTGAATCTTTATGGCAAAATCATTTTGAGGGCAGGGCCATCCTGGTTAGGATATAGATTTCGCAATCCAATTATCTGGCACCCTGCACCTGGATATCAAGCCCTATATGAGATGCCTGTGGGTCAAACAGGCCAGTTCTTTGACTACCTAGTCACTCACCATGGTTGTAGGCCTCCGCATGAGATTCCTTCTCCAGCCTATTCTCTCACTTCTTTTCATGTCAACTACGACGTTTTCATGAGGGCATGAAACAGGGTAAGCAGGGGGGTGTGTGGAGTACTAAAAAGGTATGTTTTTATGATCATTTCAATGGCTTTTCAGTGGGACTTGTGAATATTTTTACATCATGAACGTGGAAAACAATAAAGAATTATAAAAAAACATGTGGAATTAGTATGCAAGACTTAACCGCTGATAGTTTTCATTCTCCTGTGCAGGAAAGGGTAAAAACAAGGAGCTGCTGTTCCAAAGAAAAATACAAGAACAGGGTAACTGTTGTCCCTTTGACGAAGGACCGAGTGCAAACGAGGCTAAGCAGGTTGAAGCAAACCAGTTCGGAAAAGGAGGAGAAGGCACCAGCTCGGCGGAGGAGAAAAGAAGTGATTAAGGATTAACAGTTTGGCGAATCCCTCGAGATCTTCAATCCTAAGGGATCACTGCTTTATTTATCTTATTGCTTAGACATCTCCGCCGTCACCCTTATATAAAGGGACGACACTGTTAGCTTTGAAGGAGGATGCTTTTATGTAACTTTCTATTAAATATTGAACTTTGATCATCGAGTCTCGTTGAACTTGGCTCATTGTACTTTCTGTTTTATGCATTAATATAAACTTGGTGATTATCTCATCTCTGCGTCTGGATTAACTTAAAGCGGTGTACCCTTGAGGCTAAGGGCCCGACCCCGGAGGACACTTGCTTCTGTATCACTATGATTTGATTTCTGCGTGGTTTGCCTATCGTCATTAGTTGGTAATCTGATATGCTTTATAAGTTACATCATATGCTCTGTTAAGATTCGTTCATTAAGTTTTTTACAGACAATAACTGCTATATTGACTCTGCATTATATCACCAATACCTTCAGAGTTGATTGAATATTATTAGACTTAATTGAACATTGTTACTATTTTGTTACAGAGCTCTTATGTTGTATATTCGTGTTGTGGAATTTATCTGAAAGTTGTGTTATTTACGATTCAGGAGTAATGCTGTTCCATTTTGAAACGCAGTTGTATTCCTGTTGATGACGATTGGTGCTAAATCAGATTACTCTTCAAGTGTGTTGTGTGTGTGTATGATTTCCAAATGTTGTTCCATAACTTATTAGTAATTAGTGTTGTTCCATTAGCGTGTGCTGCTTGATTTGCTTGGAGAATGAAAGATTGATGTTTGATTGCAACGAGTGCATTTGAGTTGATAGGATAAAGCTTGATTACTGCTCGCGAGGTTTAGTTATTCGATTGTTGTTCCATTTCAGAATTGTTGTTCCATTTTAGCATTGCTGTTCCATTCCAGATTTGTTGCTCTATTTCTTATTTGCTGTTCCATTTTTACCTGTTGTTTCATTTATTCGCATTTGTTATTTTGGTGTGAGAGACGATCTGTGGCTGTAGTGAGCCTCGGCATTTACTGCCTCCCTCCTAGACCCATGGTCCATGCTCTAATTTCCTTTCCATCAGTTTCCAAAGGGATGGGCTATTGCTGTCGAACCCTTGACTGATAAAGTTGCCTAGCTTTAAGAGTGTGTGATTTATTCATTTGAAGTAACTTAGTCATAGACAAGCATCCGTTTACTCTTGTATTTTTGATAAACGTTGTACTACTGGCATTACTCTGACAAATAGCCTCAGATTGAGTCACTCTTTGAAATAACCAAACGCTCCCGGATTGACATATTAATGTGAGGTAATTAGAGGTGAAAGAGACCCTTTTTATAGCTCTACAGGCGTCTTGTCTTATCTATTTATCATAGGAAAAGGTTAAAATCTTTCTTTCTTTTGTTCTAGGTGTAGCTACCCACCTAGGGAAAATGTGTTTATTCGTAGATATAAATTCCATATAACAAATACCATGGCCTGCAGACCATGGGTGAGTCTCAAAACCAACCTATCACCTACCCATACAATGGGCTAAAGCCCCTTTGACTCTCACTTAGCTTTGCACTCTGCTTCCATGTTTTGTGGAATCTTTACATTTTAAAAAAAAACTTATTACAATAATTTACTTAAATGTCAAAAATTGACCCTACGAACCCTATTCCAACAGGTACCCAATACAAATATGGTGACTCGACGTTGAGTCACTCAGCGAGCTTCTCCACTTTGTGGCGGAGTTCACTGAAATCCATCTTCAATACTTCAAGGTCCACAATTCTCTGTACTACGACCTACTTCACTTCTTCAACCAACTTCTCTGTAGTTGGTCCTTCCATTGTGAGGCACATGGTTGTTTGTGTTTATTGAAAAGTCTTCAGCTTCTCCTGAATAGCCAAATAAATTTAGCTGGATTCCTATATCCATGGTTGAATTCTAGCCTTCAAAACAGATTCTTTGTGCTGCAACAACTTCCCTTCCTATGAGCACGTGAAGCACTGGATTGGTGCCAAAGTGTGCACAGACACCTTGACTTATTCATACTTTTGTTGTGCTTCTCGGATCTTTGTACGAAGTCTATGCAAGTGTGGGTCCTCTTACAAATTGGTCCATAACTCCATAGCACTTTCAAAAACATGATGGCATCTTGTTACTACAGTATCCAACGTAGAAATATGCTCCTTGATGGCTTACATCACGTTGCTCCTTGACCTTTGGTAGAGTAGTTAGTTGTAGTTTCAACTGCAGTTCTGAGATCTTCGTTTGAAAATCAAAAGTGACTCTGCCTATCTCCTCCTTAGACTCTCACACTACAGCATCCAGTTTTCGAATCTTTGTCATTGCTGCCACATCCTCTAGAATGTGTAACTATGGTACTGAATTACATACTTGTGTAATTGCAACTTCCATGCTCTGACTTCGCACTTCTAGTTCTTCTTTTTCTTTAAGAGCCTAAGCCTTCTCGGAGAAGATCTGTTCATTTTTTAATTTAAATTCATTGATTATTGAGAGTGTGTGCTACTCTCTAATCCTAAGCTCATATGAGACCCCTTGATGAAGCGCGTGGAGGGTCTGTAGTGGTAGCATAGCCAAATTCACGCCCACGCCTTTGATCTTTCCAAGTTGGGCACGGTCTTCCTCTGATTCTTCACATAATGCACATTCTGGCAAGGGAATGACTCTGAGGTCCAGAGTCTGTTCTGTTTCCAACATGCTCTCGCTCACTTTGGCAGGCTCGCTTGAGTCACACTCACTTTTGCTATGCTCACCTGAATTTTACCTCCTTGGAATTGCAGCTCGCGCAAATCCTTCTAGACACTTCCCAACATCTGCATGTACTGATGCTCAAATTGGGTCCACAGCTCTATTGTGGTATCGTGGATCTTATCCAAGGGGTCGATTTGACTTGTATTTATACATGTCCAGGAGGGTCGAATAGCTTCCTCTCAGGCCGACTTGGTCTTGTGTTGACTATTTGAATAAAAAATAAAATTTATTTTTCTTTTTTCTTACTAAAGTCCAAATGGGTTTTGGCTCAAATACATCTCTTTTTACTCATAATAAATTCTTTTTTACTCAACTAACTCTATAAGCATGAAGAACATAGTTTTGACCAAAAATAATAATAATGACGATGAATATCAATGATAAAAATTATATTTTATTACATTATGAAGACCAACTCTAGTTACAATTTTCAACACTCCCTCTTAACTAGGGAGATATTCATAATGACTCAATAGGATTCTCTCAAGTTGAAATATTCATACCAGATTGATAAGCATCAATGTTGATTTACATCATCATAGCCTTTATTGTCAAAATTGAAAAGCTTTGACTAACAATCTCTATCTCTCCACTAGATTAGAGCACATTGCTAAGAGGCATAAATTTGGAGAACATTGCCTCTTTAGGCACATACCCCATGTGGATGTTGACGAGGCATGTCCTCACAGGACTATTACCATATTCATTGTCACAATATTTGACACCAGGAAATATCGATCCTCAAGGCTATTGTTATCTTTGATTAGTGCAAATTCTCAAAGAATATTTGTCCTATTTGCTTATCCATTCCACCATTCTCCCTACTAGTGGCTTTATTAGGCTTATGATTGTTAGTCCTATCCATAGTATATGACACATGGATAATATGGTGTCCACCCTCAGTCCCTCTTAACTAGGGAGGAGATATCCATAAGCCCAAGCTTGTCTCGCAAATACTCAAGCTTCCTTTTAGGAAGAGACTTTGTCAATATATTTTCTACTTGTTCGCCAGTGGAAATGTACTATAGCTTCATGACCCTGTTGTCACTTGGATTGTACAGACACCACAGTAGCCACTCAGGGCGGGGGCTGTCACTCTGATCCCTGCCCACTCCATTCTAGATGTCCCCCAACAACAGGCTATGGGGGTCGTCCCTATGGAATGAGGTGAAGGAAAACAAGTTGGGATTCAGCTTGTTTGGGAGACATGGATGACTGGCCTAGCTACTCGGTTAAATTTAGCAACATTTATGGTTAAATTAGATTTTAAATAGGAGACCAATGCCTTATGGAGTCACAATTATTGTCTGATATAAATTATTTCCAAGTAACCAGATGGACAACCCTTATTTAAGTGATTTACTAACCTATATTATGTGTAAGTCTTAGGATCTATGTGTGATGCAGTGATCTTGGTTTATTTTAAGTATATGCCTAATCTAAATGTAACCTTCCCTTAAATGTTTTGAATTTGGGCTCCAAGGTAGGTTGTGGGAAGGAGTCCAATAGGAAGTAGGCCAGGGCCTTATTAATGATACCTTATGTTGTGCTACTATCGCATGGTGCCTCCAGTGCTATAGAGACTGGCTCTGATGACTGAAAGATCATTGTGTTAACCACTGAAGATTTTTCAAGCCTCTCAAGCTAGATGAGAAGGGTTGCCCTAAATTTCTATCAAGCTAGCTTATGCTAGGAGGTAATTTTTTAATGCAAGCTAGATCTAGGATGCTTATGTAATGATGATGAGTGAAGGCCTCTTGAATTAAGAGTATTGTGTTATTTAAGTACTTAATGTGATTTATGTTGAAGCAAGAGTACTTAATAATAATGAGATGACAATCTTAAAAAAGTTAAATGCCAAAAGATACAAGTGCAAACTTCAACAATATTCCACAAGACGTTTAGAATAGATATCTAACTCAACAATGATTACCTGAGATATGCCAATGACCGATTCTTGAAATGCTCACTTAGAATGATAGCCAAAGATGCCAAATGCTTAAACAACTTAAACTACCAATGAGATTCAAAGACTTGAGTGTGCTAAGTGCCAAGTTAACAAATGTTATATTCCAACATCAACAAGAATACTTCAGCAATTATTAGTTCTAGGACAGCAATAGGAAAATCACTTTAAACCATGAAATTTTCCCAACATATGAAACATAAACTTTCCCAATGACCAGCAAATATAAATTTATGTGTTTAGCCCACTTAACGATGATGTATTCAGTGATATTTCAGATCTGAAACAAGTTATTACAACATTAAATAAACTAACAGATCAACAAGCTAAAGAAGCTACAACCAATGGCCTAAATGCCCAAAAATAGGAGAATTCACCAGAATTGAAAAAATCAAATTTTAAGGTCTTTAGAATGTGATATTCATAAAATATCAGACTTGAAAAGCTTGTTACAACAATGAGGAAATCATAAAACCGATGAGATATTAATGCTTTAACAAATACTAAAGTTGCCCAAAACTTGGAAAAATTTGCCAAAAAAACTGAAAATTTGAAATTTTGAGCATTTTATGTGAATTTTTCAGAAAAGTTCAAATCTGATAAATTCAGTCATGCAGTAAAATTCCAGCAAGCAAAAATTCAGATCTAGGTTAGATAACCAATGCCCAAGTCACCAAAAGTTAGGAAAATGAAAATTTTGTAGTTTTGAACAATTTTGACCAATTTGTATATGATTTTAGTGCCTAATTCGTTGTTATTATTGCTGTAATAAAATAGAGACAAATTAAGGGTTTAGAGGTCAAATCCTAGGCCCAAGGCCTTGTAGATGCACTTTCCCAAGTGGTCCAAAATTTTAGGATGAAGATTCCACCTGAAAATCAAGGTTTTATAGCCCAAGTCCTACAAAACCACCAAGGAATCAGTCCCAAAAAATTCAGAGGTGGATTTAGGGAAATTAGGGCAAAAAATGGCCAAGGAGGGCCAATGCTAGGCCAAACAAGGCCAATGTTGAGGGATAATAAGGTTAGGAGGGTAGATCGGGGGTCAAAGAGGTGAGAGGAGGCCAGAAAGAGGCAACATTGGAGGGAGAGATGCCAAGAAGACTTGACATTGGGGATTTTAGGGTAGATCGGGGCTTGAAAATCCCATGACCAGCCCAAGGGGCAGCTGTTTTGGGGAAATGATGGGGGTTGAGGCCTCTTAGGCTCCCGACCAGCCCTAAAAAGGGCCTAAAACCCCAACACAGGGACCAGGAGGGGTGGCGGAGGCCTCTAAGGCTTACGACCTGCCCTAAAAGGACTGAAAAGAAGGATGCAAGGGCCTAAATGGCTAACGCAGGGGCTGTAGAAGTTGACGCTAGGCTAGAGGAGGCCGGATCCGAGCTCGGGAGACCCAAAAAATGAAACCCTTGCTTTAGAAAAATTTTCTCCTCCGGATTTGAATTTTTCTTCAAAATCTTTAGTGAGTAGCCCTGCAAAATTTTCTAGAGACTAGATCTTACCCTCAAGGGCCTAGATCTAGCTCTACTTCAACTTGATTTCTTGATTCAACCTACAAAAATGAAAATAAAGCACACGAACCCCAAATATATACAAAATTTCTTAAAACCCCAAAACCCAAGTTAGTAAAAATAATATACAAATTAGATTTACAAAATTATTTACAAGATCTATAAATATACAAGGGTTTAAAAAAAAAATTGAGAAAAATGTTTTTATGACTTGTATTTGATGAATGTCTAAAAATACTTTAGAAACCCCAATGTATACTATAGCCTTAACGAAGACTTTATCCGCCATACAAATATTTGGGATCCAAGAAACTATGATTCTTGCCTAAGTTTGTGAACTTGGAGGCCAAGGGCTGAAGTACCTGCAAACACTATGTATTTATCTCAAAATAATTTGTTAATCACATGGGGAATCAAACCACCTAAGACTAGCCCAAAACTATCAATAGTATGATTTTATCTCCATCTAATGATAAAATAGATCTTACCAATATTCAACACAACATAGCATTGCCCATAGTTAGTACATATCACAAATGTAGCTTTATGTAGCTTTGGTTGTCACAACATATGATGGTAGAGTCCAAAGGTCCTTCAAATGGATCTACAAGCAACTTTTGGAACCAAACTACTTCTAAACTAACTTCATTGGTTGTTATATATTCAACTTCAACAATACTTAATGCAATTGAGTCATGTTTTCTGCTCATCCATGAAACCATAGAGGATCCCAAACAAAAACAACCACCTATTGTACTTTTTCCATTTGCATCACTCTCTGCCCAATTTGAATCTGTGTATCGCAATAACTGAATCTCATTTTCTGCAACATATATTAAACAATGATGTTTGGTCCCACTAAGATATATTAAGATGTGTTTGGTTGCTATTCAATGATCATGTCTAGGCTCCATCTGAAATTAGCTAAGAGTGCTTTTTGCAAATCATATATCTGGCCGAGTGTTGATGAGGTACATCAAAGGACCAATCAATTGTTAATAAGATGTTGGGTCAACAAAACTTGAGTTTGAACTTCTTAGCTTCTTCAAATTGGTGATCATAGATATTATCATGGGGCTTGTTTTAAGCCATATAGAGCCTTCTTTAACTTGCAAATGTAAGTTTCCTTTCCATGTACTTCAAATCCTTGAGGTTGCTCAATGTATACTTTTTCATTAGTTGTGCCATTCAAAAAGGTTGTCTTTACATCCATTTTATGCATGTTCCATCCCATAGTAGTTGCAATAGAGATGAGAGATCTAATTGTTGTGTACTTAGTTGTTGGAGCAAAAGTTTCCTCATAATCGATTCCTTCTTGTTGAGAGAATCCTCTAGCCACAAATCTTGCATTATATTTGTTAATACTCCAATCAACTACATGCTTGATTTTGTACACCCATTTGGAAGTGTCAATTGATTTTCCTTTTGGTCTAGGAACAATTTCCCAAACATCATTCTTCATTATTGATTGGTATTCTTCTATCATTGCATTCTTCCATACTTGATGTTCAACACCTTTTCATAAGAGGTAGTTTTTGCTTCAATGAGTTTTGTCAATATGATGCATAACCTGAATATCTCTTTGGTTTCTTGCTTTCTTTGAATGTTCCTTTTGCTGCTACATGTCCTTCGACTTATTGTAGATTTGATCTTAATCAAGTTGGTATTTTTCAAGTCTCTGTAATGATGACTGGTTGTACAGATTTGCTTGGTCCTTTTGGTTCTTCATGATGATCAGTTGTAGGTTCTGGAAGATTGTCTTTCCTTGGGCACTCTTCATTGGGAAGGATAATTCCTTCTTCTTCATAGGAGTCAATGGTGATATCCTTGGACTTCTTCTATGCAACACTTTCATTGAATGTAACATCTTTGCTTACTTCAATATGTTGTTCTTCCTTGATGCAGATTCTATATTCTTTGGATGATGTGCTATATCCAATGAAGATACCTTTCATACTTGTGGGGTCCAATTTCTTCCTCTTGTCCTCAAGAATATGAATGTATACAAGATATCCAAAAATTTTGACGTGATCAACATTAGGCTTCTTTCTTGTAAATGCTTCTTCCAGGGTCATGTTGTCTAAAATTCTGTGAGGACTTCTATTTTGGATGTAATTTTTTGTCATAGAAGCTTCTCCCCATAAAAATCTGGGGAGGTCTTGGTCATGTAGCATCTTTTAAAATACTTTATCTTTAGACTTCAAGAAATATATCCAAGTCTTTCTAGAGTGACCATTAATAAATGTTACATAGTATTGATAACCACAAACAAATTTCTCAGACAGAGGTCTACATACATCAAAGTGGATTAGGTCCAATATTTCCTTAGATCTTGAGTCATTACTAGGGAATGGCTTCTTCAACTTTTATCTAGGGACACCCTTACAAACTCCTTATGTTCTTCTTTCAATTGGGGCATACTTGTAACCATTTAAATCAAGTATGGTGATACTTTATAATGGAGATGGCCATATCTTCTATGCCACAATTCACAAGGATTGATGCCCAAATGTACTAAATCTGAGGAGGAAGAGTTAGAAGTCTATACAATCTCCCCCACGAATCCTAATTGTCCTTGCATTTTCTATGCTAGATCCCTTTTCCCAAACAATTACTTTTCTATCACACAAATGCTACCCTATCTCCTTTGTCTTCTAAACAAGAAATAGAAAGCAAATTCTTTTCCAAACCTGGAACATAGAGGATGTTGTTGAGATGAATGTTCCCACTTGATTTTAGCTCTATGGAGGTAGATCCAATCCCTTTGACTGAGTAACTATTCATATCTCCAAGTTTGACTTTGTGAGAAGACCTTCGTTTAGATAGGGTATTGAGATGCCCATGTTCATCTGTCATATGCCTTGAAGCTCTACTATCGATTACCCATGTGCTTTCATCTTCAAATGAAGTTGTAAGTTCCAAGTACATACTTCCATCATTGACTCCCTTAGATAGATTAGAGATGAATTTGGTAATGTGTCCTTTGATGATTCCAAAGAGACTTCTAAGAGCCTTGAGACCTTCCTTCATGTACCTTGTCACTGAAAATGAGAGAGAGAAGATAACTACTACAAAGATATCTTCAAATAAGGTTGCCATTAACCTTAGCTCCGATACCATGTTGAGAAACCAAGTACTAGATAGTTTAATGCTTGATTCCTCTTTCTTGATAATTACTTGTGAATGTTAGTTGTCTTCTTATTAATTTATGTTCTCTTCATCAAGCAATTATACAAAATATCAAAGCATAAAGATCACGAAGAGACAAAGAACACCAAAAATTAGGCTCCAAGCCAGGGAAAAACCCCATAGGGGGGAAATCCAAACCAATCCTTCTCTTATAGAATCAGATCAAAATGAGATATCCAAGACCCAAAACAAAGACCAAGACTGCCACAAGTTTCCCAAGTCAACCATCTAAGTCTCCTCCAATCATGTTGAAGTCAACAAAAGCCAATGTTGTCAAATCTCTAAAATCTATTCAAACGACTGATTTTTCAAACCTACAATGGCTGGCTAAATTTTGGCCCTATAACAGCATCAGAAAATCACAGAACCTTCGCACATGTAGTAGAACTAGGGCAGAAAAACTAATATTTTCTCTCCTTTGACTTTGGCTGATTTTTCTTCTTCTTTGGCACATAAATCAATGTTGTGTGTTGAGTGAGTGAAAGAGCTTCCAAGAGGTCGAGTTGACTTGTATTTATACATGTCCAGGGGGGTCTAATAGTTTCCTCTTAGGCCGACTTGTCCAAGGAGGTCCAACTTGGTCTTGTGTTGACTATTTGACTCAATTTTTCGTTTTTCACAAAAGTCCAAATGGGACTTGACTCAAATATATTTCTTTTGACTCATAATAAATTATTTTTGACTCAATTGTCTCTATAAGCATGAAGAACATGCTTTTGACCAAAAATAATAATAATAATGATGAATATCAATGACAAATTATATTTTATTACACTATGAAGATCAACTCTAGTTACATTTTTCAAAATACTACCCTTCACTCCTCTACATCTTCCTGATTTATCTCGTTGTCTAATTTCTAATGGTATTGCCTTTACAAAGGGTATCTCTAGTCAATACTATTGTGATTGATCTCTAGGGACAAGCCATCACCGCTTTTTCTTCTTCTTCTTGATTCATCTCATTGTCTTGCCTTCACCAAGGTCGTATTGGTGTATATACTACCATAAATATTCTCTACAAAGATTTTTTTCTTTGGTACAATTTCTTCTCTGTTGAGAGCATTATGTAGGAATTTAAGAATGACATTTTCCATATAGTGATATTTGGTAATTTGTCTTAATGGGACTATTTTCTTAGGTTATTTTATATCATGGCATTTGTTAGATAAAATCTTAATTTTTGTTAACAATGGTATGTTCTATGCTTAGCACAATTGTTTCAATGTCCTTTTAGTTAGCCCAATACAATTTCCAATTTAGTTTCCAATAGCAATCACATTACCATAAATCACATTGATAATAATTGTAGATAGAACATGAAATACAAATGCAAAAGACAAGCCAAGACAAGAGAACTCGAGATTAGGCGAATGCCAAGGGAAAACCCTTTGATCAATTCTTCTTATTATTATATCAAATGTTTAGCAGAGAGAGAGTACAAAAGTCAATAATTGACTTGCCAAATCACAATCAAAACAACCATGTCAAATCTACAGTCAACAATAGTCAAATTGTGCCCTAACCAGAAAGTCAACGCTAGTCAACGCAATAGTAAACAATCCTCGATGTAGCTCGGTCAACCCCAGTCAAACTCAACCTTCATTGTTAGTCAAAGTTAGCCGAAAGCAATCAATAAAACAATAGTCAAACTTGGTCAACTATGTAGTCAAAGTCAACAAAATGCCTTAGTTGTCGTTCTAATAAATGTGGCCTTAAAAAACGAATTCTGACCTAAAAATCGCAGTCAAATGTGGTCAAAACGCCCCTAGTCAATGTTGGTCAAACCTACAACAAACTTTGAAATTTTGGTCCTGTAATTCATCTTGCAATTCATCCTTTTGTTGCCACACGTGTGAGGAAAAGAGATGCCCAATAAGCTGTACGAACGAATTAGATGAGGAGAGAGAAGAATGTGTGTGATAAGATGATGCCAAATGAGGGATGAGGTCTCTCTTATTTATACAAATCATTGAGGGTGAAGTGACATATCTCTCGGGCTTCATGAGCCTACATGATGATGTGGCCAACCTTGACAATTTGCACATATGTGGGCATAAATTCAAAAACATACTTCTGTTTGTCCAAATTTGCTTATCTTTAGGTTGATTTTTGTCCTCACTAAAAGAGGAATTCAATGCAATAATCATCTCCATCAAATGAGTTGTCCAAAGTGGAATTTGGCCCTAATTGCCAATTTTAACACTCCCTCTCAATTAGGGGAATTCCACTTGCAAATCCTTCATGCCATCATGTACCATCTTTGCATTTCATCTCAACTCTGTTTAACAATGATGTAATAATGAAGAAGAATTGATTGATAGTGAGTCACAAGACCTTGCCACTCTCCATTGACGAAAGTCACTCTAGGGGTAAAACGACAATCAGATTAGATCCTGAATGATCAAGTTGTTGAACACCATGCATCCTAGACATAGGGTGTATGGTAGTACAGAATGTGTCCATCTATAGTGCTATGGTCCCTATCTACTTTTCCCAACTCATTGGCCAAATGATAGGTACTTCCCATGATTCCCGGACTACATGGGTAGGATGTATGTTGGGGCATCCACAGGAGAAGGTAAACCACTTATTCTGCTCATATGCCATAGGAGAAGGTGAACCACTCGTCTTATGCATATATCATCAATCATAGGGGAAGGTGAACCACTCACCCTACACACAAGTCAACCATCATGGGGTGTTACACTAAAAAATGTCACCTTGACTACTTACAGTTAGTATGGCTCAAATCAACAGTCATGCTACCCTCTTAGGCAAGTCTTATGCCTCTGTTATCCATCTCAAACTCAAAGAAGAGAGAAAGTCTTGTAAAAAATATGTTTATCTCTGGGGTCGCAGGTTCTCTCTAGCCTTACCTGCGGGGACGCTGACCATGTTCACAAAAGCTGCGTCCATGGACGCTCTGTATGTTAAGGGACAGGTGCGTCCTTCTGTAAAAGGCAAAATGCGTGAGTTTTATCTTGAAAAAGTTACTTGTGGTTACTTCTAGAACCTTCTAGAGGTCGGTTTGATGAAATGGATGCGCCTCCAGTTGGTTCATGTATCTCTATTAAGAGGGAACTTATCCCATCAATAAGGGAGCTATCCCACCCAAAGAGGGGGATTATCCCATTAATGGTGGACCTGAATAACCTCTTTACAGCACTATAAATAAAGACATTGAGCCAGAGGGAGGAGAGGTTGAAAGCTATAGATTTCTAAGGGTAAATGCTGCAGGAATTAGGACTCCCATTTAGAAGTTTGTGAGGAGAGATTGTCACCCTTACTTGTTCTACTTGGAAGTAGGTGAGCTTTGTCAAAGTAGAGGAAGACTCTTGTGGACCCTGGAAGGAACTTGCACAACACCAAGGCTCAGGTTGTAATGGTTCCTTTTGATTACCTTTAATGCAAATTGGTCCATTCTTCTCAATAGCTTGTTGTTAATGGGTTATTTCATGTACTCCTTGGTCTATATGTTGAATATGCTTTGTTTTATGTTATAATCAGGTGCTATTTAATTGTTTGAACTGTTGGTGATTGCAGGTTTTGGAGAACGGGAGGAGCTCATTCGGATCAACAAAGCTTGGACTTCTACAATAGCGTTTGGACAGAGGTAAGAACGAAACACCTTGATTTCTCATATCATAATGTATGTTTAGAGAAGGATAGCTCCAGTTTGTTTTGTTTGTCATTAGAATGTCTTAGACTTCTAGGAAGGTCAGTTGTGTCCGCACCCTTGACCGATTCCGTGTGACAAATTGGCGACTCCGTTGGGGAAAGATTCCATTGATGAAAAGAGTCCTTTCTTTTGTTTGAACTTTGCTTTGAGAAAATTGATTTATTTTTCTGGTTTTGGCTCTGTGATCTTGTCTCTGGGTGGGTTAGCTTAGGATTAGTTTTATTTTTGGTTTTCTTGAGTTTTTCAGTAGGACGCACCCTCTGAGTGCTGCACAGTGCGTCCCTGGACGCACTTTTGCTGTGTGCACAGAGCGGGCCCGCACCTGTGCTAACGGGTTGCCTGCGTCCCCTGCCAAAATTTGGAAAAAATCCACTTTTTGCCTTTTTTGCTCTTAGATTTTGTTTTTTCTTAGTTTCTTCTGCCCAGATTCATCAGTCCCCTGTCATAAATCTTCACCTAAGCTTGTTTCATTAGCATTCCTGCTCTAAGCTTTCATCAATTGGGTGTTTTGAGTCTCTTTTTTGAGAAATTATTGATTTGATTTCCTTTGGTCATTACTTGGAGGTTTCTCTCAGTCCTTTCACAATTTTGCATCTTTTTGCTTCTGTTTTTGCAAAAAAAATTCCCCCCTCATTCGCCCGGGGGGGGGGGCTAAATTGTGTATGAGTGTTAATCGCCTTTGAGTGTTTTCATGTTTTGATCTTTGGAACTCTCACCCAATTTTCTCGACTTGCACTTGATTGGTTCTTAGATTACATTAGAATCGTCTTGTGTTTGAGAATTCTCTTGCATAGATCACATTTGCATAATTAGAATTCTCATTTTCGGAATATGAATGAAAAATGTGCATAGATTACATTTGCATACTTTTCAAATGAATTATGCATAGATTACAATTGCATAGTTTACATTCTGAAAAAAACAATCGTAGATTTAGATCAGTTTTCTTTGATTTGAATTTGCACAAAAATAAAAATAAAAAATGGTTTGGAATTGATTTGCATTAGTTTTTCTTAATAAAATCAGTGCATTAGAGAATTTGTTATTTTTCTCTTAGTAATCAATTTTTGCATTGTTGGAAGTGAATGGAAACTCTCTCCTTACTTTAGTTAGGATTCATCGAATTGAAAAGATTACATTATCATATTCGATTGCATTCAGTTGAGTCGGGTCATAACACCATTGGTTTCATCTCCATTTACCCATTTGAGTAAAAACAGCCTTAATAACACAGCGCTTAATTAAAATTCATCTAGTAATTTTTACATTTCTAGGGCTCTGAAACACCAACATAGCTTAGGCTAGTGTCTTGGAGTAGGTGAGTACTTAACTCTCCAAGATAGTAAAACCAAACAAGTAGCTGATCTTGTGATAGAATCAAATCCAATTGTTACATTTACACTCTGGGAAAGCTCCTCTTAAAGGAGAAGCACGAGCTCGTGTCCGAACCAGTGAGGGGATCCATCCTCCCTCGTTGGGAACGACGCCAGACAGTACGTATTACAAACGGTAAACCTCGGATTAACCATTGTCGAGGAGCTAGGGGTCACTTATCGGTAAACCTTGGATTACTGTCAAGGAGCCGGTAAGGGGATTGAGCTTGCTACTCTGCCCTTGCGTGCTGTCGGAGTTTAGATTGTTCCCCCAGGTGTACTTGTTGCCGTTGGTAACCTTAGTGACCATAATATTTAGGATTCTACCCAAGGTGACGGTGGAGGGAAGATCCCACTGTACCTGGAGCAGACGTCGGCTATACTCACTTGGATTTTCTGGGGGGTTCACTTCACTCGAGACGGTTAAAGTGGAGGAACTTGTGCCGGTCTATTCATTAAGCAGGTTGCCGGGGTAACTGTTCCACCCGCCATTTCTATACTGAATTCTGCGAGGTTGGGCTTCATCACCAACTAGTGTTTTCGGTCCGGAGAGCTTACTGTTTGTGTGTGGTTTGACTCCTAGATTTGATAGCGCGTGTTAATTTGTTTTTTTTTACTTTTAGAGACCATAGGTGTGAATTGTGAATTTTAGTTGTTAAGTGTGAATTGTTAATTGTTAATTTTAGTTTTAAATTGTTAATAAAATTCACTGAAGTTGAATATAATGGCAAATGTTCCGGAATTTATCAACCTAGGAACCCCTCCTAATGAGAATCCTAGTACTTTTCCTTACTTTGGAAATGTTGGTCCTCCTTATATGGCTACTTTGTCATTACCTGGATTTACAATAGGTTTACCGATATGGTTATTTTCAACTTCGTTGGCCCAAAATACTCCAATTGTTCCATCTCAACCGGATGCTTCACCTCAACAGAGTTCACCATCTCAACATCACCAACCTTTTGTTGACCCTTTACCTTCTTTGCCTAATTTTTCTTCCTCCATTTCTCCCTCTTCGCCTGGTAAAAGCCTCGATGCTAGTAACCAGGAGGCTAAGAAGAAGAAGAAAGGGAAGAAGAAGAAGAAGAAGAAGAAGCAAGATAAGAAAAAAGTCAACCAACCAACCATGGCTGTAAGTGTTAGTTGTGTTGAGGAAAATTCCGACATGCATCGTAAACCCAAATACCCTTGCAGGCTTTGTAAGGGTGACCACTTCCTTGTCAATTGTCCTGGTATTCCAAAGGTCCTGGAAGTTTGGTCAGAAAAATCTCATCAACTTTCCGTTGATCCATCAACCAGTGATAGTCAGGTTCCTGGGAAAAAGGGTAAAGTTAGGTTTCCTTGTAAGTTATGCAAAGGGAGTCATCAAACTCATGTTTGCCCTCACATGGATGAAGCCTCAACATTGTTGGAAAATCTTCCTGTTCCACAGCAAGAATTTCCAACTGGTTACCGTAAACTTTCTCCCAACCTACCGTCAACTGACGGAGTGATTGATCTAAATTCAAGTATAGTCGATCACACTCTCCCTTTGGAGAGTGAAACTCATGTCACTCAGGTTGATGATCAATTAGTTGATCAAGTGGTCGATTCAATTTCACGTTCGATCGATCCCACTTTCCATCTAGAGAGTGAATTTCATACCGCTCAGGTTCTTCTTGTTACATCAGATTCTTCTATGCCGGGGGGCATTTCACCTGTTTCTACAGAACCCCCTCCAAGTACTGAGGTCTTTTCCTTTGATTGGAATAGACTGACAGAACCTCGTCTTCCTTCCTCCATCCCTTTCCAAATCATTTTCAAGGCTGGTGGTAGGGACATACATCGTACACAGGTAGATGAAGGTGCTTCTGTTAGTATTTTATCCTCAAATGTTTGGAAAGCTTTGGGTTCCCCTCAGCTTGCGCCTATTACGCAGAATCTGAAAGCTTTTAACAGAACCATTAGTGAACCTTTAGGGATCCTTCCTAAGTTTTCAATTACCTTGGAAGGTAAAACTGTATGTATTGATCTTATGGTAGTTCGAGGTCCCTTGGATTTCAATTTACTCCTTGGGCGAGACTATGTTTATGCAATGAAAGCTGTCGTATCGACACTCTTTCGCGTGATGTCTTTCCCTCACAATGGCAGTATTGTGACTATAGACCAGCTTTCGTTCCCTAGTCTTGTTTCAACTACCACTAATATGACACCCCTAAATGTTCCTGATTCTACAGTGGTATCTACCCTGCCACGGGTTAATTATGTGGCAACCGGTCCCATGCTTTCAGTTACCGATGTACGTGAGCCTCTCACTGTTTGCTCATCTCCCTTTGATTTAGATCCGGTAATTGACATGGAAAACTCTATGGGATTATTTGAACACGATGTTCTTATTCCTTTTGAGTCCCTTGACGTGTGTTCCTTCCAAAAAACTATTCTTCCTTCGGATGAAGACCTTTTGGAAGCCATGATCAAGGTGTGTCCATTGACATGTCTTTCTTCCAGTTGGAAGCCATGATCAATGTTGCGAGGATAGTTTTCCTGTATCAACCTCGTTAAAAAATGAAATAGGAGAGTCATGAGCATAGTTCCTTGTCTTGTGTCAAGCTCATTAAAAAATGAAACAAGGGTTGCGAGGACGGTTCCTTTTCCTGTGCCAACCTCGTTAAAAAATGAAACAGGTGTCCATGAGGATAGTTTGTTCCCGTCTCAACCTCATTAAAAAAATGAAACTGGCTGTAGTGAGGAAAGTTCCTTTTACTGTGTCAACCTCGTTAAACAATGAATCAGTGTGTGCGAGGACGGTTCCTTTTCCTGTGCCAACCTCGTTAAAAAATGAAACAGGCTGCAACGAGGATAGTTTGTTCCTCTCTCAACCTCGTTAAAAAATGAAATTGGATGTTGTGAGGAAAGTTCCTTTTACTGTGTCAACCTCGTTAGAAAATGAATCAGTGTGTCCGAGGAAAGTTCTTTTTACTGTGTCAACCTCGTTAAAAAATGAATCAGGTATGAGGATAGTTCTTTTCTTGTGTCAACCTCCTTAAAAATGAAACAACTCCCTTTTCAAGTTAAATATTGAAAGTAAACCTTCATTTCATCCAGCCGGTTGAATGCAATGAAGCCTGGGGGGCATGTACCTCGCTTTGCGTCATTATGCTGGGGGCATGCGAACTTTTTGAGCACAGTTCCTTGTCTTGTGTCAAGCTCGTTAAAAAATGAAACAAGGGTAGGTTAAGTAGGTAGATTTTAGAGCATAGTTCCTTGCCTTGTGTCAAGCTCGTTAAAAAAAGAAACAAGGAGTCAAGAGCATAGTTCCTTGTCTTGTGTCAAGCTCGTTAAAAAAAGAAACAAGGAGTCATGAGCATAGTTCCTTGTCTTGTGTCAAGCTCGTTAAAAAATGAATCAAGGTTTTTAGAGTAGAAGTTTTTGTTAGGTAGATTGTAGAAATAGTTATGAGCATAGTTCCTTATCTTGTGTCAAGCTCGTTTAAAAAATGAAACAAGGGTTTGAGGATAGTTCTTTTCCTGTGTCAACCTCACTAAAAAATGAAACAACTCCCTCGAGTCTTTCCAAGATCTTGAAAGTAAAGCTTCATTCCATCCACCTCATTGAATGCAATGAAGCTTGGGGGGCATGTACCTCATTTTGCGTCATTATGCTGGGGGCATGTGAACTTATAACAAGCATAGTTTTTCGTTTCAAGCTTGCATAAACATGAAACCGAATCCGAGCATAGTTCTTTTCCTGTGTCAAGCTCGTGAAAAAATGAAACAAATCCTCCTCTACTTGAGTCGAGAGTTTGACTAGATCTCAAATGTTAAGTTGAATATTTAGGTTAGTTAGTTTTGCATAATTTTCTTATAGTTTAGGTCGGGTCTTTCAAACGATCTCGTTCATGAACCTTCATTTCTTCCAACTGGTTGAATGAAATGAAGCAGGGGGGCATGCACTCTAGCAGTTACGCTTAGGGGACATCAAGCATAGTTTTTATCTGTTTCAAGCTTGTGTAAAATGAAACTACTTTGAAGCATAGTTTTTGTCTATTTCAAGCTTTTGTAAAAATGAAACCTATCTCGAGTCAATTTCAGTTATTTTCAAGACTCGTTAAACTCATGAAAATACCGAGACTATTTTGCTATCTTTCATTCTCGTAAAACAA
Organism: Pinus tabuliformis; assembly: GCA_031772625.1. Taxonomy (NCBI): domain Eukaryota; kingdom Viridiplantae; phylum Streptophyta; class Pinopsida; order Pinales; family Pinaceae; genus Pinus; species Pinus tabuliformis. Next base: position 1,301,210,984 of record CM062809.1, read on the forward strand.
ATGAAAATGCCGAGTTCTTTCCATCTTTTCCTGCTCGTAAATTAAATTGAAAGTTGGCCATATGAGTACATTTTTATCATTTTTTCGAACTCATTAAAACTTACGAAAAAGTGAAAACCATGAGTACATTTTTATCCCTTTTTCGAACTCGTTAAAACTTACGAAAAAGTGAAACCTTGGAGTTCTCTTTTAAGCCCTTTTCAGACTCCTAAAATATGAAAAGATTGCCGAGCTTTTCTTTTACACTCGTTAAAACGGAACTAAAAGACGGTCCCCTTATAGCTCTTTTCTGACCGTAAAAACAGGAAAAGATTGCCGGGTTTTTGTCGTTTCAAACTCGATACGGAAATAAAACGACGTGTCCTTAATCGCTTTTTACTTTTCAGGTCAGTGGCACTAATTATGAAAGTACTCCTTGGTTGCAAGATCAAGCGGTTCCCCCAGGTATTATTTTATACTTTTTCGGGCTTGAGGGACACAAATGTACGAAAAAGTTCAACGTGGAGTCTCCTTTAGTTTTTTCAGACTCTCTAAAATTGAAAAACGCAGAGTTTCTCCTATACTGGGCTCGTTAAACTTTTACAGTAGAGGACCTGTTCAATTACAAACAGGAACGAACCACTCCTTCCTAGGGTTCGAATTTAAACTAGGTTGGACTCGTCCAAAGGATGAGCTTATAATCGAGCATATGTTATCCTCCTCAAGCTTGTTAAAAATAAAGAGGTACTTGCCAGAAATGGTGGGGGAAAAGAGAGAAGAATGAACCTGTTTGTTACCTTTTGTCTCAAAAGAAACTTTATTACCACTCTTGAACACGACACTTTTCATTCACCTGGGTTGGGAAATCTTTTACCTCACAGTTGACCAAACCACTTTGAAAGTCTTTAACCGGGTTCCAGGGATTAACTTTGAGTTATTCGTCACCAAACCATCTGTCGTGTCGTTATGTGTTCAAGAGGTCTGCAAGCAAAACTTTCATCTGCAAAATACTTGTCATCCATTTGACTATCCCTGAGTCAGTCCTTACAGCAACATTTCTTCAACTTGAACAATGATTTCGTGTTGCAGGCTTGCCTGCAACGGGTCACTTTCTATCGACATCGACACATTATCTAGAAAGATGACTTAGGAATCGACAGTACCTTGAAGTCTGCATGCATCAATGGCAGGTTTCTCGCCTTTGACGACAGTTTACATCATTGACTTTTGATCAAAGGATTCCGTGAAGTGTTCGACATCAAAACATCTATTCACATTTCACGGGTTGTGCTTGGTACTTTGAGAACCATTGACATTACTGATGGTCTCTCTCACGCTTGTTAACAGTTTACATCATTGACTGGTAATCAAGTGGTTTCTAACATGTTCGACATCAAATCATTTAATCACATGCTTAGAATCGTACCAATTCGGGAAGTAGAAGTGAAGACCCTGGATCTAGTTTTTACCATCCAAGCTGCGAGGAATTTTGTATTCATTATCTATGTAGACTAATCATAAACAGATGGCTGCGTCCATACTGTGTCTACAAAAGTCTATAAAAAATGATGTACTGCAAGATCATTCCTGTATCAGAATAGTTAGTCCATTAGTTAAAGTTTTGAATCTGAGTATGGGAATGCCTACCTCAGTGATGATATAATCTTATACATGTATTTTGTGTTGAAAATTGCAGGTTCCAACCAGGTCATCCACAAGACAATCTTTGAAATGATAAAGCGCTTCACCCTTCCTAGAATTACAAAACCCTAATCTATTCCAGGCTTCGCACTTTAGGGGGCAATCTGTTACACTAAAAAATGTCACCTTGACTACTTACAGTTAGTATGGCTCAAATCAACAGTCATGCTACCCTCTTAGGCAAGTCTTATGCCTCTGTTATCCATCTCAAACTCAAAGAAGAGAGAAAGTCTTGTAAAAAATATGTTTATCTCTGGGGTCGCAGGTTCTCTCTAGCCTTACCTGCGGGGACGTTGACCATGTTCACAAAAGCTGCGTCCATGGACGCTCTGTATGTTAAGGGACAGGTGCGTCCTTCTGTAAAAGGCAAAATGCGCGAGTTTTATCTTGAAAAAGTTACTTGTGGTTACTTCTAGAACCTTCTAGAGGTCGGTTTGATGAAATGGATGCGCCTCCAGTTGGTTCATGTATCTCTATTAAGAGGGAACTTATCCCATCAATAAGGGAGCTATCCCACCCAAAGAGGGGGATTATCCCATTGATGGTGGACCTGAATAACCTCTTTACAGCACTATAAATAAAGACATTGAGCCAGAGGGAGGAGAGGTTGAAAGCTATAGATTTCTAAGGGTAAATGCTGCAGGAATTAGGACTCCCATTTAGAAGTTTGTGAGGAGAGATTGTCACCCTTACTTGTTCTACTTGGAAGTAGGTGAGCTTTGTCAAAGTAGAGGAAGACTCTTGTGGACCGTGGAAGGAACTTGCACAACACCAAGGCTCAGGTTGTAATGGTTCCTTTTGATTACCTTTAATGCAAATTGGTCCATTCTTCTCAATAGCTTGTTGTTAATGGGTTATTTCATGTACTCCTTGGTCTATATGTTGAATATGCTTTGTTTTATGTTATAATCAGGTGCTATTTAATTGTTTGAACTGTTGGTGATTGCAGGTTTTGGAGAACGGGAGGAGCTCATCCGGATCAACAAAGCTTGGACTTCTACAATAGCGTTTGGACAGAGGTAAGAACGAAACACCTTGATTTCTCATATCATAATGTATGTTTAGAGAAGGATAGCTCCAGTTTGTTTTGTTTGTCATTAGAATGTCTTAGACTTCTAGGAAGGTCAGTTGTGTCCGCACCCTTGACCGATTCCGTGTGACATGGGGTATCAAAGGGGAAGGTGAACCACTCACCTTGTACACAACGTAATATAGGGGAAGGTGAACAACTCACCATATGGTCGCTCATCACTCCAAGAAGTACCCTAAGCCTTCAGGAGCTCCCAAAGCTCAGTTTCCAACTCAAGCAGGAACCTCATGGGAGGGTCCTTCCACGAATCCAAGTCTTTTTCGGAAGGCTAATAATTTGACCTTCCCCAAGGGTTTCATGCGGATGTCTACAACCTGCTCATCAATCTTGATGTGTTGGAGCCTTATTACTCCCTGTTGTACCATATGCCGAATCAACTGGTACCTGATTTCAATATGCTTGGAGTGGTCATGGAACACAGGATTCTCTAAAAGGTGAATCCCACTCAGGTTGTTGCATTAGATCACAGTGGTATCCAACACATGCTCAAATAACTCATTGAAGAACTTCCTTAACCAGATAGTGTCACAACAGGACATAGTAGCAGTAATATATTCGTCTTTGGTGGTGCTTAGAGCAACCGATTTCTACTTCCCTCTCATCCAAGAAATCGAAGTAGATCTCAATGAGAAGCAACATCCTGACGTGCTTTTTCTATCCACCACACTCCCAGCCCAATCAACATCAAAATATCCATGTAGCCTCAAATTTCCAGCAGTGTATCTCAACCCATGGTTAATTGTGCCACAGAGATATCTCAAGAGGTTCTTAACAGCAATCCAATGTATGTGGTGAGGCTCAGCCATAAATTGACTCAAAGTATTTACAGTGAAGCACATGTTTGGACAGGAGTTTACCAAGAACATCAGGGCCCCTACAAGTTGTCGATACTCAGAAGGGTTTGCCAATTCGGGCCCAAAAACACTTCCACATAGCTTCTTGAAGTTGAGTTCCATCGGAGTAGATATAGACTTGAAATCGACCATGCCACATATTTCTAGCAACTTCACAATGTATTTTCCTTGAGAAAGGAAAATCTCACCTAGCTTTTGTCAAACCTCTAAGCCTAGGAAGTAATGCATCAGACCTAAGTCCTTCATCTCAAACTCGAATGTCAAATCCATTTTACATTGATAAATGAGATGGTCTACACTTGTTCGAAAGAGATCATCAACATAAAGGACTAAAATAATAGGCATGTCTTTTTCAACCTTGAAGTATAAGTTAGGATCAACATAACTCCGCGTAAATCCTAGCTTCACAAGATAATTGTCAATCCTCTCATACCAAGCCCTAGGGGCTTTCTTCAACCCATAGAGAGATTTCTTCAACCTACATACATGTGTCCTTCGATTTTGAACCTCAAACCCCTAAGGTTGTTCCAAGTATACTTCCTCCTTAAGTGAGCCATGTAAGAAAACAATTTTGACATCCATCTGATGTAGGCTCCATCCTTGATTGGTAGCGAGAGTAATAATAGAATGGATAGTGGTATATTGGGCAATTGGTGCAAATATCTCGTTATAGTCCACTCCTTTCTTTTGAGAGAAGCCACGAGTAGCGAACCTGGCCTTATATTTTTGGCACTCCCATCAACTCCATGTTTTATCTTGTAGATTGATTTAGAAGTGACCATAGATTTGTCCTTCGGTCTAGGCACCACATCCCAAACATCATTATTCATGATCCATTCATATTCCTAACTCATCGCATCCTTCCATACTTAATGTTTTACGACTTCTTCAAACGTGCAAGGTTTGGCTTGAACAATAGTACTCATAGCAACAAAATAACCTTGATACCTGTTCAACTTCTTACTTCCACAAAATGTCCCTCTTGGAGCAATATGTCTTTCAACATCTTCGAGAGTATCTTTGAGCCATAGTGAACATTCCTTGAGGTATAGGGATCACTAGGAGATGGATCAATAGGATCCATCGGGCCTTCAATATTGGGCATAGGTTACTCTGTCGGAGGTTCATCCTATTTTTCTACACCATAATCATCATCCTTCTTTGGGATATGGAGATCTCTAGCTTTCCCAAGGGTTGTGTGTTCATCAAAGGTGACATCACAACTTACTTCCACATCTCTTTGACCAACCACATAGATTCTATATGCCTTTGAATTTTCACTGTAGTTGACGAATATTCCTTTCTTCCTGAAAGCTTCCAACTTATTTCTTTTCTCTTTAGGCACATGAAAATATTCCAGATAACCAAAGATTCTAAATGAGAAACATCAAGTTTCTTACTAGTGAACATGTCCTCGAGTGTCTTGAAATCCAAAGCTTGATGCAGGCTTCGATTTTGAACATAGACGACAGCGTTGGGAGCTTCTCCCCATAAGAATTTCAATAGACCTTGATCATGGAGCATGGTACGGATGGCTTCCATGATTGTTCGATTCTTCCTTTCAGCAACGCCATTCTGCTTAGGAATGTATGGGATAGTTATCTCCCTCTTGATGCCAACCTCTCTACAAAAGTCATTGAATTCATTTGATTCATATTCGGTTTCATTGTCGATCCTCAATATCTTGACGTTCTTCCTTGTTTGATTTTTCACTAATGATTTGAAAGAATGAAACCATTTGAACACTTCATCCTTCCTCTTCAAGAAATAGATCCATGTTTTGCGTGAGAAATTGTCCACAAAAATTTCATAATATTTGTATCCTCCCAATGAGGTTATGGGCAGGGAAAACATGCTAAAATGGACCAATTGAAAAATATCAATTGTATTTCTTTCACTAGAAGGGAATGGTCCCTTTGTATGTTTCCCAGCTGCACAACCTTGACAAACACCTTCATGGTTCATGTTAAACTCAGGCATACTTGTCATCATCTTCCTTACTCTAGGATAAGTCTTTGTAATGTAAGTGGGCAAATCTCGAATGTCATAACTCAGATTGAAGTGAAGTATCACTTGCTAAAGCTCCCAAAGGACTTCCACCAACTTGATAAAGACCATCAACCTTAAATCCAAGAGTAAATGCATTGTTAGGGTTTTTTTGCCAAATACTTACCTTTCCATCAATGGATGCTACCTTGAAACCTTTATCTTCCATTGCAAAAATAGACACCAAGTTCTTCTTCAAATCGGGCACATAAAATACTTCTTGTAGATGAATGGTTTGACCTTGATTCAAGTCAAGAGTGACAATACCTATCCCTTTCACGATGTAGGTGGCATTATCTCCAAGTATGATCTTTATATTAGTTTTCTTTTCAACCAAATTTGAGAGGGCCTCCTTGTATCCAATGAAGTGCCTTGAGGCTCCACTATCAATCAACCAATGATCCAACGTATCTGGAGGAAAGGTGGTAGATAGAGAAGAAATAAGATACAACTCATCTTGTTTTTCTACAACATTACTTTCATCATCATAAATGCTAGTCCTTGTCCTTTTGGGAGGTCGACCATTTCCATTTTGAGCAGCGGGAGCATTCAACTTTGTTGTTGAACCCATTGTTCCTTTGATTTCCATTGCCTTTGAAATTGTTGTTGTTGCTGTTGTCATCATCCCTTGGAGTATTCATCTTGTGAGGACACTCTCTAGCATAGTGGCCGAACCTGTTGCAATTGTCGCACTTTCCTTTATTTCCTTCCTTGAATCCCTTCTTGAATCCTTGACCCTGTCTCCTTGGACCAACATTATTCTTCGTTTTTGCATGAGAGAAGAAGGCAATAGGTTCATTTCCATTGGAAGGCTTGTCTCTCTCCATCATCCTTGTCTCCTCTTGAGTGCATCTAGCCAACAACTCATCAAAACCAGGTATCTTGTCGTTGTTGAAAATAGTGGTGACAAATACATCCCAAGGTCTTGAAAGACCTCCAAGTGCAATGAGAGTGAGCTCCCTGTGAGCAATAACTTCTCCAATAGATAGTAGGTATTTGAGTAATTCTCATGAAGTAGGATTGGATATACTTCCCTTTATCCATCTTTATGTCCTTCAACTTGTATTTGAGAAAGGATTTGATTTGCGTTGTTCACTTTCAACATCCCAACCAACTTATCGTACATCTCCTTAGATGTTCCCAAGTCAGAAATATAGGCAACCAAATGATTTTGAATGGAGTCAATGATAATTTTTTTAGCTTTTACCTCACCTTTTTTATAATTTGTCTTAGCAGCAACCGGTGCATTTGAAGGAGGCTCCACCACTTTTCCTTGCACATAGCCTATTGCATCATTCTCTTCCAAAGTCATCTAAAGTCATTTTCCATGCATGATAGTCAAATTTGTCATTGAGCTTGTCCTCAGTCTTGAAAGTAGGATGTAGAAGCCATGGAGACTTGTCCAATAGATCTTTCTTAGTGATTGCTTTTCTCTCTCTTGCTTGGGCTTTGTCTTCACCTGGGCTTTGATACCATTCTCTTGTTAGTTAACAATGGTATGTTTACCACAATTTCTTCAATGTACTTCTAGTTAGCCCAATACAATTTCCAATTTAGTTTCCAATAGCATTCACAACAACCATAAATCACATTGACAGTAACTGTAGATAGAACATGAAATAAAAATGCAGAAGACAAGCCATGACAAGAGAACACCAGATTAGGTGAATGCCGGGGAAAACCCCAAGATGGGGAAAACACTTTGATCAATTCTTCTTATTATTATGTCAAACGTTCAGCAGAGAGAGAAGTACAAAAGTCAATTGTTGACTTGCCAAATCACAGTCAAAACAACCTTGTCAAATCTGCAGTCAACACTAGTCAAATTGTGCCCTAACCAGAAATTCAACACTGTTCAACATAGTAGTAAACAATGCTCTATGCAGCTCGGTCAACCACAGTTGAACTCAACGTTCTTTTCTAGTCAAAGTCAGCCCAAAACAATCAATAAAACATCGGTCAAACTTGGTCAAAGTTTGCGGTCAACTCTGTGGTCAATCCTGCGATTAGTCTGCAGTTAAAGTCAACAGAATTCTTCGGTTCCTGTGCCAATAAATGCGGCCTGCCAAAAATGATATTATGACCCAAAAATTGAAGTCAAATGTGGTCAAAACACCCTTAGTCAACGCTGGTCAAACATGCAACAGACTCCGAAATTTCGGCCCTGTAATTTGTCATGCAATTCGTCCGTTGTTGCCACACGTGTGAGGAAAAGAGATGCTCAATAAGTTGCACGAACCAATCAGATGAGGAGAGAGAAGAATGTGTGTGATGAGATGATACCAAATAAGGGATGAGGTCTCTCTTATTTATACAAATCGTTGAGGGTGAAGTGACATGTCTCTTGCACTTCATGAGCCTACATGATGATGTGGTCGACCTTGACAATTTGCACATGTATGGGCATAAATTCAAAAACACATTTCTGATTGTCCAAATCTAATGATCTTTAAGTCGATTTGGTCCTCTCGAAAAAAAAAATCAATGCAATAATCATCTCCATCAAACGAGCTGTCCAAAGTGGAATTTAGCCCTAGTTGCTAAATTTAACAAATCTTCACCACAATTCTCTTTGGAAATTTCCGAAATTTTTTATTAAGATATCTTTTATAGGTATAAAACCTATATAAAGAATTTGAGCAGTATGTTTTTTAATACATATAATCGTTGTTTTGTTTTCTGAAATACATATTAGTATATTACCCTTTTTGGGTTTTCTCATTAACAGTGATTCATCCATACACATTGCGAAATTTATGTGGACAAACAAATGGGAATGTATGGCTTTAATGCAATTGAGTAGATGCTATGTCAACAATACTTGCCTTGTTACTAATCCAAGATTGTGCCTCGTTTCTGGGAAGGATTTTGGCATATTGTTGTTGAAGTTGATAGAGAAATGAATGAAATTGTATTAATGTCCATGATGGCTAAAACTGGTCAATGAGATTATAATACTTAAATAAATAGAGATAGCAATGGGAATTCTGATGGGGAAGCTATTACCTGCAGAAAGAAAGTTCAAGCGCAGAGAGGAGTTTTAGAGAATCTAGAATATATATATATATAGTGGGGTAATCATTGCATGGTTGAGGCTCTGCTCTTATTGCCTTGAATAACTTTGGTCATACTCTGTTGACATTACCATATATAAAATTTTTAATATGTTGCCAGATGTTTAGTCCCTTACAAGGTATTGGGCATTTGAGGGCGCTTAATAATATCAGATATTGAAATTCTGAGGATGCACATCAATCTTGCTGGAAACACTTCAATCCTGTTGGTTAAGAGGACAGCTCGCTGAAAACCCTCCAAGTACTTCCATATAATTCATGGATGGTAAATGGGGAAAACCATCCCGTCAGGATGAAGGGATCAAAAGAGTCAAACCCATGACCTCCCCAATTTTGAGTGGGAAATCTCATATCTCGCTCCTGACTACTTGAACTAACCCTCAAGGCTTTCACCCTGTTGGTTATGAACTTAACTTATGGATAATAAATATAATTGGTTGCTCTTATTATAGTTTGTAACATTTCCTTACATGAAATTTGTCAAGGTTCAATCTTTGGAATGCAAGAAAATGGTGACTTTGTCATCAAATGGATAATAAATATAATTGGTTGCTCTTATTATAGTTTGTAACATTTCCTTACATGAAATTTGTCAAGGTTCAATCTTTGGAATGCAAGAAAATGGTGACTTTGTCATCAAATGTAGTGTTGTCTTACATTTATAAAAATGATGCCCTGTATTCTACCCAGGTTGTTTGAATCAAGAAATAGAATAATGATCTGTTAACATATCAAAATGCCCTCATAACTTGCCACATATTTTAGAGTGCCCTGGAAAAAAGGACTTTGGTTCTTCCAATTTCTACTGACCAACAAGAGGTTCTAGATGCATCTTCTTGCCTTTTGAAGCGAATTGAAAAATCTAATGGAATATTCCCTGTTGATGATGTTCCGACTGGATTATTTCTTACTTTTCTTTTAAGGATGTCTCTTTTATGGTCTCAGTTAACATGCATAGGACCTTCTTTGGTTACAAATCAGTATAATTCATTGATCCACCATTATTTCAGCTAATTTGGCCACGTCTGGATGCTAGTCTTTTTTAAGTTTTTCTATTTTCTGTTCTGTTTAAGCAATTTGTGAAATCTGGAACTGTTGTAATCTTGATCTATGTATTAAGGAGAAGACCAACGACCGAATTTCACCTGTATGTTGTTTCAGTAATTATTAGTATGTATTGATTACTGTTCTTGAGTGTCTTACAGATCTGGAGACTCAACAGCTCGAATTTGGACAATTCCAGAATGGGGCTCCAAAAGCTCTTGTTTTGAAACATTTCAAGGGTAGAACAAATGAAAAGAGCAAGGATGTGACAACCCTTGATTGGAATGTAAGTTATATAATTTAATATTACGTTAAGGCGCATTTATATGTTATGGTTTCTGATCTTCAAAGAGAATCTTGTCAATATCTTAATTTTCATGTACTGCTGGACTGGTTCAGGGAGGAGGGACACTACTCGCAACTGGTTCTTATGATGGACAAGCAAGGATTTGGAGTAAGGATGGTAAGGTTGGCCTTGATTTATTTTGTTTAATGTAAAAAAATCTTTGAATAATAGACCTTGCTTTCTCCAAAGATCCATCTACTAGATATTCAAATTGCAGATTACTCTTCTAGATACGACTGTCACCCAGACCATGCTGAGCTTTTATGGGTCAAAAAGGACCTTTGGAGATTACTAAACACGCAGAAAGATATGATATTGCCATAGTCAGTTAGATCTTAAATTTCGGGCTCACTTTGAGCTTTTGGTGGGTTTAATTGCATCTTGATCAATTTTTATTTTTTATTTTTTTAAATCTAGGATAATCGGTAACCGGTGAGAGTTATCCTGAACAGACCCAAATTAAATCTAACTGGCTGCCACTATAAACCTAAGCTATTTGCAACAACCTGCAAGCGACACAATAGCAGGAAACTTATGCCTCAAAAAGAGCCGAGACGTCCGCTATGGATAAAATGGGCAAGGGTCCAGAAAACCAAAAATCATAAAATATCTGTAAAAATCAGTAAACATTGACAAAATTAAGATGCCACCAAAATATTGGTAGAAATCAGCACCATCAGCTAGGCCAAAAAATCACAATTTTGCTATAAAATCAGGATGTTCAGTACTGATCTAGAGTTGAATAGGCTGAAGATGTTGATATCAGAGAACCGGTTACTTGATGTAGAATTTTTTTGTGTATTTCTGTTGGATGTTGATATCAGAGAACCGGTTACTTGATGTAGACTTTTTTGTGTATTTCTGGTGGATGCCAGCTTCAAGGAACATCATCATTTGAAGTTCTACAACCAGCTGAAATTTGTTTCCTGGAAGACTATTTTACACAATGTTTGATGTCTTGTTTCAAGCATATGACTTAATCGTTTTAACTGAATTCTAAAGGTGTCTTGTAACTTAAATGGCTGTAGTAGTTTTTAAGTTGAAGGATTGCTTTCATTATTCATATCAATCGAGACTAATATCAGACTAAACAATGTGTTTTATTACAGGAAATGTTACTGCCCTGTTCTCTACACCCGACACAAAACATATATTATACTTGGGATTCATCAGTGGGTGTCTGGGATGTCCTAGATGTGCCCAACATGATCTCTAGTGATTGGGGACACTAGGGTATTTCCTGTCCATAGAGCAAAACTGTTATTCCCCTAAGGGCATCCAATAAAAAAGGAAAAGAACTGTTAATTATTAGTTTTTTTTCCTTTACTAAATTATAAACTGATTTAAACCAACACACACTCTAACTATAAGTCATTTACATTATTATTCTTCTGCATGTATTCAAAGTTTTACAACTGGTCCATGGACTGTTTTATTCTTCTGTCTGTAACAGATTGGTTATTACAACTTATACTCTAGCTTTGTTTTGGCTTGCTTTGTGGCTTGACTAGGAGAATTGAGGAATACATTGAACAAACATAAAGGACCCATTTTCTCTCTTAAATGGAACAAGAAAGGAGACTGCCTTCTTAGTGGAAGTGTGGATAAAACTGCGATTATATGGGATGCCAAGACGGGCGAATCAAAACAACAATTTGAGTTTCATTCAGGTGTGTGATAATCTGTAAAGATCCTTGATCTAAATTGAATTCTTCCATTTCATTCTTCTTGATTGCTTGCTTATTTACAATAGCTAAGAATTTCAGGTGAAATTATTGTTGCTAAATGAAGATACCTTTGGTGCAGCACCTACTCTTGATGTTGATTGGCGGAATAATGTCTCTTTTGCCACGTGCTCCACAGACAAGATGATATATGTTTGTAAATTTGGGGAAAATCGCCCTATCAAAACCTTTTCTGGGCATCAGGTTTGTTGCCTTATCTATAGGTTGCATTTTTGGTGATAACTTTCATGTCACTGGTTTAATTTTCTTGGAAGAAGATTATGGACCACATTACTCAAGATCCTTGACTAAATATTTAAAGATTATACCATTTTGAAACATTCATTTGATTCTTGGTTGGTAAATTCACTACATGGCTTCTTTTCAAGCCAATTTTCTCTTTTTCCTTTTTAATAGAATGTAGATACGTTTTGTTGACTAAGTGTACAAAAATTACTGGAGGATGACTGGAGGATACAGAGATGTGAACAGCAACACAAAATTGGCATACTATTTGGGAATTCGTTCATTTGGATTTCTTTCTAGAAACATTTACTGTTGATGATTCTGTGATATTATTACATTGTCTTGCTTTGTCTGTTAGTAAATAAGCTGATGTTTCATCTTTTTTAAACCTTTTCTCAGGATGAAGTCAATGCTATTAAATGGGACCCGACTGGGACACTTCTTGCTTCTTCCGCTGATGACTTCACAGCAAAGGTAGTGGGAATCTTCAAGTCCAGAAGTAATTTTCATAAGTTGTATGTCGAATCCATAACATGTTGTGGATGTCAATGCAGATATGGAGTATGAAGCAGGATAGATGTCTACATGATCTCAAGGAGCACACCAAGGTACTTATTATCATAATTACTCATTCTAAAACTTTGATTCTGGTACACTTTTTTTATGCTCCTGGAATTTGCTTTTTAAAACTGTATCCTGCCTACAGGAAATTTATACAATCAAGTGAAGTCCCACTGGTTCGGGTACAAACAATCCTAATCAGCAACTAGTCTTAGCCAGGTGAAATTCTGATCAAAATCAACTATAACAGTGTAAACTGTAGCTTGAAATTTTCTCTGTTTCCTCATCGTTTGACAATCTGCCATTTGGATTTATGTGTAACTGCAAGTTACATATATTTTCATATCCACCACTTTCTATTTGAACCTAGTTTTGGGGTTGGGGGATGGTTGGAAGGTACCTTGCAATTTCAAGGAAACTGGGGTGATGAGAAGGGGTACAACAAAAAGATTTGAATTTTTGTTTTTATTTTTTTTAAGTTTTGTTTTTAATTTTTTTTTTGTTTTTTTTTTTAAATTTGTTTGTAAGAGGGGTGGGAAGGAGAGGGGGCGGAGTTAAATATGCAAAGTCCTAAAAGAAAAATTTTAAATATTAAATATTTCTACAACTTACATATTTGAGCATCGCACTTTTATTTTGTAGATGAATGGATGCATTCGATGTAACATATTTTTTGTGGTACCTCTGGATGAATACTAGAACAATCATTAGAGCAACAACGATTTTAGACATGCATAGATAACATTGACCATGTAGAAGTTTCCCACTTGCAAATTTATGAATTTTTTAAAATAATAGGAATTAGACTATGAAGTGGATTATAGGTGCCCCAACACCTATCTGCAGAAGAAGCGTACACAACTTGTGAAAGCATCCATGTTGTCAAAAACTGCAGTTGTTGGGTTGAACCCCAGTGAATGGTCAACATCTTCAATTTTGATCACGTCATTTATTATTTCACTGCAGGAAAATCATCCTTGCAATTAGTCAAAGGGAGGTCGCCACAATATGCCTTGTGGTTTTGGTTCAAAATATTATTCTTCTATTTTAGTATCTTTGACTATTGGCATGGATTTTTTCTTTGCTTCTTTGATAAATTCAGAGTTTGAGATCTCCATAATAACACTTATCTCATTTTTCATGAGATATTGTCTACCTCTATTTCTTGCACCAAAGGTTTGATGGAGGTTACTTCAGGCCCTGTTACATACCATTTTGTGGGTACAACAAAAATATTTGAATTTTTGTTTTTTATTTTTATTTTATTTTAAATTTGTTTGTGGGAGGGGGTGGGAAGGAGAGGGTGTGGAATTAAATATGCAAATTTCTAAAAGAATGGAAATTTCAAATATTAAATGTTTCTGCAACCTACATATTTGAGCATTGCACTTTTATGTTCGTAGATGAATGGATGCATTCGATGTAACATATTTTTTGTGGTACTTTTAGATGAATACTAGAACAATCATTAGAGCACCAATGATTTTAGACATGCTGCATAGATAACATTGACCATGTAGAAGTTTCCCAATTGCAAATTTATGAATTTTTAAAGATAATAGGAATTAGACTATATAGTGGATTATAGGTGCCCCAACACCTATCTGGGGAAGAAGTGTACACAACTTGTGAAAGTATCCATGTTGTCAAACACTGCAGTTGTTGGGTTGAACCCCAGTGAATGGTCAACATCTTTAAGTTTGATCACGTCATTTATTATTTCACTGCAGGAACATCAACCTTGCAATTATTCAAAAGGAGGTTGCCACAATATGCCTTGTGTGGTTTTGGTTCAAAATATTATTCTTCTATTTTAGTATATCTGACAATGGGCATGGATTTTTTCTTTGCTTCTTTGATAAATTCAGAGTTTGAGATCTCCATAATAACACTTCGTCTCATTTTTCATAAGATACTGTCTACCTCTATTTCTTGCACCAAAGATTTGATGGAGGTTACTGAAGGCCCTGTTACCTACCATTTTGTGGGTGATATCCCTAGGAGAAATTGTTTTCTCCAAGATGGTCCTCAGCCGGAAACCGACATCACCTTGCAGCGACCGACTAGGTCATTATGCCTTTTCTCGACCATCTGAGCCAGCCATGTGGTCCCTCGCCCATCTGCCATGATTGTATGTTTGAAGGTGGGCCTCTAGAACCTAAAGGATTACCTTGTCATTTGGTAATTGAGTATTGTAGTTTGCTTATCATGGACACTTCTGGGCATGGATTAATGGGGGGATCTGGAGGAAAGAATGGGTTAGGTTTGTGCCCTTGTCCTCTAAGACCCCTTTTGTTTTTAACCTTGCATTCTAGTCCCTTGGGATCTCTTTTACTAACCATTTGGCTCTAGGGATGGTATTTCATGGGAAACTCCGATTTTTGTTGCGTGGTCTTGCTCCCTTATTCGCTTTTATTACCCTTTAGAGGATGAGTTGGAGCTTTATGGACGAATTTTGATGTGTGGATATTGGTCTATCTTATGTTGGAGCTTCTCTTTTGTCGTGGATGGTTGGATATATTTTGTTACACGTAAGTACATGCTTTTAATGTTATTCTTGTTTTACTCTGCCATATACATTGGATTGGGATTTTGGCTATTTTTAGGGCTAATTGTGTAATGTCCCCTAATAATAATAAAAATAATAAATAAATAAATAAAATAATATAATATTAAAATATAAGTAAATAAATAATAAAAATAAAAGAAAAGATAATAATAGTAAATAAATAATAAATAATAAAGAAAAAATAATAATAGTAAATAAATAATAAATGATGAGGAGAATATAATAATAATAATAAATAAAATAGCAAATAATAAACTGGAGTTCTAAATAAATATATATATAAAAGTAAACTATAAAAAGAGTAAAAATAAGTAAAGTTCAGTGTAACAGGAATCGACGAGTACTCGTGATTCCCAATCTGATTGCCCGTGAAACGATCCAATCCGAAACTCTGCCAATTTTTTCCGATTTTCCCGATTTTCCCGAGTCCCGCCAGTTTTGGGTTTAGGGTTTTCACTTGGGTTTATCGGTCCACCGTTGACGCCGCAGAGCTATTCCTGGATTCCATACACCGCAGAGCCGACGTCGCAGAGCTATTGCATACACCACAGAGCCGACGCCGCAGAGCCATTCATGATTCCATACTCCGGATTGTATCATTGTTGACAATGCATACACCGCAGAGCCGCAGAGGCATTCCGGAACACGTTGATATATGTCTTGGAACACGTTGAAACAGTCCAAAAGTCTATCTAAACCCTTCAGATAAATGTGCTGCAACACGTTGAAACAATCTGAAATTATAAATGTAATCCTGATTACGTCTCTCGAGTCAAAGTATCGGGTATGACCAGAGGAAACCCTAAACGATTAAATTATGCTTTATTAAATTGACTCGAGACCATGGGTGCTTTGATCGCTGAACACAATAATATTGTAACGTTTAGTTCACTAAAACTAAAATGCATTGTTTCTATATAAATATTGTAATGTTCAGTTCATTATTATGTACGTCAAAATAAAACTTAAAGGTTTTGGCAAGATTTGTGCTGGACAATTGGTATCATACCATATACTTCCATTTGGGGGTCTTTTATGAATAATGTTCTTTCTACCATTGATATGTATTTTTATTTCGATTTTTATTTTCTCATTACAGAAGGTTCAATAAGTAATTGGAAATTTGTTGTAATTAAATTTTTTTAACGTTTTCTTGATAATTACGGAAAGTGTGGATGAATATTGTAATTGAGTTCACTAAGAGATTATTTATGTGTTACTTTACTCGAAGAGGTTTGGTATTTCATAAAGTGAATTTTTTTTTTATTATTTTTGGATATTTTGTATGTAATTATATTTTCAAATATGTGGTAAATTGCTCTTTTTTGTGTATTATTATTGTATTGAATTCTCTTGAAATGTCACCCGCTTTCACTAAAAAACATCATAATTAGAGTTCAGGAGGTTAAGATATCACTTATTAAAAATCAATTATTTCCAATGTATTTTTTATGACGGGTATGAGATACTTATTCATTCATGATATTTTGGACATCTATTGATATTATGTATTGTTTGGACATGCATTTACCGAATAGTAATGAAAAATGTTTTTTTAATTCAAATATGTGTATATTTTTATTTAATGAATTCAGCGATTTTTTGCCCATTTTTTCCCGATCCGATTAAAATTCTTTGCTCTTTTGCCTCGTCGATTTATTGCCGATTCCGAGTCTGGTAACATTGGTAAAGTTAACAAAAGGTAAAAAGGAATAATATAAGAAAGAGTTAAATTAAGAGAAATATTAAATTAAGTAAATTTTAAAATAAAGAAAAAAAAGTTTCATGTTGACACGTGGAATGTGTGCACGCTGCCCCCTTTCCATTTTTTGGTCTATTTAATGGATGATGAGGAAGATGAGATTCATCATTCCTTCATCCATTCTCTTGGGAGAAAAGTGTTGTGAGACAAAGGATTCCCTTGCAGTGGTACGTTGATTGAGGGCTCAGGGGTGGTGTTAATTTTAGGTATGTTCTATGCTTAGAGCAATTTATTTCAATTTTCACAGTTAGCTCAATATCTTTTCCAGATTAGCAATCACATCAACATTAAAGTAAATTACAGATAGAACATAAACATAAATCGTAGAACACAAGCCAAGACAAGAGGACACAAGATGTGGCGCTAGCCAAGGACAAACACTAATGTGGGGAAACCCTTGATCAATTCTTTTTATATGTTCTTCAATAGTTCAACAGAGAGAGAGAGAGAGAGAGTACATTTACAACAGAAGTTAACACTTTGACTTGTCTAGATAAGAGCATAGATCATCTCTAAGAAGATGATACGTGAGATCAGTTGAAGACATGCTGCTTCAACTGATTCTCCAAGGTGACTCCTTCACCTATCATTGTGCTGAATCTCATCATCATGCTGCACCTCACCGTGCTGCACCCGTCATCACTATGTTGCATCTCATCATGCTTCACCAATCATGACTATACCATGTACTTGCTGCACCAAGCATCATTGCTGTCCCACGTACTATTCCTGCACCTTGCTGTTGTTGCTATCCCATTGTGCCACTACTACACAATGTCATTGTTGTCCCATTGTGCCACTGCTACACAATGTCATTGCTGTCCCATCATTGTTCTGTCCCAACATGCTCCTGTCCCATCAGTGTCATTGCTGTCCCATCATAGTTCTGTCCCAACACGCTGCTGTCCCATCATAGTTCTGTCCCAACACGCTGCTGTCCCATCATTGTTCTGACGTTGATCATGTTGCCACATAGCTGTCCCAAGTGGTATGCTGAACCATGTTGACACACAACATGTCTCATGTGCTTGCAACACCATGCTTGCCATGTTTGCCTTAACATTCCTTTGCTATCCCATTTACTATATAGTTGTCCCTTTCCACTTTTTCCTAGATATATTGTTGTAGTTGCTGTCCCTAACAGTCATGCTATACCTTGTTGTTGTCCCCTTAGCCTTGCCATACCTGCTACTGTCCCATGTGTCTTAGTAGCACCATGTAGCCTAGTTGTCTCATTTATTAGCATTGTTGTCCTCGGCATGTTTGAGTCCTCAAATTCTCATGCTGTCCCTGTTTTAAGGGTCACCTACAGCCCACCTTTTCATCTGTATTAGGCCTGCATCTAGGGCACCGTATGCCTGCGGCTAAGGCACCATAGGTTAGCAGTAGGGCTCCCTTTAGACTACGTTAGGGCTGCCTTTAGACAGCATTAGGGCTGTCTTTAGGACAACATTTAGGGCTTCCCTTATACTGTGTTAGGGCCGGCTTTAGGAAAATGTTTAGGGCTGCCCTTAGACTGCGTTTAGGGCTGCCTTTAGGCAGTGTTAGGGCCTCTCTTTGCTGTGATAAGATTCCTCCAAGACTGCGGCTAGGGCATGCTTCCTTGACAGTGTTTTAGACTTCTTCTTTGACAACGTCTAGGGCTAGGACATCTCCTCTGGGATAGCTCCCTTAGTCTTCTTTCCTCCAACGTCTAGGGTTTCCACTCCTAGATTTCTCTTCCACTGAAACCTAAGACAAGTGGAGAGAAATCAAGATAGAAGTGTGTATGAGAAATGAGTCTCATGTCATCTCGTTTTATACTAAAACGTTGAGCACGTGGGGTTTATTTGGTTGTTGGCCGCCCTTAACGAATTGTCTTATAACACAAATAAATTCATAACTCCATGAATACTTATTGGAATTGGATGATCTTTAGATCAATCCTACACCTCTCGATGAGAGGGATCCAGGAAAAATATCAGTTTCCATAAATAAGATGACCCACATGGAGTTTGGTCCTAGTTGCCAATTTTTACACTCCCTCTCAACTAGGGAGAACTCCATCCGCTGATCCATATGTCTGACTATACTATCTCTGCCATCAATGCCCTGCACTGCCCTGCTCTGCTTTGCTCTACTATGCTCTGCTGGACCATGAAGAAGAAGAATTGATCGAGAATGTCTCATACCATTCTCTACTGACCTGAAGTCAGTTTTATTGATCCTAGATCAATATCACAAGAGAGTGTCTCAAACCACTCATACTGATCCTAGATCAGTTTCATTGATCCCAGATCAGTGGAGGTCATCCTAGCATAGGGAGTATGATAGATACAACGATGCGTCCATCGCTAGTACTACTATGGTCCCTAACCCCATTTCCCTACTCATTCGCCAAATGAGAGGTACTTCCCATGAGTCCCAGACTGCATGGGTAGGATGCCTCGACAAGAGAACCATTCATCCTGTCCCTAAGTCACCTCGGGGTATCACAGGGGAAGGCTGAGCCATTCACCCTGTACACAACGCACCATTAGGGGAGGGTGAGTCTCCCTATGGTCGCTTGTTGCTCCAAGCAGTACCCCAAGCCCCCCAAAGCTCCCAGAGCTCAATGCATGCATCATGCAGGACCCTTATAAGAAGGTCTCTTAACGACTCCAAGTCATTCAAGAAAGTCACAAATTTGACCTTTCCCCGGGGCTTAGACAGAATGTCTGCAACCTGTGCATCAGTCTCAATGCGATGGAGCCTCCTTGCTCATCGACGTACCATATCTCAGATAAGGTAGTATCTGATGTCTATATGCTGGAGCAATTATGGAATACGAGATTCCTCAGTGATCGAATCCCCCTCTGGTTGACACAGAAGATCACGGTGGTATCCATCATGTGTACAAACAACTCATTGAAGAGCTTCTGCAACCAAGCAGCTTCACACGAGGTCGTACTCGTAGCTATGTATTCAGTCTCAACAGTGCTCAAAGAAACCGTCTTCTGCTTCCTGCTTATCTAGGATATCGAGCAAAATCTTGAGATCCTCCACATTGCCTGCCTAGTCAACATTCAAATAATCATGCAGCTTCATATTTTCGGCAGTGTATCTCAATCCATGAGAGATTGTGCCCTAAAGATATCTCAAAAGATTCTTGGCACCAATCCAGTGAGGCTCAACCATATATGAGCTCATCATGCTAACTGCAAATCATATATCCAGACGGAAGTTCACCAAAAACATTAGTGCGATTGATTTTATGAAACTCAGAGGCATTTCCCAAATCTGGTTCGGCATCACTACCATATAACTTCTGAAAGTTAAGATCGTCGAGGTAGTCATGGGCTTGTAGTTTACCATTCCACATCTGCAATCCAACTCCATCTTACTTTTGGAAATGAGAGGGTCTGCACCTGTCAGAAATAGTTCGTCCTCAGAAGGTGCCGGTGTCTATCATCCACAACCTTCAAGCAAAGGTTTGGATCGGCTTCACTCCTAGTGAATCACAACTTCATTAGACAGTTATCAATCATCTCATATTAAGCCTAGGGTGTTTTGCTTCAAGCCATAGAGGGATTTCTTTCACCTGCATACATGAGATTCCTGATCATGAATCTCAAACCCCTCGAGTTGTTCCAAACCTGTGGACCTGCTATATGAGGGGAATGGTCCCGTTGTAAGATTTTCCTTCGGTACATCTCAGACATGTACCTTCATGCTCTTCTTGAATTTAGGCATCCCTGTCACCATTTGACTGACATCGGGTAGGGCCCCATAATAAGTAGACCTCCGGTGCTATAGATGAGATGTGTCAATTGATATGGTCCCCAATGGACCATCCTGCAACTTGATACAAATTGCCAACCCTGAACTCAAAAGCATCTTAGAAAATTTTATTTTTAAATGCGTTCCTTTCCATTGATGAATGCTACCCTGTAACCTTTGGCTTCCATTGCCGAAATGGATACCAGGTTCTTCTTGCGATCAGGTACATAAAAGAGATTTTGTAAGTGAATCGAGTTACCCTTGTTCAATTGAGGGGTAACATTCCCTGCACCCTTTCCAGGATAGATGGCATTGACTCCAAGTATAATCCCATGATTGTTTCCATCTCTACTAAATTAGAGAGAGCACCCTTCTATCTGATGAAGTGCCTTGAAGCACTACAATCAATAAGCTAGATTCCCAAAGAATCTGAAGGAGAGGGCCAATACAAGATAACGCTTTTTTATATTATCAGAAACGACATTTGATTCTTCATACTTAGGGTTCCTTGCTTTCTTCGAAGAGTCGGCTATTTCCTTGATGACCTGCATTACCTGTCATTCCTAAGATCATTGAAGATGTCCTTGGAATGATTGTCATCTTCATCGAGTGATGTGTTCCTGCCATTTGTACACTCCTTCGCGTAATGGCCGAACTTATTACAAGCAAGGCATCTGCCTTTCCTTCCACCCTTAGACCCGGACTTCCCATTGAAGTGATCTTTAGCTAGGCCATCAGAAGCTTCCGTTGTGCCACTCAGATAATATTCTCTACTTAGACTTCGCCCTTGGTGAATTTGAAGAGGGATGAGGAACCCATTGATCCTTTTGTCCTTTCCCAACTGTCTTTGGTGATTGCTCTATCACTCTTGCTTGGGCATTGTCTTCACCTCAACTTTGATACCATGTTAATTTTAGGTATGTTCTATGTTTTATTTCAATTGTCACAGTTAGCTCAATACCTTTTCCAGATTAGCAATCACATCAGCATTAAAGTAAACTGCAGATAGAACATAAACATAAATCGCAGAAGACAAGCCAAGAGAAGAGGACACAAGATGTGGCGCTAGCCAGGGACAAACCCCAATGTGGGGAAACCCTTGATCAATTCTTCTTATATGTTCTTCAATAGTTCAACAGAGAGAGAGAGAGAGAGAGAGAGAGAGAGTACATTTACAACAGAAGTTAACACTTTGACTTATCTAGATAAGAGCATAGATCATCTCTAAGAAGATTATACGTGAGATCAGTTGAAGACATGCTGCTTCAACTGATTCTCCAAGGTGACTCCCTCACTTATCATTGTGCTGAATCTCGTCATCGTGCTGCACCTCACCGTGCTGCACCATGCTGCACCCATCATCACTATGTTGCATCTCATCATGCTTCACCAATCATGACTATACCATGTACTTTCTGCACCAAGCATCATTGCTATCTCATGTACTATTGCTGCACCTTGCTGTTGCTGCTATCCCATTGTGCCACTGTTGTAGAATGTCATTATTGTCTCATTGTGCCACTGCTGCACAATGTCATTGCTGTCCCATCGTTGTTTTGTCCCAATATGCTGTTGTCCCATCATAGTTCTGTCCCAACATGCTGCTGTCGCATCATTGTTCTAAAGCTGATCATGTTGCCACATAGCTGCCCCAAGTGGTATGCTGAACCATGTTGACACACATCATGTCTCATGTGCTTGCAACACCATGCTTGCCATGTTTTCCTTAACATTCCTTTGCTGTCCCATTTACTATACAACTGCCCCTTGTTACTGCTGCCTAGATATATTGTTGTAGTTGTTGTCCCTAACAGTCATGTTATACCTTGTTGCTGTCCCCTTAGCCTTGCCATACCTGTTGTTGTCCCATGTGTCTTAGCAGCACCATGTAGCCCAGCTGTCCCATTTATTAGCATTGTTGTCCTCAACATGTTTGAGTCCTCAAACTCTCATGTTGTCCTTGTTTTGAGGGTCACCTACAACCCACCTTTTCATCCATATTAGGCCTGCATCTAGGGCACTGTATGCCTGCGGCTAAGGCACCATAGGTTAGCGGTAGGGCTCCCTTTAGACTACGTTAGGGCTGAATTTAGGATAACGTTTAGGGCTGCCCTTAGACTGCGTTTAGGGCTGCCTTTAGACAACGTTAAGACTGCCTTTAGGACAGTGTTTAGGGTTGCTCTTAGACTGTGTTAGGGCTGCCTTTAGGACAACGTTTAGGGCTGCCCTTAGACTGCGTTTAGGGCTGCCTTTAGACAGTGTTAGGGCCTCTCTTTGTTGTGATAAGATTCCTCCAAGACTGTGGCTAGGGCATGCTTCCTTGAAAACGTTTTAGTCTTTAACAACGTCTAGGGCTAGGGCATCTCCTCTAGGGCAGCTCCCTTAGTCTTCTTTCCTCCAACGTCTAGGGCTTCCACTCCTAGATTTCTCTTCCACTAAAACCCAAGACAAGTGGAGAGAAATCAAGATAGAATTGTGTATGAGAAATGAGTCTTAAGTCATCTTGTTTTATACTAAAACGTTGAGAACGTGTGGGGTTTATTTGGTTGCTGGCCGACCTTGACGAATTGTCTTATAACACAAATAAATTCATAACTCCATGAATACGTATAGGAATCGAATGATCTTTAGATCAATTCTACACCTCTCGATGAGAGGGATTGAAGAAAAATATCAGCTTCCATAAATAAGATGACCCACATGGAGTTTGGCCCTAGTTGCCAATTTTAACAGGTGGCCAACTATAGAAAGATTATTTGCAGTTGAGCCTACTATTGGGTGGAGAGTCGTCCCCAAAATTTTGTTGCAGTTAACAGGATTCAAATAACGTTCAACTCTGAAGTCATCTCTACTCATGTTTTTGGAAATTCTATGTTAATTAGTTGAATAGTCGGGTGTTGATTATTAATCATATAAATTGATGTAATTATTTGTATATTTTAAATCGGGGTTGTTACAAATTGCTGCATGCATTTATTGCTTTAAATTGTCGAACTTCGTCTCTGTTATAACATCTCTCAATGTACGGGCCATGTAATGTGAACGAAATTTCCTAGGGGTAATTCTGACAACAAATTTACCTTGATAAGCCATCTCCTTTGTACATCGAAGTATAAAAGCTGCAAGATTGCTTCTCCTTGACCTAGAAGGCTAGCGAAGTGGTCTTAAGGTCTCCTTGACCAAGAACCAAAAGGTCCTCACTCATACTCAACATAGACTCCATTCTCCCAAGATTAAGGCACTGATATACCAAGAGGTGGTCACCTAAAATCACATCTTTTTTGCCTTACCCTAGGTCTATACATGTTGGGTCACTTAGGGCATCGTTTTCCAAGAAAACTACCCATCCAAAAATTTGGATCTCTTAGGGTCTCTTGCGCTGGTGTTTCCTCAAGACCCTCCTCCAAATTTGAGGCCATTCCAATGGTGGAGTTGTGAGAAAAGCCAAGCCCTAGCTTTGGGATCAAACTTTGCTCTAGCATCCCTAAATGCTAGTACCTTATTGGATCAATTCAAACCTTTAGATGGATATTATTTCTTTGGTCCATCTCCATACCTTGTCCAGGTTAGGGATAATCATTGCTTGCCATACTCCTCTCCCCTACCCTAGATTGGGTCCACTTGGTTTCGTGTGGTTGCGTTCCTTTGAAATGACAATTCTTCAAGAACCATCCGGGATACCAATTTCAATAACGATTTTAGGGATTGGGAAACTGCTTCATAAGTCATTATCTCATAAACCTAACCCTCAAATCCTCCCTTCCTTTCCCTATAAGACATGGTACCTTGCTTAGAAAGCAAGCAAGCTCTATCTTTCTAACTCTTCCAGGAAAGGGATTATTTGGGTCACTCCCTATCATTTCATTGACTTATCCTTCATCAGTGACTCCATAATATACAGGGTCTCCTCCCATCGGTGAAAGTCCGTAAATAGAAGGGAGCCTTAGCTCAGGTGACAGTGGGCTAAGTCTCCATATGTTTCCCTTGGCCTAGCATTTTCCCTTTTAGGGAACCCCTATAGGTCCCCTACTAGTTTGAGCAATAACATTTTGGCGTTGTTGCCGGGGAGGAAGCATGTCTACCTCCATAAGTGAATCATTGAGGAATTGGTTCATTAACGACATCTATAAAGCATTTCTATGATGAGTCCATATTCTCTTTCCGAGATGGAAAATCTTGAGGTTGTAACTTACCATCAAAGGAGACATGATGAACCCCATATACCTTTCTTTAACAAAAAGGTCAATCAATTAAGGAAGAAACACAAGATCTTAAGACCTTTAGACCTCTTCTCCACAACTGGGGCTCTCTTTTGTGTAGTACTTGAAGACCCCAAAAGGCCTATGTTCACCGGAGAAGAAGACCCATTGGAACATCTCCTAAAATTTGAATGTCAGACATGCGATAAACTATATAATGAGTATAGCCGAATGATTTCCTTTGCTACAACCATGATAGGAAATGCCTAGGATTGGTATTTTAACCTTCCATCATCTTCCATCTCTACATGGGAAGATTTTGTCCAAACTTTTAGAAGAAGGTGGTTCCCCAAAAGGATGTGATCCAAATATACAAAGGACTCTTGTCTAGTGAAGAAAGAGAGGATGAGACCATTGCCGAGTTCAGCCAACGATTCAATATGGTCATTCACTCTATCCCTCAAGAGATGTCTCTCCCAAAGGATGTAGCTATGGCCGCTTACCTCAACATCTTCAAAGGTAAGTTGGTCTTCAATGTCTGAAATAAAAACCCCTCTAGTCTCTTCCAAGCTCAAAACATGATGATTGACCTTGACGAAGCCATGAGGCATAATTCAATTAACATGCTACAAACTGAAGATGAGCCTCCCCCCTCAAGTGAAAGTATTCCCCATCATAAATAAATTATGTCGTAAGAAATCAACAACAAGGCAAAGGAACCTCTTGACCCCACTATAAGAATTCCCCTAAGACTGATTTTAAGCTTGACTGACCCTTTCTTTATGGCTCTAGGAATAAACAGGCATACTTTGAAGAATTGCATCCTAAATTCGGGGAGCCCTATCCATATCATGCCTTTGAGTATTATGAAAATGCTTGGGATTACTTTTTCAAAGAAATGTCGGGGAAGGTGATTCTAAATTGTGAATAATTCAGGGTATGTGGGCTGGTAGAAGCTAGAAAGATCTTTTTCCATACATACCTTGAGAAAGAATTCTTCATAAACATTCTCATTATCAAAACGAATCCAACATGGGGTATGATTTTATCAAAACAATTCATTGAAAAGCTTAACCTATCCATCAGTGAAGATAGTTCCAGTATATACCTCCCGTGGAAAGAAAACTCACGTGTCCATCCCTAGGTGAGAATTCTCTGCCCCAATGATTGCCACCTCTCAAGATTCTGATAAAGACTTAGAAGAAGAAGATAATAAACTTGGGGAACGGAGAGTTTTCGAAAGTGAGCATATCAAGACTCCCCCTCTCCTTGGGCGATTGGTTATGTATTTTGATGGGGCTCACTCTAGGACTGGATCAGGGTTTGGCATTGTTATCATATCCCCTTCTAAGGAGTACTTGTTATTCTCTTTAAGGCTCCAATTTACTTGAACCAATAACATGGATGAGTATGAGGCCCTCCTATTAGGTCTTGAGGCGGCCTGATCAAGGGAAATCCAACAATTAATCATAGTTAGAGATTTTGACCTTGTCATCTCACAAATAAGGGGGACTTTCGAAAAAAAGGATGAAAAATTGAAACCCTATAGGGAAAGAATCACTAGCATGATCAAGGGGTTCAAAGAGCTACAATTCTTGGCCCTGGATCGATGTCTTAATGACATGGCCAATGCCCTAGCCATAGCTGCATCCACATCCTAATCATTCCTAGTGATATCGCTAAAAGAGGGAAGTGTGTAGTTGACACAATCCACTGGCCCTCCGTCCCAGACTATGAGGAACATTGGCCTGTTTTTGAAGATGATCAAGATATAGCCAACTTCCTTCAAGACCATGAAGATCCCATTAGGAAAGGTAAATACATAATAAACATACAATACTTTGATAGGAATGATGTTACTACCACTAAAAGTGATGATCAACAATTGCTTGATACATTGGATCTCAACCTTGGATCTAAAACCTCTCCTCAAATGGTCAAAATCGGTAAGAACTTGTCGAAAGAAGAAAGGGAGGAGCTCGAGAAACTATTGAGGGAATTCAAGGATATGTTTGCTTGGTCTTATGATGATTTGAAAGCCTATAGCCGTGAGGTCATCCAACATACTATTCCTTTCAAGGAGGGTGCCAAGCCTGTTAAGCAAAAATTGAGAAGAATAAACCCCAAGTTTGCACCTTTTGTCAAGGAAGAGCTCCAAAGAATGGTGGATGTGGGGATAATAGCCCCTATACGACACTCGTCCTGGATCTCTAACCCTGTGATCACCCGTAAAAAGACTGGTAACATTAGGATGTGTATTCACTTCAGGGATCTCAATCGAGTGCGTTTAAAAGACAATTACCCCTTGCCCAATATGGAGAATCTCCTGCAAAGAATAACAGGTTCCCAAATGATGTCATTCCTTGATGGTTTTTCAGGGTATAACCAAGTCATTGTAAAGGAAGAAGATCACTTGAAAACTGCCTTCACCACACCATGGGGAACATACATGTATCTTAGGATGTCGTTTGGCCTCCTCAATGCTGGATCCACTTTCCAAAGGGCCATGGATTTTTCCTTTAGAGACCTCATTGGGAAGATCATGGAGATCTACCAAGACGATTTGACTGTTGCCTCTAAACAAAGACATGATCATTGCAAACACTTGAGAAAGGTATTTGAGAAATGTAGGAAATACAACATCTCCTTGAATCTTAAGAAGTCAATATTCGGTGTTGACAAGGGTAAACTGTTACGACACGTGGTCTCTAAGGATGGGATTAACATTGACCCTGCAAGAATTAAAGCCATTAAAAGCATTCCTCCTCCTAAAGATCAAAGTGCCTTATGATCCTTTTTCGGCAAAATAAACTTTGTGAGAAGATTTGTGCCAAATTTTGCTGAAATTGTTAAGCCTATGAATGACCTCCTAAAGAAAGATACTCCCTACTTATGGAACCAAACCACAAATGAGGCCTTTGAAGAAATTAAAGAAAGAATTGCCTTTGCTCCTGTCCTTATCAACCCCGACTACACCAAGGAATTTATAATATATTCCTTTGCATCCAAGGACACTATCGCTAGTATTCTCATGCAAAAGGATGAGGAAGGAGGGGAAAGACTGGTGGCATTCATGAGCAAGCCCCTCAGGGATGCCGAGACAAGATACACCATTACTGAAAAGCAAGCTTATGCTCTTGTCAAATCCCTTAAGTTCTTTAGAGCCTATGTAGGGTACAACAAGATATATGCATATGTCCCTTACCCTTCTGTGAAGGATGTGTTGTCACAATCGGATTGTCTCGGGTCTAGGGTTAAATGGGTATCCAAAATCCAAGAATACGACCTTGATATCCGCACTAAAAAGGTCATCAAGGGACAAGGATTGGCTAAAATGCTTACCTAAAGTAATAATCAAGCCATTAAAGAAGGAGAGGAGGAGCAGTTATGCGCTACATCCACTAAGCTCGAAAACAATGACTGGTACACAAACATCGTTTATTATTTACGCAATTTATCCACCCCTCTCCACCTTGTTGATCACAAGAGATGGATGGATCCTCACAACAACTGACTATTTCACCAAATGGGTTGAAGCGATACCAACTAAGAAGGTAAATGACCAGGGGGTTATGGATTTCCTTGAGGATAAAATCATTACCATGTTTGGTGTTCTCGCCAAGATTGTCACTGATAATGCCAAAGCTTTTGATTCTATGGCTCTAACATCCCTGTGTAACAAGTACAACATAATCTAATCACGTTTCTCCAATTATTACCCTCAAAGAAATGGGCAAGCTGAGTCAAGTAACAAGAACCTCATAAAAATGATCAAAAGAACTTTTGGTGATAATAAAAAGGGTTGGGATAGCAAGATCAAGTACGCCCTATGGGTTGACCGAACAATTGTAAAGGCTTCCACTGGTTTTATCCCATTCCAATTGGTTTATGGTTCTGAGGCCAAGTTGCCTATCCAAATGCAGTTACCCATCCTTGAATGCCTGAGAGCTTTCCTCGATCAACAAAATGCCATACAATCCCAGATTGATCAAATAATTGAAAGTGACAAAAATAGAAGGAAAGTTTTTGATCAAATTGGTCATAGTCATGATAAAATGAAAGCCACCTTCAAATATAGTTGACACAAAGGCTTCAAACCCGGTGACCTAGTGCTCTTGTGGGAGAAAAGAAGAGAAAAACCCGGTATGCACAAGAGGTGGGACAACCTTTGGATAGGTCCATTCAAGATAAGTGATGTGGCAAGGGTGAACTCGTGTCATTTAGAAACTCTAGATGGAGAGTTCGTTCCCCTTCTCGTGAATGGGCAACTCCAAAAGGAGTATTATCCTGAGATTTGTCATTGTATCATATGCATGGTAGAGTAGGATGCATTGCATGCTGATTTCCGCATTATAATTAATGTCATATGATATTTCTCATGGTAGATAGATGCATATTTGCATATTTTATTTTCTATTGATTTTATTGCCTAACATATAGCATGTGTGATCATGAGACGCTATGAAAACATACTGCCCAGTGCTTTTCCATCTATTATATGTGAAACTGACAGGTCTGCGGTAACCAAGAGATTGCTGGAGTTCTCGTGCCCTCCCGTTCGAATAGCTTCACCCACTTCTTCGAGAGATCATGTCCCAGTTGTAGCCAGATGTTACCCACTATTTTGTGGGTGATATTCCTACGAGATTTTTTTCTCTCCAAGATGGTTCTCAGTTGACAGCTAACAACCCCTTGCAGCCACTAGCTAACTCATTATGCCTTTTCTCCACCACTCGAGCCAACCATGTGGTCCCTTGCCCATTTGCCATGATCGTATGTTTGAAGGTGGGCTTCCTGAACCTAAAGGTATGCCTTGTCATTTGGTAATTGAGTATTGTAGTTTGCTTATCATGGACACTTATGGGCATGGATTAATGGGGGGATTCGACAGAAAGAATGGGTTAGGTTTGTGCCCTTGTCCTCTAAGACCCCTTTTGATATTAACCTTGCATTCTAGTCCCGTGGGATCTCTTTTACTGACCATTTGGCTCTAGGGATGGTATTTCATGGGAAACCCCAATTTTGGTTGCGTGGTCCCCCTCCCTTATCCACTTATATTACCCTCTTTCCATTCATTATTACCCCATTCATCATTTCTCCACATAGGGTTAGCTTGCCCCTCCCCCTTGCCCACACCTTGGGTCATGGCCTGGAATGAAGCCCGAAGGCTGATGCAAGTGAAAAGAAAGTTAAAAGCATATTTGGCCACATTCAATAGTAAAATGTACCACAAAATGCAAAAGATGGTTGGGACAAACACATTTAGCACGTGGGCAAAAGCCAACACATGAGCTCTACCCCATTATCATGGCCATCACCCTGGTTCCTACAAGTTCTATGAACCCCCTTCATCATATAGGAACCCATGATTGTTCCAACCCCTGGTGAGAAATGAACTGCCCTACCTTAAAAGGGGTTATTCACTGTTATATATTATATATCATGCTCTTTCCCCCTTGAGCCCCTAGCAATTAATCAAAGAAAATCATAAAAAGGTGAAAGACATATAAAGGAGGGTGGAAAAATCAAGGCCGGGGCACCTCATGTATCACGATTGCTCCCTCCTATACATTATAAACCCAAGTGTGGGCTTCTCTCTTATTAGCTATGCTTGTACCCCAACATGCGAACCAGGGCTACCCCTTCTCACCCCCTACATCATTCACCTATATGTCACATGCCACCACCTTTTGAAGGATGTACCTTGAATATATTATCCCCATTAGAAGTAGAAACCTCTTAATATGTTTCTTGGTTAATCCCATTTGGAGTTTAAGAGACATTGGCACATCCTGAAGCCCATTATGGAAGGGCATACCATAATGAAGTCCCCACTTGTGGTCCCTCATTGGTAAGCTAATTCACTCGATTTCTCTTATGACTTGTTGTACTGGAAGGCTAGGGGACGCATTGGATCTTATGCAGGATTGCAAATGGTCTCCATTTTGGGTTTAGTCTCCCTATACAGGGTCCTAATCTTTCAGAGGGCTACTTTGGCACATGTAGGGTGTGCGTTGAGAGCCATGGGCCTCCACAGTAGCAGACAATACTCCCTGGATCCCCATAGCCATTCAGAGATTGCTCGTGGTTCACTCATTGGACAAGGAACATGCACCTGATCCATCATGCCTAGTTAGCCCTAGATTCACACCATACACTTGAAAGATGATCCAGGACTTGCATGATGATGTGGCATCACCTACACCATCATCCTAGCCCTTGCAGGCGATCTACAGGCCTTTGATTTGTTTGGAGGCCCATGAGGACACTTGTGTGCCCCCAGTGCCCACATATCATTTGGAGCACCACAGGATATTACAAGGGGCCAACCCCTTGTCCACTGCTTTTGAGGGTCCTACTCTTCTTTGTGGCACCCATGGACCTCATTAGACCTCTTAGAGGGCCCTACTACATGCATAGGTTATTATTTGACCTATTGAGAGGCTTATTCTTTCATTTATGAACTAGTTTGGTGGGCTTGTCACCAAAAGTTGAATTATTAGAACATTATTTTATGTTTGGGGCTTATGTAGGCTAAGGAGGCTAATTCGAACTCCTAATTTGTGTATAAATACAAGTGAGATGAGTTCATTTGCTCATCATCACTTTGGATTGGATCTTTTCTCTCTTGAGAATTTCACAATTTTTCTAGAGGATGAATTGGAGCTTTATGGATGAATTTTGATGTGTGGATATTGGTCTATCTTATGTTGGAGTTTCTCTTTTGTCAATTGTGGATGGTTGGATATATTTTGCTACATTTAAGTACATGCTATTAATGTTATTCTTGTTTTACTATCATATACATTGGACTGAGATTTTCGCTATTTTTAGTGCTAATTGTTGCATGCATTTATTGCTTTAAATTGTGGAATTTCATCTCTATTATAACATCTCTCAATGTATGGGCCATGTAATGTGAACGAAATTTCCTAGGGGTAATTCTGACAATGAATTGACATTGATAAACCATCTCCTTTGTACATCAAAGTATAAAAGCTGCAAGATTGCTTCTTTTTGACCTAGAAGACTAGCGAAGTGGTCTTGAGGCCTCCTTGACCAAGAACCAAAAGGTCCTCACTCATATTCAACATAGGCTCCATTCTCCCAAGACTAAGGCACTGATCTACCAATAGGTGGTCCCCTAAATTCACATCATTTTCACCTTTCCCCAGGTCTAGTCAAGTTGGGTCACTTAGGGCATCATTTTCTTGGCAAACTACTCATCCAAAAAGTTTGATCTCTTAGGGTCTCTTGCACTGGTGTTTCCTCAAGACCCTCCTCCAAATTTGAGGCCATTCCGACAGTGGAGTTGTGAGAAAATCCAAGCCCTAGCTTCAAGATCAAACTTTGCTCTAGCATCCTTAAATGATAGTATCTTATTGGATCAATTCAAACCTTTAGGTGGATATTATTTCTTTGATCCATCTCCATACCTTGTCTAGGTTAGGGATAATCATTGGTTGCCATATTCCTCTCCCCTACCCTAGATTGGGTCCACATGGTCCCGTGTGGTCCCGTTCCTTTGAAACGACAATTATTCAAGAACCATCCGGGATACCAATTTCAATAAGGATTTTAGGGATTGGGAAACTCCTTCATAAGTCATATCCCATAAACCTAACCCTCAAATCCTCCCTTCCTTTCCCTAGAAGACATTGTACCTTGCTTAGAAAGCAAGCAAACTCTATCTTTCTAACTCTTCTAGGAAAGGGATTATTTGGGTCACTCCCTATCATTTCATTGACTTATCCTTCATCAGTGACTCCATAATATACCAGGTCTCCTCACATCGGTGAAATTCCGTGAATAAAAGGGAGCCTTAGCTGAGATGATATTGGGCAGGTCTCCATTTGTTGACCTTGGCCTAGCATTTTCCCTTTTAGGGATCCCCTATATGTCCCCTGCTAGTTTGAGCGGTAACAGGCCCTTTGGAGACATATGATGATAATTCAAAGTATATCCCCTTTTTGTTGCAAGTTGGCTCAATTGACGTAAGTTTTTCATTATATTCTTGCACATTTCATCCATCCTTCGATTTTTGCAATGGAAATTTAATTGAAGCATGAAAGTGCTTCTATGGAATAGAGACAATGATGCCAATAAACCATATTGAGAATGACTAGTGTGCCCCCCTCCCTAGGGATCATGTTCCCCATGTAACACTATTTAAAAATAATGATTGTTTCTAGCAGTGTTATTGGAACCAAACCAGAACCGGTGGAATTGGCCGGTTCGACTGGTTTGACCCCCAAACCTGTCTAGTTGGAGGTCTGGAACCAAAAACGGTTGTTTCTGTACTGAAATGTCTAGTTCTGTACAATGCACCCAAGGATGTTCCAAATACAATTTAAAAGAAAACCAACTTTTGAGTGGAGAAGCCTAATATTCAAGCTTGGGGCCCTACTATTGTTATGCAATTAATATTTTACTTTAATTTTTAACATTACCATTAATTGACTCAGGATGTTTGAGAGTGGTTCTGACCTCATTGGATTTCATGCGGAGAAAATAGAATTTTAGATACCACTCAAAATCCAACAGAATTAACATTTTTTAGGATTTCATGATTGGGGGATTGCAACCTTACCATTAGATTTTGTCATGTACAAGGGTATGTAAATAACATTTAATCAAGAGCACCAAGCCCTCTATGTGCCCTGATGTTAGTGGTGTTGATTGTTGAACTCCATTGTCATGATCCTAGTAAAAATGGACTCATCACTCAAACAAAATCTTGACGTGACATGTTAAGATTTTTCTATCTTATTTTAATGCTTGGATATTGATATTGATGACGAAGATCCCAATTTAAGAAATGATTTTGATGATATGTAGCTATTTCTTGTAGCATGATTTTATTTGGATGTTAGAGGCCATCTAGAGCATGTTTGTTTATGTAATTTTGGTTTAGAGAAGGATTGCACTCAATGATTTTTTGGTTATATGCACCTTTACATGATATATAAATGAGAACTTTTGCAAATTTGTGTATAAATGGTTTGGATTCATATGGATGCACATGAGTATATATGTTTTTCTTTAAAATGTAAATATTTTAGCTATTTTCTGATGGACCTGATTTTTGGTTTGGTTTTTTACCAGTTCCACTTGTGTTATGACTGGCTCCCAGTTTAGGGGTTCTATCATTTCGGTCAATGGTTTGGTTCTAATAACCTTGGTTTCTAGGTTTCTTGACGATATGTTAATGGCCTATAAACAAAGGTGCAAACAACTCAAGAAAGGCTCTTGTGAAAATTTCACTACTGAAATTCTATTGCAGCGACTGGAATTAATTCTTCTTACTGTAAATTAATTTTGCAGTTTATTGCTATGACAACAATGAATTAATGACACTGTAATCTTCACAAATAAAAATACCATGGGAGATAAACTGGAAATCGAGAAAATATTGGCGCACAAAAGAAATTTAACACTGTTATTTTTGGACAAAAGTCCCCAGAAAAACCCGATGTGGGAAAATCAGTCCAGGAGCTAAGGTTTTTATTATTAAGCAACAATGAGAAAAAATATGAGTACAACTGGATTCCCAAACTGGCGATCCTCTACAAGATAAATTGGCCAAAAATTAGTGAGACAAATTTTGTCTCACTCGACACTGATCACTCCAAAACTACTCCACAAACCCCTGCATCACTCCTGTGCTAGCACTGGTATGCTCTTCTTGGAAACTGCAACTAATCAAGCCATCTACCCAATTTGACCTCTGAGAATGACTCGCTGGCCCTCTCCCGGAATTATCCCAGTCTTGAGCAACTGAATTGACCCTCTGATTGGCCAAATCAAACCCCCCTCTGAAGCTTTTATGCTAGCACTACGCAACCTCACTGAGGAAACTCGACCCTCCTGTAGTTGACTCTCCGGAACTAGAATACTTCCTCTAGACTCACCGTCTCTGCCCCTTTCTGACTATGCTTCCCTTCTTTGGCTCGAAATCTTCTGGCAGAATGTTGCTGCTCTCTAGAAAAATTGAACTGCCCAAGGAAATCGATCTCAAGTCTATTCCTCCATCTACCCATCGACTTCTTCTTATAACCTCCAGTTGGGACTCCAATGACCAAGATTAAAACTTAATCAATGGCTGAGATCATTTCCTAGTTGATCCGTGTGAGTTTCTAGAGAAATCTCACCTTCCTCAGTTAATTCTTGTTAATTAATCATTTCCCCTAAGTTAGACTTAGGGAAAATTTAATTATTGATTAATTAACTTAATTAAAGCATTTCTACGTGGATTTTCCTGAAACCTTTTTTGGGTTCTGGAGTCCTAGTGTTTCTTAGCCTCTCTTACAACTGTTGATTCTAGAACACCATCCGATGCTATAAAACTAACACTCCCTCTTAGCGAGGAAGGTGTTCCAACACCTTGTCTCTGCATGACCCTCTATATGCTGTGGATGTTTGGCCATTGTGACTGCCTATCACTACCCACCAACCACTGCACAACTTTGATGCTGCATCTGTGTTGTTGCTGACACTGCTATACCGATGTCGACTCTGCATCTGCACTGCAACTCCCTCTCAACTATTGTTGTTGGCACTGCAACTATAGCAACTGAGAAGCATCAAAAATACTGAATCGACTGTGTCTTGTGCTGCATTCGTCTCCTGAGTCCTCACTGCTACTAGCTTCTGCATCTGTCTCCTGAGTCCTGATTGCTACTAGTTTCTGCATCTGTCTCCTGAGTCCTAACTGCTACTAGCTTTTGCACTGTCCACTGGGAATCTGAGTTGCTGTTGACTTTGCTACTAAGCTTCCTGCTTTGTTGCCAATGCTGCTCTGCGCTCCTCAACATTTGACTGCACTAGTATGCAACTATCACTCTGGAATTTGACTGCAATAGCTGACACTGATCCATCTTGCTACTGAATATTGTGGGCCCTCGTAGCAAGGGTATGGTCCTGTGCTGGACCCTGCCCGAACCTCTCTGCAACTTTGGGACTATAACTCCATATCGCCCCACCTCACTCCTGGAGGTATAACTGCAAACATGACGCAGTCTTCCTCCAACCTGTAGGACAAATTGTTTATCTCTACGGATGCTACCACTTGGTCCTGCTTCAACCGCTTGTCCTTCCTTTGAGGACACTGAGTACTATAGTGGCCAAACTTACCACACGTGAAGAACTTGAGCTTAGGTATGTCCTTTTCTTCTTCTCCCCTTTGGGACCCTTTGATGCAAGGACCACATTTTCTTCCTCCTTCTCAACTTTCACACCCTTGTTGCTACTTCCGTTGATGGAGGTTTTCACAAGTGCTCGCCTCATCTCCTCCTACTGTAGGTTTAACCACATCTTGTCCCACCTAGGTAGAGTATCTCATCCCAAGATATCTTGGATGAAGATCTCCCATTCCTCTGAGACACTGTTCAGTGCCAAACACACCAACTCTATATTTTGAGGCGCCTTGCCAACTACTGCACGCTGATCTAAGATTTCCTGAATTCTGGTGAGAAAGGGAGCAATGCCTTCATCGTTATACATCTTGATGTTCCTCAACTTCTCTTTCAAGGACATCTTCCACTGCTCGGAAGGATTCAGATATAGTTGTGCTAGAGCATCCCACATCTCCTTGGCAATGTTCTTGCCAGATATATACAAGACTATATAGTCTTGGACTCCATCCAGGATCATCTGCTTCGTCTTGACCATCTTCTTCTTGAACTCCTTCGGTTGATTTGCATTAGTAGGCTCTGCCACAACGTTCTCCGCATAGATCTTCAGGCCAAATTCATGTAGCAGGAACATCAGCCTAGCCTCCAACCTATCTTGATCTCTAAGCCTAGTTGTAGCCATCTCAGCGAAACTCGAAATTGAAATGGAAATCTCCCTCTTTCTCCTGCTCGACTACTGATTCTTCTATTCACACTCCCTCTAGGAGTGAGAAAATCTTCTTGTAGCTACTATGCTGGCTACAACTGGAAATTTGGGTTTCTGAAGCTAGAAACCCTCTAAGAAAAATCCCCCCTCTGTGTGCACTTCCTCTTTCACCCGACGATGATTTTTCTCTAGCAAAACTGTTGTAAAACCCTTCTGCGCCCAAACAAGGAATCCGCTCAGTCAAATTTTGAGCTACAGGTGTTCTCCCTACCTGTTGGAATCACTCACTCTGGGAAGTCGAATTTTTCTACAACCCTGCACTGAAAAATCGAACTGCCCAATAATTCGCACTACCAGGTTAGGCACTGCGTAACCCTAGAAAATTCGTCTTGCTGCTCCCTCTAAACAACGAATTTTCTTCTTCTGCTTCTAAGCTTCCCTGTCCGTCAAACTCGCTTTGATACCATGTGAAAATTACAACTGTCAACAACGAGAATTAGTTCTTCTAACTGTAAAATTTACTATGCAGTTTATTGCTACGACAACAACGAATTAATTACATTGCAATCTTCACAGATAAAAATACTACGTAAGATAAAATGGAAACTGAGAAAATACTAGGCACACTTGCAAAAAATTTAACACCGTTATTTTTGGACAAAAGTCCCTAGAAAAACCTAATGTGGGAAAAACGGTGCAGCGAGGGTTTTTATTATTAAGCAACAGTGAGAAAAAATCAGAGTACAACTGGATGCTCGAACTGTCGATCCTCTATAAAGATAACCTGGCCAAAAATTAGTGAGACAATTTTTCTCACCCGAAATTGATCCATCTCCAAAACTGATAAGTACTGGGCTCCATGAAACCCTGTGTCACTCCTGTGAAAATACTGGTACGCTCTGCCTAGAATCTGCAATTGATCAAGCTGCCTTCCCAATTCGACCTCTTAGAATGACTCGCTGGTGCTCTCTGGAAATTCTCTTGGTCTCCAGCAACTGAATCGACCCTCTGACTGGCCAAATCAAACTCCCCTCTAAAGCTTCTGCGCAACCTCACTGAGGAAACTCGACCCTCTTGTAGCTGACTCTCCGAAACTGGAAGACTTCCTCCGGATTCACTGTTTCTGCTCCTCTCTGACTTTGCTTCCCTTCTCTGGCTTGAACTCTTTCAACAGAATGCTACTGCTCTCTGGAAAAATCAAACTGCCCAAGGAAATCGATCTCAAGTCTATTCCTCCATCTACCCATCGACTTCTTCTTATAACCTCTAGTTGGGACTCCAACGACCAAGATTGAAACTTAATCAATGGCTGATATCATTTCCTAGTCGATTCGTGTGAGTTTCTAGAGAAATCTCACATTCGTCAATTAATTCTTGTTAATTAATCATTTTCCCTATGTTAGACTTAGGAAAAATTTAATTACTGATTAATTAACTTAGTTAAGGAATTTCTAGGTGGATTTTCCTGAAACCTTTTCTAGGTTTTGGAGTCCTAGTGTTTCTTAGCCTCTCTGACAATTGTCAAGACTAGAACGCCATCCAATGCTACAAAAACTAACAACTCTGACATTTTCCCATTTTCACCTACCATTTGTTGGACTTCTTTGACTCTCAAATTTCTTTTTGCTTTGATATAGTTGAATCTCCTCTTCATAGGTTCTTCCCTATGTATTTTCAACATTCCAAGCATTGTCCAACCACATTCTCCTTGTAAGCCTGGTCAGTTTTGAAACCCAAAAGATTGGAATTGTACCACCTGGGGGAGGAAAGATATTGAGTGTATATCTCTCATCTCTAGGGTAGCAAAAGTTTTAGATTTGAGATTCATATTGCTCCTCCATTTAATGAGGAAGCCCAATTATATGGTGAGAATATATGAGGTCATTTCTACAACTTCAATAAATTTATGATTATACTTAAATGGTTTAATTTGTGTCTTTGTTTGA
This sequence comes from Pinus tabuliformis, assembly GCA_031772625.1. Taxonomy (NCBI): domain Eukaryota; kingdom Viridiplantae; phylum Streptophyta; class Pinopsida; order Pinales; family Pinaceae; genus Pinus; species Pinus tabuliformis. The sequence goes on from CM062809.1 coordinate 1,301,249,701, forward strand.
TATGTCCTACTCTAGATTTTATTTCATGTGATTCTCTGTTCTTCTTTGATTCACTTTTAGGTTTTAGATGTGAGAAAGTTAATTGTGAATGTTTCGTTAATGGCTTGATGTGAGCCTTCCCTCTCTATCCATGGGGAAAGTTTGCATTAAATGTCATTTGATTTCTTGCAATTTCCCCTTTAAGCATATCTCCTTATTTTCCAATGTTATTGATCCTTGACTTTCATGTTGTATGACACAACTCATAAGAGGTTATCTCCTCACCCATCTGGAATCTTTTTTGGGTTACACAAAGTGATGGTGGTATCGATTCCCTGAGTATTCAAAAATCCCATCAACAAGTCTCAAAGACCAATATGACATGTAAGAATAAGATACTGATTATTTACATGCATTTGATCAGGGAAGTAAAGCACAGTCAAGTAACAAAAAGCTAAGCTTATTGATCATAATCAACCATAATGTCTTGATATAACAACTTCCCTTCATATTTCTTGAGTCTGCTTTTTCAATGGGGCATGATTGTTATAATAGATTGGAGGCTTTATGTCATTATGCCTCTTTGTTTATTACATCCTTTCGTAGATGCCTTCTGACCATGATTAGAAGGCATGGTAATTAACTCTATCTAAACACAATTTAATCTTATTTCACCTGGTTAGCTTATATAGATGTCAATTTGCAATTTAGTAAGGTGTATATATAACATTCCTTCTTTAACTACCTCATCTTTGAAGCGTCAGCAACTAATTATTGTCTGAGTTTATTCATTAATGAGACTGGGAACATCTTGAAGGTTTTTGGTACATATGTGGCATGTCTACTTCAAGATGTTCAAAAAGGCATTCAATGTTTTCCATAAAATAAGTTAACTTTAACGACAAAAGTAGATCGATGGGACTAAAGGACACATCCAATGTAAAATTTAAATACAAGACGTGGAAGTGCAAATGCAACTCCATTGTAACTCCAAAGGTAATAATCATTCTTTGTCTATTGTGCTGTCTGGGAGGAGGTCTAGTGGGCGGGAGGAGACTAGGGTTGTCTCTGCCTCAAGCCATTCCCTCTAACTCTCTGAGGGTAGGTTGATTGAAGCATGGTACTACAACTGCGGGCCAATCTCAAATGTATTTGTATATCTCAGATCGAGAGGGGGGTAGGGGGGATGCAGAAAACCCAGATGTCTTACCATTACCCCATTTGCTGCAAATTGAGGCTCTGCCTGCCACTTCTTGTTTCGACCAGACAAGAAACCTGGGAGTAAGAGGTAATACTTCTTGAAACACCAGGGTGAGTTGAAGTGTGCAACTGTTGAGATCTGTATGTAAAGGTATCCCTGATAAAAAGGGCCAAGCATCTCTGGCCTTGGTACCGGAAAAAAGTAGAGAGGGAGCCCCTGGAATCATTGTAGAGATAGTGGAATCGTCCTCTGACATCATAATAAACAGGGCACTCGAAGATGAGGTGCATCATAGTCTTCGACTCCAAAAGATGGCACACCTAGCAAATTCTGTCTGATTGAGGAAAATGATGGTTAATCTCAACTCTAAGACGATGTAAGCCGACACAAAGCTGCCCTAGGGGTATCCTTAGAGAGTGCATCCAATGTTGGCGCAAGTAGGGGGGCGGATGATGAGACCATCTTGTAACTTTAAGAAATGCTCCAAATAGAAAGACATCTTCAGACCAAGGCCCATAAGAGATGAAATCCATGTGAATTAAGTATGTAGCCGATAAATATCCTCTCAGATGGACTGGTTCAACACCTGTTTAGATGGTAGAAGATGATTCGGTGCATCAAGAGAGAATCTGAATGGGGGGAGGTGCTTTGGGGAAATGACCACAAACTAGAGGATTCGGGATGCCTCTGATAACCATCCATGTGCACGACCTGTAGATTGGTCTGAAATGAGCTCCTTCGAGGAGCCAAGTGCTAGGTAGGGGTAACACTTGTTGAAGAAAGTGTAACTAGGTTCGGTCTTCATAATGACATGATATTTGTAAATGATGAAATAAAATAATTTTTGTATGCCTTGTTGCATGGGTTTCATGAGCAAGAGGTTTATTTGTTAGTGGCTCCCATTGAGAGCCTTAGAATTTATTTTAATTTATTTTAAGTCAAAGAGTCAATGTCATGTATGAAGAAGCTCTTCTTGAGCCTATGTTTAATGTATACAAGTATATAGAAATGTCGAGAAGCCCTCCAAAAACAAGCACAATCCCTCTTGAAGAAGTCGACCTCCAAAAATAGCTAAAGAAGTCATGTCAGCTCACCTATAGAGACACACCCATTTAGCATGTTATGTCAGCTCAAATGTAGATGCATACGACTATATATGCGGCTAGGGTCACCACAGAAAGCACAGAACTCAGATTCATCTGAAGTTTTTGGAAGGCTATCACAAGAAGATTTCAGATGTCACTTAGGAGGTCTTTCCACACAGTCTTAGAGATCACTGTCTCGACATACTAGATGCAGTCACAGTCTTGGCATATTCGTGATGAAGGAGGATCTAGGTGATCTCACAGTGATACCCTCTTGGCATACACTCTAGACACAATCACAGTCTCAACATAGTTGTGATGAGGATGATCTTGGTGTGACATACATTCTAGACGTAGTCATGGTCTCGGTCATAATCCTGATGAAGATCTTGGGTCAGCTCTCATGTCTCAGTGCAAAGATCTCATTGTTATGATGAAGATATGGGTGGTACAAGAATGATGCAACATTTATCTCGGTGCAGCAAGGTGCAGCTATGATGCAACAGTAATAAACTCGGTAGTGCAGTAGTGAAGGCCTCGGTGTTGCAACAGTGACCACTTAAGTAGCAGTAATGATGATCTTAGCAATGACGAAGAAGAGGATTGGTGTCTTGGTCTTGGAGTGGCTAAATAGGTCAAGGGTCATGGTCTTGGTATTCGTCAATTGGAATCTCTATAAGAAGAATTTTCTGTAGGTTTTCCTGTCAAAGAGTGAGAGTTTTTGGCCCTGGCAGAAAGCCAACATCTTGTGTTCTTGTCTCTTTTGTTTTGGTAACTATTTGATAAACTAAGAAGACACACTCTAAGAATAACAAGCGAAGATTGTGCTAATAAGGAAAAGTTGAAAATACCTCACAAATAGTTATCATGGCGAGAATAATCTTATTAACTTGACTTGCCCTAGATTCTTCAACATGGTATCAGAGCTAAGGTGCTGAAGTCAAAGGAAGGGCAGCAAAAAGAGACATTCAAGGATCAGGTTTCAAGAAGGGCATCAAAGCAAGTTGAAGGGCTTTGTGTTTCAAAACCTACATCAAAGATTGAAGGACCAGTCTACAACAACAATGTACAACAACAAGGGCTTTTGTTTATATAATCAAGGAGACAATCTACAACAACAAGACAATTTAGTCCTACAATAAGACTGATTTGGATCCTTATCTGAAGAACTTGGATCACAGTCAAAAGAAGAGAAGGCAGGTTTTGGTACCTCTCACAGTCTCGGTGCTAGCCACAAATTTGGTGTCACTACAATCTCTGTCATACCACAGTGATCTCAATAACTTATAGGTTGGAGCAATTTCGATGCTTGGTGCTGGACAATGCAAGAAGGTCCCAAAGGAGATCTTTGAAAAGGGATTTCAGTTGTTCATGCTAGGCAACTCAAGCAAGGATCTACAAGTCAAAGTATCTAGGATTCTACACCAGCAAGGAGCATTATAACAAGACCACAAGGATCTACAATAAAATCACATCAACTCGAAGATCACCGAGAGGAAGCATCAGTGCATCTTCAACGTGATCAAGCTAAAGATTTTATCTTCACATGTCAAGTAAGTATTTTTCATTAATCAACATGGTTAAATGACTTCGTGTTTGCAAGGAGATCTATAAATCGGTTAGGTCATCAAAATTCCTCTTATAAGAAAGTAGGATAGATATAGTCCCTGGAAGAGAAGTCATTGATATCTATGGAAAGGTCTCTGAAGGTCAAGCGTTGTTTGAATGCATGGAAAAGGATCAAGGGACTCATAGGATTCTAATGAAATTAGTCAAAGGTCCTCTCTTCCCTATGTAGTAGGAGAGGAGACATAAAAGATATATATGAAATGCTAGAAGATATACTCCCTGAAATGCAATGAGGAAGGTCATATCACTTAGACCTGATTGAAGGTATCAAAGAATGAAGGAATATCTTCATGAGATCTCAATTGGGAGATCCGAGAGAGATGATAAGAAGATAATTATCATTGATCTAATTGATAAAGCAAGGTAATAAATGACAAGGAATTCACCTCATTCGACAACTTGTGGTCTCTATGCTAGATAGAAAAAGACAAGTTGAGGGAAAAAGTATTGAAGGTTAAAGGACTCAAACATTTGTAGAAACGAAAGGGAAGTTTGGTCCTCAAACAAGACAGATCAGGGCTATGGAAATATTATGGAAAGAAAGCTCATATCACCGAAAAGATGGAGGTAGCTAAAAAGGACCAAGGAAAGGAGTAACAAATCTCTACTATGTTTGAGATGGTCTCCTTCACAAAAGGGTCTCATCGTAAGCTCCTAAATCTTTTATGGATATGACCATGATAAATAATAAGATGCATTACTGCGTCATGGAAACATTGGAAGCAAGAGCATGTGACATCACCATGGGAATCATGAAGGACAAAATGAACAAGATCCATGGCTGTCAAACATGAAGGATATAGCTCTTGGGAACCTCATTGGACATTGAAGGAAAGGATGAAGTCATTGTCGTGGCGGAAAAAGTCATTTGGGCTGACACAACTGACCTCCCTAGGAGTCTAAACTCTCTAGCGACAAACAAGACAAAATGGAGTGATCTTTCTCTAAATATACCTTTTACAACATGAAAAGTACAAGTGTTTAGGCTTACCTTATTCCAAAACGCTGTTGTTGTAGTCCGTCCTTGCCAATCCGGATGAGCTCCTCCTTCAAGTCAATTCCTGCAACCACAAACAATCAAACAATTACCGAGCACTTGTATTTCATATAATAAAACATACATTCAACATGCAGACCAAGGAACACATGAAATAACTCATTAACACAAGCTATTGAAAAAAATAAACCAGTTTGTATTAATAACGAAACAAAGAAACTCTTACAACCTGGCCTTGGTGTTGTGCAAGTTCCTCCCAGGGTCCATCAAGTGTTTTCCTCTACTTTGACAAAGCTCACCCACTTCCAAGTAGAATCATGTAAAGACAATCTCTCCTCACAAAGGTTCTAATGGAAGACCTAAATCCTGCAGCATTTACCCAAAGAAAATGTATAGCTCCAACCTCCCCTCCTTCTGGCTCAATGCCTTTATTTATAGTGCTGTAAAGAGGTTATTCAGGTCCACTATCAATGGGATCATCCCCCTCTATGGGTGGGATAGCTCCCTTATTGATGGGATAAGTCCCCTCTTAATAGAGATACATGAACCAACTGGAGGCGCATCCATTTCATCAAACCGACCTCTAGAATGTTCTAGAAGTAACCACAAGTAACTTTTTCAAGATAAAACTTGCGCATTTTGCCTTTTACAGAAGGACGCACCTGTCCTTTAACATACAGAGTGTCCATGGACGCAGCTTTTGTGAACATGGCCTGCGTCCCCGCAGGTAAGGCTAGAGAGAACCTGCGACCCCAGAGATAAACATAGTTTTTACAAGACTTTCTCTCTTCTTTGAGTTTGAGATGGATAACAGAGGCATAAGACTTGCCTAAGAGGGTAGCATGACTGTTGATTTGAGCCATACTAACTGTAAGTAGTCAAGGTGACATTTTTTAGTGTAACAGATTGCCCCCTAAAGTGCGAAGCCTGGAATAGATTGGTGTTTTATAATTCTAGGAAGGGTGAAGCGCTTTATCATTTCAAGGATTGACTTGTGGATGACCTGGTTGGAACCTGCAATTTTCAACACAAAATACATGTATAAGATTATATCATCACTGAGGTAGGCATTCCCATACTCAGATTCAAAACTTTAACTAATGGACTAACTATTCTGATACAGGAATGATCTTGTAGTACATCATTTTTATAGACTTTTGTAGACACAATATGGACGCAGCCATCTGTTTATGATTAATCTACATAGATAATGAATACAAAACTCCTCGCAGCCTGGATGGTAGAAACTAGATCCAGGGTCTTCACTTCTACTTCCCGAATTGGTACGATTCTAATCATGTGATTAAATGATTTGATGTCGAACATGTTAGAAACCACTTGATTACCAGTCGATGATGTAAACTGTTAACAAGCGTGAGAGAGACCACCAGTAATGTTAATGGCTCTCAAAGTACCAAGCACAACCCGTGAAATGTGAATAGATGTTTTGATGTCGAACACTTCACGGAATCCTTTGATCGAAAGTCAATGATGTAAACTGTCGTCAAAGGCGAGAAACCTGCCATTGATGCATGCAGACTTCAAGGTACTGTCGATTCCTAAGTCATCTTTCTAGATAATGTGTCGATGTCGATAGAAAGCGACTCGTTGCAGGCAAGCCTGCAACACGAAATCATTGTTCAAGTTGAAGAAATGTTGCTGTAAGGACTGACTCAGGGATGGTCAAATGGATGACAAGTATTTTGCAGATGAAAGTTTTGCTTGCAGACCTCTTGAACACATAACGACACGACAGATGGTTTGGTGATGAATAACTCAAAGTTAATCCCTGAACCCGGTTAAAGATTTTCAAAGTGATTTGGTCAACTATGAGGTAAAAGATTTCCCAACCCAGGTGAAAATGCAAAAGTGTCGTGTTCAAGAGTGGTAATAAAGTTTCGTTTGAGGCAAAAGGTGACAAATAGATTCATTATTCTCTCTTTTTCCCCCACCATTTCTGGCAAGTACCTCTTTATTTTTAACAAGCTTGAGGAGGATAACATATGCTTGGTTATAAGCTCATCCTTCGGACGAGTCCAACCTAGTTTAAATTCGAACCCTAGGAAGGAGTGGTTCGTTCCTGTTTGTAATTGAACAGGTCCTTTACTATAAAAGTTTAACGAGCCCAGTATAGGAGAAACTCAGCGTTTTTCATTTTTAGAGAGTCTGAAAAACTTAAGGAAACTCCACGTTGAACTTTTTCGTAAGTTTGTGTCCCTCAAGCCCGAAAAAGTATAAAATAATACCTGGGGGAACCGCTTGATCTTGCGACCAAGGAGTACTTTCATAATAGTGTCGTCGACCTGAAAAGTAAAAAGCGATCAAAGACACGTCGTTTTAGTTCCTTATCGAGTTTGAAACGACAAAAACCCGGCAATCTTTTCCTGATTTTACGGTCAAAAAAGAGCTAAAAGGGGACCGTCTTTTAATTCCGTTTTAACGAGTGTAAAAGAAACACTCGGCGATCTTTTCATGTTTTAGGAGTCAGAAAAGGGCTTAAAAGATGACTCTGATATTTTTATTTGTGAAAATTACAATTTCCCTCGAAATCCCTTTGTCCTGCACAAAAGCGACACATTACTCATACCTGTTTAAAATAGGCAAAAATACGTCGAAAAACATCTTTTCATGGTAAAAAATGAACTCATTCACCCAAAAAACCTATAAAAAGACCTTTTACCATGTCATTTTTACCGTTTGACTTTGGAGGTTGAAAAAGGAGCTTTTGACAAGAAACTTCCCGTGGTCGCTGCGGAAAATCTGACCGTCGGAATCGAACGCTGCTTCATCCAGGTATTTTACACATCCTACTCTGCATTTCTATCCGTTTAGAATTAAGTTTTAGGTCTCTGTTTCATTTTTTGGGGGGGTTTTGGGTTCAAAATGCGCCTCTCGGCGGACGCAGGTGCCCTTCGGGTGACCTGCGTCCCCTGACTTTTTCTCACACGGGAAAATGGTCGGGGGACGCAGCCCGCCTTCAGGCCAGCTGCGTCCGGACGCCCTGTGCTACAAAGCTGGGGTGCGTCTTCCGAGAAGTACGCATTTGAAAACCCCAACTCCCTCAAAAAACCACCAAACTTCTTCAAATCAATTTCTAATTGTCTTTTTTGATATGCAGGGCATTAATCATGTTAGACTGGAGAGAGAGAGAGCACGTAGAGGAAGATGAAGCTGCAATAAACCACCAACCCTCTCTGGATGCCCTAAGAACATGCGGGTTATACAATATTGGACCATACCGGGCATGAGGGGCCAGGTAAGATTCTTGGAATGGCTGGTTGAGCGATGGAACGTTCAAGATCAATGTTTTTACATAGGAGGGCACCAGCTCGAGATAGAGCCCTCGGATGTATACTTTCTTACTGGCTTGCCAAACAGAGGTGAGCAACTCAATCTTGCGGGGACCAGGCCGGGTGGCCAATCCCTTGATGATCTCCGCGAGGAGTGGTGCAGACCCGGGACTCGCCATAAAAAAGGCGTAGAGATAAAACACATCACTCTGCCGGAACTCAAAGTCATTGCGTTCACGGTTACCAGAATTTGCGGCGCGGCCGCTTTACACATTGCTTCCGGATCCCAAATGCGGATGGCAGTTGACTATTACCAAGGCACCATCTTCAACTGGTGTGAAGCTGTGTCGGCTCATATGAAGAGCCAACTGACCAAGGCAAAGAACGGACGACTAAAGACTTTTGGATATGGGCCTATAGTCGTGAGCTTTGCCTTGGAGAGAGTTCCAATGCTGATCCCTCAGCAACTCACTGTTGATGACTTGGGTCCTCGGGAACCAAAGCTTATACGATGGGTTACGGTGATGGCCCGGCATCCTGACGAGGGTGCGGCAGTGGTTCGATTCTCAGACAGTTACTTTGACTGGTTAGAGGGCCAGCTTTTTGTGATACAAGACTTTCCATATGCCGGAATGGATTTCAGAGGTGATCCGAACATGGTTCTTCCACAGGGAGAACAATGGGACGACAGAGGTACTTTTATTTTCACGAGTTTTCTAGTTATGTATTTTTTATTTTTCATATATATCGTCTCAAACTAACAGTAAAATTTTCAAAATGCAGATGTTGGTCCACAGCGTCCAGCCAATCTCCGGCCTTATGATAGACGACATCCAGCTGCACCGGTACCGGCCCCACAGGACGCGGCTGCAGACGTACTAGCTGAGTTGGAGCATGACCTAGATCGTCTCACGGTAGACATACCTGAGACTACTATGGACGACATTCCTATCAGGCTTCAGCGTTTTGTAGTCGCGGTCCCTGGACCGTTTAGGAGATTTCTGCGTAAGGTAGCCCGCGCAGTGGTGTCGTACAGAGAGCACCACCAGTGATTGACTAGTCACTTTTTGTAGTCACATGTGACATTTTTGACTTTTTGTACTATCATTTTGCCGATCATAAGGTGTTTTCAACCTATGATCGAAGACGATGTATATATTTTTTGGACACACTTCTATCTATATATATATCACTATTACCGGCTTATCTTGTTTAACATGTATGATGAAATGTCTTTAAATTTACTTGCATGATTATTATAAATGTCTGTCCAACACTCGAGAAGCAATTGCATCTGCTAATGTATTCAGGGACCTTGGAATATGTTGATATTCAATGTAATCAAATTCACGTTCCAAGAGACGCACTCTCAAAAACAACCTTAACAACACAGGATTTCTAATGGCATAAACTCTATTAAGCTGTAATACAACAAGTTCAGAATCTAACCTCACAATCAAACGTCGAATTCCAAATGAAATAGATTCGGATAATAATTCAACCACTGCACTGTATTCTGCAATGTTATTCGTTGTTTGACCGAGGCTTACCCCATGCATAGAAACTAACTCGTCAGAGGGTGAATAGATAACCCAAGCTGCAGAAGAGATATTCCGTGTACTACGACAAGCACCATCAACAAATCCAATGTATGTTTGGAGAGGCGTCGACATCTACAATATCAAGAGTAAAACCAAAATAAGCCAGAATAATGACGAAAACCACACTCGCTAAACTAAGCACACTGAATAAACTAACACACTTGCTAGCTAGAAAGGAAATCTAACCTATCTAAAAATTTCTCCATCCATCACTTTAAGCATAATACCTCTTTAGGTAAAGTCCATTTCTGGGTTTGCCCAAAGAGTCCCCATCAAAATCAACTAGTTCATAAGCCCCTTTTGCTAGCTTTCGCTTTACAATGTAGGGCCCATGCCACATGGGAACGAATTTTCCGGCACCTAGCTTATCGTTAGCTTGATCATATAATAGTACTAGGTCTCCTTCCGAAAAACTTTGAGGGGTTACACTTTTATCATACTGAGCTTTCATTCGTTTTGCGTGAGTCTCGATAGCTAAAGTAGCGTCACGTCGAGTCTCATCTAATTTAGCCAAGTATAAAAACCGTTTCTCCTCTTCGGAAGTAGCTGGAAGTAATTCGACAGCCATTTGAAGTGATGGGATTTCGCATTCAATAGGTAACACAGCTTCTAAGCCATAAATTAGCTGGAAAGGGGTGAAACCTGTTGAATTTTTCACTGAAGTTCGATATGCCCATAGTGCCGAAAATAACATGTTATGCCAATTCGTTCGATGGATACCAATGATCCGTCGAATCATGATGACTAGAACTTTGTTGATTGACTCAACTAAACCGTTGGCTTGCGGATAATAAGGTGTAGAGCTATCGTGGCGCAAACCAAGCTGGCTTGTAAGCTCAGTCATCATGACATTTCGAAAATGGCTCCCATGGTCAGTAATGATTGCTTGTGGGACACCAAACCTAGTTATGATATGATTGAATACGAAAACTGCAGCTGTCTTGCCGCTTGCGTCGAATGTAGGCATCGCCTCGGCCCACTTAGTAAAATAATCAACCGCGAGGATGATATACGCATGCCCCCCGGCCGAGTGAGGGTTACAAGTAATAAAGTCAATACCCCATTTGGCGAATGGACCAGCGGCAATTATAGGGTGGAGAGGAGCAGGTGGAGCGCGCATCTTTCGATCAAACACTTGACAGTTGTGGCATTTTCTGACGGCAAGGATACAATCTTTAAACATAGACGGCCAGAAATAGCCAGCGCGCAACACCTTCTGAGCTGTGGCATACCCAGACATATGACCGCCACATGCTCCAGAGTGACAATCATTCAAAACTCTCTCAGCCTCATCGTGAGTTAAACAACGTCGAAAAACTAAGTCTGCCCCCAGGCGATAAAGTGTATCTCCAATAATTCTGTATTGCTGGGATTGAAACCGAATTTTTCGACGGTCTTCCTTGGAAGCTTCAGGCCGAAAGGTTTGGGTTTGGAGATAGATGATTATATCCCCATACCACGGATCTACAGTGCTAATAAGAAACAAAGATTCGTCCGCAATGGACTCCTCTGCCACAGTCTCTGTGTCAGCACTCGGGAAATCACACATCAATTCCGCGAAGACTAAAGATTTCTTAGACTTGGACTTCTCAAACTCCAAGTCGAACTCTTGCAGGATGACGATCCATTTAGAGTACTTGCCCCCTAGCAGTTGTTTTGTCAAGATATAAATCATAGGGTTGCAATCCGAAATAACAGTAGTTTTGCGGAGAAGAATGTAGTGACGGAAACGCTGGACAGCTTGAACGGCTGCCAGGGCCAATTTCTCCACATGTGAATATTTTAACTCAGTTGGATTTAAGGTTCTGCTAAGATAATATATCACATGCTCTGCCTTGAATTCATCTTCTTGAACTAACACCATTCCAATGGTGGAATGCGAAGCTGCGAGGTATAAGAAGTAGTCCTGGTTGTAGTTGGGAGGATGCAATAACGGTGCATGGGTCAACGCGTGTTTTAATGCATCAAAAGATTGTTGGGCAATCTCGTCCCAAAAGAAATGTACGTTCTGTTTCAACAACCGTGTAAAACCTTTAGTGACCTCGGCGTAGTTAGGGATGAATCGGCGTAAAAAGTTCGCTTTCCCTTGCAAACTTTGGAGTTGGCGCAAACTCGAAGGAGGAGGCAATTGGATGATAGCCTCGACTTTCGAGGGATCGACGCGAATGCCGGCTTTGGAAACAACAAATCCCAGCAATCGACCTGTTTCTATACAGAAAACACACTTGTGGGGATTCAACCGAATTCGATAATGCCTACACCTCATAAAGATTGCTCGTAAATGGACAAGGTGATCAGCTCGGTGTAAAGAATGAGCAGGCAAATCATCGAGATAGGGTTGCACAATGTGCTTGATGTCATGAAACGCATAAGACATGGCCCGTTGAAAAGTAGCGCCGGCATTCTTAAGGCCAAAAGGTAATTTGCAATAAGCAAATGTCCCCCATGGACAAATGAATGCCGTTTTTGGTTGGTCGGCAGGTAGAATATTGATTTGATTATAGCCTGAGAAACCATCCATGAAGGAAAACATCTCACTTCCGGCACAATCATCAATTATTTGATCGATATAAGGCGTAGGATAGTTGTCTTTTGGACAAGCTCGATTGATATCCCTATAGTCGATACAGATTCTTATTGTTCCTTGTTTTTTATTGACGGGAACAATATTCGATACCCAATCCGTTAACGGGATCGGATAAATGAAACCTGCTTTCAACAGCTTTTCGACTTCTGCTTTAATTGCAGCTGCTTTTCGAGGGTGAATCTGACGCAACCGTTGCCGAATGGGTTTAGCATCCGGGTAGGTTTTGATTTCATGAACAACAATGGCAGGATCGATTCCTGGCATTTCCTCGTAGGACCAGGCAAACACGTCGCGGAATTCTTGGAATAGGGCCTTGTAAGTTTCGATTTCTTCTTCAGTACATGCGGCACCTATATGAATGTTCTCCTCAATTCCGGGCTTCACTGATATATCAATGGGAACAGTACGAGAAATATTCCCTAAATTCAGCTCTGAATCAGAATGTTTCGTTGGATCCTGAGCGTCTTTGACATAATCAGCGGTAAAGATAGATGAAAAATCATTTTCAAATGCATCGCCCTTAGGTAAAAACGAAGATCTGTGATGGAGATCTTCCCATGGTAGATCATCTACACTTAGGATTTCGCGAAGTCGTTCGTCAGATGACACGTCTTCGGGAAACGTTATCCGTTCTAAAGGTGAGGTGAAAAGTGACTCTTCACTGACCACATTCATTTGGTCGGTTTCGGTTGAATGAAAATTAGTAAAAGACATAAGAGCTTCATAAGCAATTTCATACGGACTCAACGGCATAACATCACCAAGTGAATCTAGCTCAAAGTCAGAGGGAACATACCAAGGATCATCGTGAATAATGTTTTCTGACGTGATCATATGAATTGTTGCAAACGAAGGATCTACATTGAGTGGAGGGAGAGGAAAAGTTCCCAGTAAACCGGAATCCTTAACTAAACCTACACCAATGTCCTTGTAAGGGATTGTCGTTTTACCAACATGCTGGATAGTTTCTGAAGAGGTTGGGTCGGATGAAAAGTATGTCAGCTGATCAATAGTCACGATCTTACCGTTATGTGGAAACTTAATGACTCTGAAGACCGATGAAATGACCGCTGTCATAGCATATGACCAACTTCGACCCAAAAGAAGGTTGTAGTCTAGAGGGGCATCAACCACTTCCACATCCAGACTAACGGTTTTACCTTCGACCCCTATAGGCAATTCTTGTAGAATACCAAACGGACGGAACCCACGGCCATCAAAGGCCTTAAGGATGGTGGGGGATTGGTTCAACGAAGGAGAACCAAGCGATCTCCAACATTGAATCGACATAATACACGTAGAAGCTCCCTCATCAATCACAGTCCGATGAATAGGCCTGTTTTTGACTATCACTGGGATTTGGAAAGCCATTTGATGGGGGAGACGTGGTGTACTATTTTCTAGATCAAAGATCATTAGGTTCGGGTCCTGAACATCGACAGCTCCAATAGCCGACAAAAGCAATTTTCGTTGCGCTGGACATGATTGCAGCACTTCGAGTGCCGACATTGCTGAAGGTGAAAAAGCTAAGTCTTCAACAATGTTGTAATTCTGGGCTGCTCTCGCATGTGGATTGAAAGCAGACCTTCGAAGTACACCCTTGGCGGGCGGCTTAATCACTAAGTCTGGGTTAGGTTTTTCGATCTGTAGTGGATCGGAACCAGGAGCTGAGGTTGATGGGTTAGAGTGAGAAGATTCTGCTTCTTTACCATCAACAGGAGCCTTACTACCATAATCTTGCGATCGAGTCGCAATCCTGACATGAGACATCATCAAAATGGGTTCTTCACTGGCATTCGAAGAAGAACCTATCATCTTATTCTCCTGCTCTGGAAATGGATTCTTTAACACAGCAGGAGTGGGAGAACCTTTAACTATTTTCACTACCTCGGCCCGATGAGGGCAGTCTCTCGTAAAATGATCTTCTTCACAAATGAGACAAGGATAACGAGGTTTGCGCTTTTCGTCAGTGGTTTCCGATTTTTCTACTTTCTCCTTTGGAGCCTTGTCTGCTTTGGCCTTCTTCTTTCCTTTCTTCTTTCCACTGTTTTTTGGTTTGGCCGTAGATGACTCTACGGCGTGAATGTCGGCGGTGAGTTCAGGAGAAGACTCTCCTGTCGGAGAATCAGGCAAAGTGATAATTGGAGTAGTTGAAGCCTTGGAAGACTTCTTCTTGCTCTTCGTAGTCACGATACCAATCATACCATCAGCGGCATGAGATCCCGAAGGAGCAGCAGCGAATTGGTTTGACTTGGGAAGATCCGGGATTTTCTCGTGTAACGTACCCGACTGAGTGTAAACTAAGTCAAGGTATTGTGCTTGAGCAATGACTTGCTCCTCAGTAACTACTCCGGCCTTAGCTACATCTTCAGTAATTCTTGGTAATAATGATTTGACAAACCATTCAGCTAAGATTTGGTCCGGGATAAAAACTTTCACTAATCTTCTTCGACGTCTCCACTCATGGATGTGATCAGAAATGTACGTGGATGTCGATTGTTTTAGCGAAGTTAATAATTCTGTACCATTATCGTATCTGACTGGTAACTGAAAATGAGTTAAGAACGAGGTAGCTAACTGGCTAAAGTTGTAAAAAGAGGCCCGTGGCAACTCAATGTACCACTTGGCCGCGAGACCAATGAGTGTACGCTGGAAAAGACGTAAGCGGATGGAATCATCTGAGATGGAATTCGATGCACACCAGAGGTGGTAAGTCATCACGTGATTGGATGGATCCTCTCCAGACTTACCTTCGAACTTGGGTATATCGTTGGGCAACTTATTTGGCATTGGCGGCCAGAACTGTTGATATTGAATTGGATCGTTTGTTAGGCGCGTCAAGTCGGGTAAATCTAAAGTCGCAATAAACGGTAACTGCCGGTTAGGATCTCTAAAATTCTGAGTCACAATACCAGCCCCAGGAGGAGGATATCCAGGATAACTAGGAACAGGAATCGCATTGGGGATATTATATCCTCCTGGAAAACCAGGATTAACCGGACCGTACTGGGGTTGCTGAGGTTGTTGATAAGTGTACCCAGGATACGGTTGATACTGGTAAGCCGGTTGTTGGGCAGCTTGCGCAGGTTGATACGGTCCCTGGTACGGAGGTTGAACAAATTGAGGTTGAGTAGTAACAACCGTACTTGTACCAGGCTGGCCTGCAGGCATCTGGACTGTGGTTTGAATGATAGGTCCAGACAACGGTACAGATGTCTGAGGAGTGGTTACAGGGACAGTAGAAACCGGAGCTGCCGATACTCCAGAAGTAAGCATGGTAGATGAAGCGGTAGTTGCTGCAGCCGTGTGAGGTGGAGTACCAGGTGCAATTGGCGGCTGAGTAACTACCGAAGTTACAGGGGTCTGAACACTTGACTGGACAGGTTGTGGTTGCTGGGGTGGACCAGGAACTACAGGTTGTCCTGCTTGAGGTGTCGACTGTATACTTGGCTGCAACATCTGTTGACCTTGTGACGGATCCCATGTTAACAATCCAGGGTATTTACTCGTAACAGGTTGAGGATACTGAGATCCATAGCCGTATTGAGGATAGGGTTGATAACTGTAAGGTGCAGTCCCATATGATTGTCCTTGAGGTGGTTGATAACTTTGACCAGGGTATTGACCCGTAGGTTGATAACCTTGAGGTAAATACGAGTACTGGGGTTGACCTTGACCTTGAGGTTGGTATCCTTGAGGTTGATACTCTTGGGGTTGATACCCTTGGGGTTGCCATCCTTGAGGTTGCCATCCTTGAGGTTGATATTGATACTGAGGTTGACTTTGGGGTACATATTGAGGCTGGGGTTGATACCCTTGGGGTTGATACCCTTGAGGTTGCCCCCCAGTCACGAATGAAGTACCTTGAGGTTGCCCCCCAGGCATTAACGAAGGTTGCCCCCCAGGCGGTAATTGGCCACCTTGAGGTTGGTTAACGGGAGTTGAACCTGACATCATATAAACATCACCTATACTCAATGGTACATTACCACTGTTTCCAACTAATAACCCATGATCAATGGGTCGAGGAGATGCTCCCGCAAAGGTACCAGAAAGTGATTGATACCCAGTAGGAACAGAAGGACCACCATGTAAAAATGATTCAGGACTTTGCGTAAACACAGATGACTGACCAGACATATTTACAGGATTATGAATTCCTCCAGGTGGAAAAGGAGTACGAGGTGTAGAAAAACCTACTGAGTTGTCTAAAAAATTGGTTAATGCAAGGTACCAAGGTTCACTCCTAGGAGGACTGTAAAAGATGGATTCACGCTCCCTTAGATCAAGGGTAATTATATCTTCAGAATCAGAAACGCCTATTTCTTCCTCTGGAACAAGTTCTTCTATTGCAATTAATCCAACAGGAAGATTTTCGGTGATAATTCTTTCTATTCTTGGTGAATCAGGAACACTAGGAGTTGGAGTAACAGGTTTGGAAATTTCAGGTTCTTCGCCTGTTTCACTGGCAGATGAAAAACTACCAGCAAGCTCGGAAACTGTAACAGCTTCGGGATTGTAACCTGTTTCTAAACTTTGGTAATCTGGATGGACTACCAAGGAAGATTCTCCTTCTTCAGGTGAACCTACTCTACTGTCTCTAGGTGAACCTACAAGGACCTTTAAACCTTCTAAATTACTGGGGTCGTCTCGAGGAGGTGAACCCCTGAGTTCACGGGATCTTCTCAACAATTCGGCCACAGAAACAACTTCAGGAGATTGGCCCGCAATTCGACGGGACCGTCTCGGTAATTCCGCCACAATTAATGATTTTTTAACTACAACACACGAAAACAAAGTAAAAAATTTCAAATCAAACCTCCTAAAGTCTTCTAAAGAACCAAACAAATTTGAAGCACACGCCTAAAGAATCTAGAGCGTCAAAGCACACACAAACAGTATCTTCCGGACCAAAAGCGCTAGTTGGTGATTAGGTCCAACCTCGCAGGATTCAGTACAGAAATGGCGGGTGGAACAGTTACGCCGACAACCTGCTTAATGAATAGACTGGACCAAGTTCCTCCACTTTAACCGTCTCGAAGTGAAGCGAACCCCCCAGAAAATCCAAGTGAGTATAGCCGACGTCTGCTCTAGGTACAGTGGGACCTTCCCTCCACCGTCACCTTGGGTAGAATCCTAGAGATTATGGCCACTAAGGTTACCAATCACAACAATTACACCTGGGGGAACAGTCTAAACTCCGACAGCACGCAAGGGCAGAGTAACAAGCTCAATCCCCTTACCGGCTCCTTGACAGTAATCCAAGGTTTACCGATAAGTGACCCCTGGCTCCTCGACAATGGTTAATCCGAGGTTTACCGTTTGTAATACGTACTGTCTAGCGTCGTTCCCAACGAGGGAGGAATGATCCCCTCACTGGTTCGGACACGAGCTCGTGCTTCTCTTTTAAGAGGAGCTTTCCCAGAATGTAACTGAAACAATTGGATTTGTTCTACTCAAGATAGACTAACTGTTTGGTTTTGTAGTCTTGGAGAGTTAAGTACTCACCTACTCCAAGACCCTAGCCTAAGCTATGTTGGTGCTTCAGAGCCCTAAAAAAAAAAAGTTTCTAGATTGATTTTAATTTAAGCGTTACTTTTAAGGTTGTTCCTTAAGTCAAAAGGTGATGGAAGTGAAACCAGTGGTGTGTTGACTCGACTCGAAACCACTACAAAATGCACCTAGGATGATTTATCCACTATTTTACTTTTTCGATGAATTGTTTTAACTAAAAAGTTGAGAGAATGCAATCTTTATAAAAGCAACTTCTTAATTGAAGACAATCAAAGAAACAATTCGTTTTTCTTTTCCAAGCATAAAAACATAACCTCTCTTTACATGCACGAAAAAACTCTTTTCTTCTTTCAAAAACAAAAAGCTACTTGAAACAAGACTTTTTAAGAAGATGCTTTTGTATTTTTCTTTTAATAAAAGCAAATAAATCTAATATAACCAAAAATCAATCTTAACAACTAGAAAATCCACTCATAAGCAAACTAAAGGCAAATTTATTCTAAGCAATCTTAACGAGGCCAAAACTAACAATGGTTATTCTAAGGTGTTTTACTTGATCACAATCGAATCAAGGACTAGCTTATTGCAGAACCAAAAACTAGCCAAAACAAAACTCTAATCTTTTTGTTCTTTTTGTAAAATGGAAATCAACACTTTATAAACAAGCAATTCGAAATTTGACCCAAAACAACTTAAATGGCAAGCTGCTCAAACAAGGAGACTTTACGACAGGCCCGACTTCTAAGAAGGTTGACTAACCAGAGAGATCTAAGGCTGGACAACTTTCTACGCTCAAAGTCACTACAGAACCTATCCAAAAATCAAACCCTAGGTCTAACTTCGTTGAAATCCACTAAAACACTCAAAGCTCACAAAACAAGTTCAGGTGAGAATTCTTGACAGGGTACTAAAGGATCTGCACAGAAAACACTAAGAAAAACCAAAATCTAAAAGCAATTTAAAGCAAAAATGGAATTTTCTTAACTTTTACAGGAAGACGCAGGCCACCCGTTGTCACAGGTGCGGGCCCGCTCTGTGCAGACGGCAACAGCGCGTCCAAGGACGCACTGTGCAGTACTCAGAGGGTGCGTCCTTCTGGAAAAAGGAAGAAAAACCAAATCTAACTAAATCTAAAGCTAAGCCACCCAAATACTAATTCTCACAATCAAAAACCAGAAAATAAAAATGATTTTCTCAAAGCAAAGTTTATATAAAGGAAAAGACTCTCTCATTAATGGATTCCCCAGCGGAGTCGCCAATTTGTCGTGGCGGAAAAAGTCATTTGGGCTGACACAACTGACCTCCCTAGGAGTCTAAACTCTCTAGCGACAAACAAGACAAAATGGAGTGATCTTTCTCTAAATATACCTTTTACAACATGAAAAGTACAAGTGTTTAGGCTTACCTTATTCCAAAACGCTGTTGTTGTAGTCCGTCCTTGCCAATCCGGGTGAGCTCCTCCTTCAAGTCAATTCCTGCAACCACAAACAATCAAACAATTATCGAGCACTTGTATTTCATATAATAAAACATACATTCAACATGCAGACCAAGGAACACATGAAATAACTCATTAACACAAGCTATTGAGAAAAATAAACCAGTTTGTATTAATAACGAAACAAAGAAACTCTTACAACCTGGCCTTGGTGTTGTGCAAGTTCCTCCCAGGGTCCATCAAGTGTTTTCCTCTACTTTGACAAAGCTCACCCACTTCCAAGTAGAATCATGTAAAGACAATCTCTCCTCACAAAGGTTCTAATGGAAGACCTAAATCCTGCAGCATTTACCCAAAGAAAATGTATAGCTCCAACCTCCCCTCCTTCTGGCTCAATGCCTTTATTTATAGTGCTGTAAAGAGGTTATTCAGGTCCACTATCAATGGGATCATCCCCCTCTATGGGTGGGATAGCTCCCTTATTGATGGGATAAGTCCCCTCTTAATAGAGATACATGAACCAACTGGAGGCGCATCCATTTCATCAAACCGACCTCTAGAATGTTCTAGAAGTAACCACAAGTAACTTTTTTCAAGATAAAACTTGCGCATTTTGCCTTTTACAGAAGGACGCACCTGTCCTTTAACATACAGAGCGTCCATGGACGCAGCTTTTGTGAACATGGCCTGCGTCCCCGCAGGTAAGGCTAGAGAGAACCTGCGACCCCAGAGATAAACATAGTTTTTACAAGACTTTCTCTCTTCTTTGAGTTTGAGATGGATAACAAAGGCATAAGACTTGCCTAAGAGGGTAGCATGACTGTTGATTTGAGCCATACTAACTGTAAGTAGTCAAGGTGACATTTTTTAGTGTAACAGTCATCTAGGACAAGACTCATCATACACCAAGTAAAAAAGGAAACATCTGCCAGATGGGGATATGCAAGATCCTCGGGATTCTCTGATGGAATCCTCATCAGAGGGATCACTAATCTAGAGAGGAAGCAAGTGTTTCTTCAGGAACTCCAACTTATGGAATTCATGGGATGAGGGTATGATGGAGCAGATCAAGGGATTGAAGATCTTTTTAATCAAGGAAGCTACTGAAAGAAGCCTAGATGACCTAAAGGTAAAATGAGGCTTGTATGCTTTTATTTAATATTATAAAGTCATGTCGTATGGTTGCAGGTAACATGGATCACTACTTCTATCTTGAGAAGCACGATAAGGGGAAAAAGGATCTCCTCCTCTGAAAGGATGCAGAAAAGCATAAGTCACACTAGATGAAATCAACATAATATCTCCTCATATGAAGTATGAGGTGGTTGACTACAATGAAGGAACTCTGATTGAAAGCTCCTTGGAATGGAATGTGTGTGGAAGGAAGAGATCGTGAGATATGCAACCATGATAAAGGCAATCAACATCCAAAAGACCAAGAAGATTTGACTAGGAAATCTCTCGGAGAGATATGAAGACTCTGATGGAAGTCTGAAAAAGATGAAGACCCTTGACAATGATATCTCTGGGATATATATATGTAAACATGTATGCAGGATGCTGATACCGACAGGAAGATGTCATGATGAAAATCCATCTCGTAAGGTATTATTTGATTTAATGTTATGTTTTGATTTCTTGAATAATATCTGGATGAGTTCATGTAGGGCTACTGGAACAAGAGTTGTAAGTACAAGTAAAACTAGCATTCATGTGGTGGATGGAAATTCTTGAAAGAAACATGATGAGGAAGAAGTAGCCATATGACGAAGGTTCTAGATATGTATCAAGAAGGCCACTTTCCATGAAGAAAGGAATGATATGACGATCCAAGAAGGAAAGTGATGGATGGCTAATGCCCTACAAGGAAGAAGCTTGACTATATTTCATGACATCTTGATGAAGCAGTTGAAGGACCCATGAAGAAGAAGTTGTTGATGAAAAAGAGAGTCCCTAGCTAAGGGGGAGCTCTGACAAGTCCCTAATTGAGAGGGAGCTTGGGCAAATTGCTGGTAAGAGGGAACTTGGGTACATTCCTTTACAGGAATGGGCATATCTTCTCTAGTTAAGAGGGAGAAATAGGCACAACATTCTTGTCTTCACTTGAGAAGAAAGAATGGAGGATTGGGTAATCATCTGGCATCCGATGCTCTTTGAGGATGTGTAGGGCATCCAAGATAAGAGTAGGAAAGAGGATTGATATTCTTTGAGGGTTGGGAACACAAGATAAGAATAGTCCTAGATGGTCATACATAGTGAACGCCCGGGTGGGTATGTACCTTGAGAGACAATAATGAAGGTGTGTACATTGATTGGTCTCACCAACATTGTGCTCTGATCTGATGAGAGATAGAGCTGTCAGTCAAGGCCTTGCTGTGGAAACAATGTTGGTTACTATGATGCTATACAGATGGGTTACGAATCTGATTCCTTCTTATGAGAAATTCTTCAGATTGAGAATGACCAAGTACCATTATGAATACCTCCCTAGTTAAGAGGGAGTGTTGAAGAAAGTGTAACTTGGTTTGGTCTTCATAATGACATGATATTTGTAAATGATGAAATAAAAGAAATAAAATTAGTCTTGTATGCCTTGTTGCATGGGTTTCATGAGCAAGAGGTTTATTTGTTAGTGGCTCCCATTGAGAGCCTTAGGATTTATTTTAAGTTAAAGAGTCAATTTCATCTATGAAGAAGCTCTTCTTGAGCCTATGTTTAATGTATACAAGTCTATAGAAATGTCAAGAAGCCCTCCAAAGACAAGCACAATCCATCTTGAAAAAGTCGACCTCCAAAAATAGCTAAAGAAGTCATGTCAGCTCACCTATAGAGACACATCCGTTCAACATGTCATGCCGGCTTAAATGTAGAGGCTAGGGTCACCACAGAAAGCACATAACTCAGATTCATCTGAAGTTTTCAGAAGGCTGTCATAGGAAGATTTCAGATGTCACAGGAAGATTTTAGATGTCACTTAATAGGTCTGTCCACACAGTCTTAGAGATCACTGTCTCGACATACTAGACGCAGTCAACCCTGGCATATTCGTGATGGAGGAGGATCTAGGTGATCTCACAGTGATACCCTCTCGACATACACTCTAGACACAATCATTGTGTCAGCATAGTTGTGATGAGGATGATCTTGGTGTGACATACATTCTAGACGCAGTCATGATCTCAACTTAGTTGCAATTATGGTCTCGGTCATAATCTTGATGAAGATCTCGGGGCAACTCTCATGTCTCAGTGTAGAGATCTCTTTTTTATGATGAAGATCTCGGTGGTACAACAATGATGCAACATTTATCTCGGTGCAGTAAGGTACAACTATGATGCAACAATAATAAATTCGGTGGTGCAGTAGTGAAGGCCTTGGTGTTGTAGTAGTGATGATTTCAGTAGTAGTAATGGTGATCTCAGCAATGACGAAGAAGAGGATTGGTGTCTTGGTCTTGGAGTGGTTAAATAGGCCAAGGGTCATGGTCTTGGTATTCATCAATTGGAATCTCTATAAGAAGAATTTTGTGTGGGTTTTCCTCTCAAAGAGTGAGAGGTTTTGGCCCTAGCAGAAAGCCAACATCTTGTGTTCTTGTCTCTTTCATTTTGGTAACTATTTGATGAACTAAGAAGATACACTCTAAGAATAACAAGCAAAGATTGTGCTAATAAGGAAAAGTTAAAAATACCTCACAAATAGTTATCATGGCAAGAAGAACCTTATTAACTTAACTTGCCCCAGATTCTTCAACAACACTCTCTCCCTGCCGCCGAGTCCTGGAGAGATCTAACACTTTGGAGGAAAGAGACTAGACAAAAGATGACCTCGAGGCGGGATGGATGGGCACTGAACTGTGCTTGGATAATAGGTTGTGGAACAATACGTTTGTATCTTATGATGCATCTAAGAAACAATGTTTGGACTCTCTCCATCTTAGCCCAATCCGTCTGTACCAAGCTTGGCTCCTAGACCTTAGAGCCATAAAGAACCGTAGGTCGAATAATCATGTCCATGAGGTGGAGTTTGGACGATATGTCTTGAAACTGACTCTAGAAGCACTATCTCTCAATCAGGGCAAGAGAGCTGTTATGAATATAATTCATAACAAGTAAATAAATAAAATAAATGTAAATATTAAATAATCAAATATTGATTATGTTAAATAGTCATTAAGTTAAGTGAAAAGGCATGTCTAAAAGACATGCCCAGTCACGAAAGGACACCTGCTTAGGTATATATATGAGGGTCCTCATTGTAACAATCATCACTTATACATGTTATATATAATAAATTATTATTACAAAATACCTCGTGTATTTTTACATTTAAGTCAACAAGCTACAGGTTTTGTTGCTTTAGTGGTATCAGAGCCATGGCGCACAATATAATCATGCGAGTCTTTGAACGTTTTTCGCCGCACAATATACCATCACATTTATGTCTTGAATGTGTTGAGAAGTTTAGTAAAATTCAAGAAGCATTTTAGCATTTAGAAAAATCATTTGCAGAAGTTAAAGCATGTCGAAAGGAAATCGATAATAAGGAAGATGATGAAGATGTGAAGATTATTGATTCTGATTCTGATGATAAAAGGGAAGTGAAAATAGCTAATTCTGATAATGTAGAGAAAGATATGAATTCACATAGTAAAAGTGGAGGAAACAATGCCAATTATGGTGAAGGGGAAGATATCAAAAGTGTTGAGTTGGAGGGAAACAAAGAATCTGACATTGATAGTGAGAGTGAGGAAGCTTTTCCCATGTTAAACAACACCTCTTCTCCTACTGATGGCTTAGAGGGTGACATTGAAGGTCAGTTAGAAGATAGGTCCTCATCGGGAAAGCAGGAAGATGATGCTCCAACAAGTTCATGGTCAAAAACATCATTAGAGATTTTAGACAATAAGAGTGAAGACATTAATTGTATTGATGGAGCAATGGAGTGTCTCCAGGACATATCCAATCCAAATTGCAATTCAGTATCACTTCGTGATACCTCTACCAATGAAAATGATGATTCTCAGTGGAGGAACCAAAAATTGCAAAATAATGCATTCTATTCATCATGTGAGGAAGAGTATTTCCCACATATTCTTGAAAACTTATATTTGGCTAAGAAGGACTATTCGCTTGGGAAGCTAATGAATTCCTTTGTCATGAAATCAAAAGCATTCGAAAGATATTTTGATGTTGGATCCGTTTCCGGTTAGGAAAATATTGACCTTTCATCCTTACTAAACAGTTTTGAAAACTGTGAAGATCTTTATTCATTTCTACCCATTATCGAAGAAGAAAAGAACGACGAACCTTGTGTGGCAGGGTTGCATACTAGCATGCCAGACAATGGTGTTCAAATCCAATTTCACTCTCGACCTCAGTTGTCGCATAGCCATCAACTGTTGTTGCCTAGTCAAGGCACTGCTATGAGAAGACTTCGCTTGTAGATATACAAAACTGAAGAATCTGCAAATGGAAGAAAAGAGCACCTGCTCACTGTAAATGGTTGGACAACCTCTTCTCACTGTAACAGTGATGATATCGATGAATCTGAGGTTATCACGCAGCCCGAGGACTCTCCAATAACATCTTTCCCAAGTCAAATAAGTTGTTGTAGTGTAGAAGATGATGCAGATTCTGATACAACCCACGATTTTGTTGAGAGTTCTGAAATAGTGGCGAATGGTCATGAGTTTAACTTGGAACTGACCCAATTTTTAGCCTCTAGTTTCTTTCCTATTGAGGAGGCTTCAGAGAAAAGTGAAATGTCTGTTAACAACAAAGAATCAGAAGATAAATCTGTTCTTATTGAGAGAACAAAATCGATGATGTTATCAGTTTGTAGTCAGTCTTCAGTCACAAAAATTCAAATGAAGTTGGGAGATCTTAAGAATTCTCTATCAAATTTTGAAAAGGTTTTGGAAGTACACAATGAGAATTGCGAGAGCTTGAAGGCTGTGGACATATGGAGCGTTGGGGTCATGCTTTATGCAATGCTCACCAACCAATATCCCTTCAAATCAGATGAAACCGCTACAGGGGATCTGGATCTAGGAAGCCACACACACGCCATTAAGAGAGGTTGTCTCCCACCGTCAAGCTTCGTAGCTCCGATCCAAGGGTCAACGGGTGTGGGGTGGATCACGGTGACGATTCATAGTGGCTCGAGCTATATAGAAAAATTGAATCAATATACTGATAGAAGTGCATCGATATACTGGTTCGTCCCTAGTCGATATATATATATATATATATTATTCAATATACCATGCTCGAAAGAAACGCGGTTCGATATATTAAGGTGTTCAAAACATGGTTCGGTATATATTAGTTACCATTCTTATTATATTATATCCAGAAAGAGATCCAGAGATGCAGAGGCTTCTTCCAGTGATACGACACCTACCTGTATCAATACATTGTTGTTTCTAAATCTTCGCGCGTTGAAATTTGATGGTCTGAAGCATTCAGACTACATGGCTTACACGGAAAATATTGTCTGCGTATCTTCAGGGGATGATCGTGGACTGTTAAGAAGCATAAACTGCCTGAAGGTTATTGCTGCTGTCGTCAATTGCCTCCCTTATTCGATCTGGATCTGCGCAGTCCCTGAGCAACGCGATGTGGGCGACGAGAGAGACAGAGTTTATGAAGACGTCAATCGCCTCCCCTATTCGATTTGGATCTCTGCAAACCCTGAGCAACACGATGTGGGCGATCAGAATGGCGTGGGAAGAACGTGCCGACAATGGCATGTCAGCATAGACGACATTGGAAAGAAAGGCAGGAAATGCTGCCCTGTCATATGTTTTGTTACCTCCAATAGCCTCATTCCTTTCCGCCGAGAGGCCGGCCATCTCCGTTCAACTGGGCCACATATAATATTTTTTTACAGTGTAACAATCACATCGCTTCAGTCAATGGTCATTGGTCATGTCAGTCAAGAGTTATAACAACATATATATCAGTTTAATAAGATTAATATATAATTAATTAAAATTTAAAAATTAATTATATAGTTAATAAAAAATAATAATAATTAAAAATATATATATTTTATTAAAAGAAAATATTTAATTAAAAAACAAAAAATAAAAAAGGGGTCAATATATATATATATATATATTAATTTTTTTTTTACATACAAGCTAAGCTACGAGTGACGTCAAGTTACATATCTCAGGATGATAAAACGTAGGGTGAAGAATTTGTTTAGGGCTAAGATGAAGGAAATTGCCAGCAATAAACTTTGAGGACAAAGCTTCTGAAGGAAGGAGCTATGTTATGAATATAATTCATAACAAGTAAATAAATAAAATAAATGTAAACATTAAATAATCAAATAGTGATTATGTTAAATAGTCATTAAGTTAAGTGAAAAGGCATGTCTAAAAGACATGCCTAGTCACGAAAGGACACTTGCTTAGGTATATATATATGAGGGTCCTCATTGTAACAATTATCACTTATCATTTTATAATTAATAAATTATTATTACAAAATACCTCGTGTATTTTTACATTTAAGTCAACAAGCTACATGTTTTGTTGCTTCAAGAGCCATACCTTTTGTTGAGCTAGGGTTGGAGGGTCTATCTCATGCCAAAACAAGGCCCTGCATGTTATTTTTCTAGTGTTCTATGCTTAACACAATCACTTTTCCAATTCTTCTTCAATTAGCAGTCAATTTCCAATATAATTCAATCTTCCAACAATAATAAGCAGTGGTAGATAGAATAACAAATCAAATGCACAATAGACACAGTGGCTTAGTCAAAGACTAGGGAAAAAACCCCTTTCCGAATTCTTCTTCTATTAGATTGTCATCAAATGTTCAACAAAGAGATACAATATACGAGTACATCAACAATCAGTCAAAGTCAAACATTTCACCAACCAATATTAACCAACCAATATCCAATCAAAGATGATCCCAAAAGTCGAAATCTGATCCACAGTCAAAGTTTGCAATTTTGGTCAAAGTCAACAACAGTTAAAGATGGCCTAACCAATCGTGGTCAATGGTTAAATCAAGCTTTAAAAAGCTCGATCAAACAGTCAAAGAAATCAACCTTCTTTCCTTAGTCAAACCTTGTCAAAGCAACCTCTAAAAACTCGGTCAAAGGAGAGATAAAACTTGTAGTCAAACTTCAACAAATTTGTGGTCAAAGTCTGTTGTCAGCCTTGGTCAAATAGCCCAGAAAAGTTCAGTCTCTTGTCCAATCAATTCGGCCTTTAAAAATAGAGATAAATCCAAGTCAAACGAACCCAAGTCAAAGAGAGTCAAAGGTTTGTCAATGCTGTCCTAACGAAAAGTCAATACACCAATTAGAAATTTCTTCCTTCCCTTCGTACGTTTGAGCTCGGACCTCCTATTTCAGACCTATACGAACCAATCAAATCAAGAGAGAGAAGATGATGTGATGTGATGAGATGCCTCCAAGTGATGTGACATGTGGTCTATTTATATGTGTCCAAGGAGGTCGAATTTCCCTATCCACGCTCACTTGTAATTTTGAGCATAAGTGGGTTTCACTTGAAAAATAATATTTTTCCTTGAGCAAATTAAATTCTTCCAAGGGCTAGTAGGGTCTCCATAGGATGAGGAGGGTTTCCTAAAGGAGGGAATTTGTCCCTGAGCTACCAAATCAACATTCCCTGTCAACTTAGGGAGAAATTACCGATTGCATCATAAGTCTCATCTCGAATGTCTTGTCATCATCATTGTTGTAACATATCATATCTCATCTTTGCTAATCTTTGCTCACCTGCTTAAACATTTTGAAATCTAAAGAAGAAGAATCATCATAGGGGAGATAAATTTTCCACCCTATATCCAACGACAATAGGCGAGATACCACTTACCATGAGAGGTAAGGATCACACACTATCCTATTGTTTGACAATAGGCAGGATACCCAACTTGTCATAAATGACAAGGATCACACATCCTATTGTCTAGAGTTCCCTCAATCCCAGGAGCTCTCCTAGCTCAATTCCTCTCCCTGGGAGCTCAAACAGGGGGGTAGAGCATAACTTAGTGTTCTCGATCAGCTGTGACCCTTTCCCAGAAGGGTCACATCCATCAGTCCAAACTACTCTTTGAAGACCAAGAACTTCCCTTTCGGCATAGCCTTGGTAAAAGCATCAACTATTTGCTCATTAATCGAAATGTGATGTAGTCTTACAACTCCTCCTTGCACCATATCCCAGATATAGTGATATCTAATTTCAATGTGCTTGGACTTGTCGTGGATCATCTGATATAGTGATATCTAATTTAGATTCTCTGCCAGACAGACTCCACTCTTGTAGCAATATATCACTGTCGTATCCAAAACCTGCTCAAAAAACTCTCCAAAGAGCTTTCTCAACCATACTGCCTCACAAGTAGCCATGCTCGCAACAATATACTCTGCCACAACCGTGCTAAGGGCAACAAACTTCTGCTTCCTGCTCATCCAAGATACCATGGTAGATCACAGGCTAAAACAACACCCTGATGTGTTCTTCTCGTCAATAACATTTCTAGCCCATTCAGCATCAGTGTATCCATGTAGTCTCACATCTTTGGCAGTATATCTCAATCCAAGATTAATCGTCCCATGCAAATATCTCAGCACATGCTTAGCAAGAACCCAATGTGCATGTAAAGGCTTGATCATGAATTGACTTAGAGTGTTAACTACAAAACATATATTTGGTTGAGCGTTCGCAAGGAACATCAGTGCCCCAATCAACTATCAGTACTCAGTAGGATTTGCTAGGGCGGGTCCCGCAACGTCTCCACATAACTTCTTGAAGCTCATCTCCATCGGTGTGGCCATAGACTTACATTCCATCATACCAAATCTCTCCAATAGTTTCACAATATATTTCCATTGCGAAAGGAAAATCTCACCAGGCATCGGACAAACCTCTAAGCCCAGGAAATAGTGCATCAATCCAAGGTCCTTCATCTCAAATTCAAAGGCCAACCCCATCGTACACTCGAGAATCAAAGGCCATCCACCTGTAAAGAATAAGTCATCAACATATAAAACCAAAATCAGGGGCATACCTTGGACAACTTTGAAGTAGAGGTTCAGGTCAACATTGTGTCTTGTGAATCCAAGCTTCATTAGGTAACTATAAATGTGAGAATATCAAGCCTTGGGAGCCTACATCAATCCATAGAGTGCTTTTTGCAGCTTGCACACATGTGTCTTCCTGTCATGCTCCTCAAACTTCCTTAAGGATGTCATGTAGAAACGCAATCTTCATATCCATCCGATGAAGATTCCATCCTTGACTAGTAGCTAAAGCAAGTACAGAACAAATAGTAGAGTAGCGGGCAACCGGTGCAATATGTCATCATAATCTTCTCTCTCTTTTTGGGAGAAACCTCTAGCCATGAACCTTGCCTTATATTTCTTGATACTTCCATCTACACCATGCTTAATCTTGTATAACCATTTTGAAGTCATGACAGACTTTCCTTAAGGTTTCATAACCACTTCCCAAACATTGTTCTTCATGATGGATTCATATTCCTCAGCCATAACATCTTTCCATACGTGTTGTTTCATTGCTTCTTCAAAAGTGTGTGGTTCAACTTGTATCATGTTGCTCATAGCTACAACATACCCTTGGTATCGACATGGCTTCTTGCTTTCCCTGAAGGTTCCTCTAGAAATAACATGTCTCTCAACATCTTGTAAAGTGTCACGAAGCCATAGTGGTCTCTTCCTACTAGAAGGATCACTCGTAGGAGGATCCAAAGGATCCATGGGTTCCATAGGATCATCATAAACATCAGGCTCAAACCTGGGTGCAAAAGGGCCTTCTTGTGTATCCATATTATTATCCTTCTTTTCAATAGGGCATGGGGAGGGGTGTCCCTTGCTTTCCCACGGGCAACATCTTCATCAAATATCACATCCTTGCTAAACTCTATATTCCTCTTGCCCAAGTACATATATTCTATAAGCTTTTGAATTTTCACAATAACCAAAGTATACGGGGTAGCCAAAGATCCTCAAATGTCCAACATCGGGCTTCACACCTGTGGAAACTTCTTCGTGGGTCTTGTCAGCCAAGGCTTGATGACGACTCGCTTGATGACGAGTCCTGTTTGAACATAGACTACAGTGTTGGCAGCTTCTCCCCATAGAAACATCGACAACTTATGATCATGCAACATGGCTCGGACAACTTCCATAATGGTCCTGTTCTTCCTTTCAGCTACTCCATTTTGTTGAGGGTTGTAAGGTATGATGGTCTCCTTGATTCTGACTTTCTTGTAAAAATCAATGAACTCATTTGAAATGATTTCTCCTCCATTTTCAGACCTGAAGACCTTGGTCCTCTTCACTGTTTGATTCTTTATCAATGCCTTGAAATCCTTAAACATATCAAATGCATTGTCCTTGTGTTTTAAGAAGAATCTTCATGTCTTGTGAGAGAAATCATCCACAAAGGTTTTATAGTATAGATAGCCACCAAAGGATGTCACCAACATAGGTCCACAAAATGAATGAGTTGTAGAATGTTGCTTGACCTGCTTCTGCTAGAAGGGAATGGTCACTTCGACTTCTTTCCACTAGCATATCTCAGACAAACTATATTGTAACATTGAAAGGAATATAATGGAAAATCAATTTGGTAGTTCTGGTTTTGGGATCCAGGAGAAAATCTGTGCATATTTGTTTTATGTTCTTGCCATTGTTTATTTTTCCGTTTTGAAGAATTCGTTTGTAGGTAATTTCTGTAGAGGGTTAAAACCTACAGCTTGAACCTCAGGAATCCTAGAAACCATCTTCCTACCTTACGTAGGGATTCATAATGAAGATGAGCAAATCTTCGATGCCACAACTCATATTGATGATTGCTATCATGGACCAAAGCTTGGATTGGTCTCTCATTAACTTTATAAAGACCTTCAATTCTAGATCCCAAGGTGAAGGAATCCCTCAAGCTAGATTCCCAAGGCCAAGTAAGAACCTTTCCTCTTATAAAAATAACTCATTGTCCTCCAAGGCAGATATAGATACCAAATTCTTTTTCAATCTCGACACATAAAAAAGATCTTGTAGATGTATAGTTTCACCATAATCCAAGTGAATTGAAATGGAACCAAACCCCTTCATAGGATATGTAGAGTTATCCCCGAGAATAATCCTCAATTTTGTCTCCTTCTCACCTAAATTTGAGATAACTTCTCTACAACTAGTAAAATGTCTAGAAGCCCCACTATCTACTGACCAATCTATCAAACGAATCCGGAGGAGAGGAACTAGATAAAGCAGAAATAAGAAAATATTCAGATTGAGTAGCAGCTGCATTATTTCCATACCATGAGTTCCTTGATCTCTTGGGTGGATGATGGCCTTCGTCATCATCAACAAGAGAATCTCTTCTTCTTCTATTATTGAACTTGTTGTTGTTGAAGCATCGGTTGTTGTTGTAGGACCTAGGAACATCTCCATTTTATGGGCATTCTTTAGCGAAGTGAACATACTTATGGCATTAGAAACATTGAACTTTGTCCTTTCTAAATCTCCCTTGGGAGTCCCTGGATACTGGTGCAACTTTTTTTGAATTAGATGGTCTCCCTCTCCCTTTCTTCTTCTTGTCTTGAGTAGTAAATGCAGAGGGTTCTCCTTCTTCATGCTTTTGAATCTTTCCTTTAGAAATGATCCTAGTTTCTTCTTGAGTGCACTTGTTGCTCTCCTTCTTCATGCTTTTGAATCTTTCCTTTAGAAATGATCCTAGTCTCTTCTTGCGTGCACTTGCCAACAAGTTCATCAAATGATGGAAACCTGTCATTGTTGCTTATGGCAGTAATGAATGTCTCCCAGAGGAAGACCTCCAAGTGCAATGAGTACAAGTTCTCTGTCAGATGTAGTTTCTCCAGCAGATGCTAGTTGATCCTTGAGTTGGGATATCCACATAAAGTATGACTGCATAGTTTCTCCCTTGTTCATCTTAATGTCCTTGAGATGATTCTTCAAAGGGAGGACCTCATACATCCCAACCAACTTATCATACATTTCTTCAGACTTATTCAATTTAGCAATATAAGTAATCAGATGATCTCTCAAGGAATCAATAATAATTTTCTCGGCCTTGACCTTACCTTTCTTATATTTGGCTTTGACAACAGCGGAAGCATTCTCCGGAGGCACAAGAACTTTTCCTTTAACATATTCCAAAACATCATTTTCATCCAAAGTCACTTCCAACCGAGTCCTCCTACAACATAGTTAGATGAGTCATTTAGCTTCTCTTCAATCTTGAAATATGAAATAGACATCTTGGCAAAATCAAATATTCTTCAGCAGCAGATATGGTATCTTCCAAATTAGTGATTTCTCTTTCTCTTGCCTCCGTGCGCTTGTCTTCACTTCAGCTCTGATACCATGTTAATTTTCTAGCGTTCTATGCTTAGCACAATCATTTATTCCAATTCTTCTTCAATTAGCAACCAATTTCTAATATAATTCAATCTTCCAACAACAATAAACAATTGTAGATAGAATAGTAAATCAAATGCGCAATAGAAGACTCCCAAGAACAATAGACATAGTGGTTTGGTCAAAGACCAAGAAAAAAACTCCACAAGGGGTAAACACTTTCCAAATTCTTCTTCTATTAGATCGCGATTCCAGAGTGGGAGTGCAGGGGAGAAGTGATTTTGGTATCCTTTCACATTCCCTGAAGCATGCACTGAGAGGCATTTCAACTAGTGTAACACTTGTTAAAAGGTTTTCCACAGTAGCTGTAGGTGACTTTTCATGTGAAGACAAACTGGGAATAGTTCAATTTAGGGAACCCTTTGGCCTTGGGGCCTCAAAATTCTGCCATCAAACAATAAAAAGAAATCGGAAATACAAGAGTCAAGTCTCAGTCTAAAATGCAAGTTGTTACCACCAGCTCCAGTCTGAATGGGCACTAGAGAATCCTTTTTACACCAATCTGAACAAGGCATTCAAAGTCCAATCAATGCTCATCTTTGATTGTAATTGATTGGTTAACATTGATTGGACTTTGAATGCCTTGTTCAGATTGGTAAGTACGCATGTTTCCTAAATCAATTAGTATGGTAAGTGTCATCTTTTTCACGTCGCCAAATTTTTTAAAAGTTTCAACACTTGTCCAGGAAACACTTGTTCCCTTCATACAAAGTATTGATCCAGCTTCGCTTTCTTTGCTTGATGTGTTTTTGAGCTGACATAATTATCGAAGCACAATGATTAATAACAGCCACCATTCCTTGAATAGGTATCCTTTAAATCATTGTTTTTTACATTTTTGTTTGTTTGTTTGTCAAGTTGTGTGTGATCCTCCAGGTTTGACTTGTGGCTTGGGGAGCCACGATCCAGGGGGCATCTAAACCATCAAAGTCACCCAGAGATCGCACCCGTCCTAGGCCACACCAGCCCTTAGTTGACTGGATTTTTAGCATGTCTCCTCCCCCTAGCACAGGGCACAACCACCCCCTGTGAGGTTTGATCTTGGGTTGCCTTGCTGACGAGGCCCATCCTCAACCGGTTGTGCTAGTGAGACTTGACATCATTGTTTTTTACATTAAAAACAATCTCTTCTTTTATATTCTTCATATTTTACCTCCAGTAATTTCATCTCAAAGCATGTTAGTTAACTGAAGACTCTGCCAGAGGCCGAATCAGTGCTTGACCTGGTCAAGCTCAGAAAGTTCTGTGCTCATCTGACACGTAGCTTAACACACAGGGCCCTGGAAAAAATATGCAAAAAAGTACTAATGCTTCTTAAACCCTATAGCCATTCTCATTGTATCCATTTGATATGTTTGGAGGTGATTTTCTTAATAAACCCTGCCTGCTGTTGAACCCAATTCAGAGCTGATCTGGCACTGACCTGTTGCTGATATAAAAGGACAATCCATCTGTGATTATTGTCAATCCATTTTCTTTCAGAATGAAGAGGTGTAAAAAGGATTCTCTAGTGCCCATTCAGACTGGAGCTGGTGGTAACAACTTGCATTTTAGACTGAGACTTGACTCTTGTATTTCCGATTTCTTTTTATTGTTTGATGGAAGAATTTTGAGGCCCCAAGGCCAAAGGGTTCCCTAAATTGAACTATTCCCAGTTTGTCTTCACATGAAAAGTCACCTACAGCTACTGTGGAAAACCTTTTTAACAAGTGTTACACTAGCTGAAATGCCTCTCAGTGCATGCTTCAGGGAATGTGAAAGGATACCAAAATCACTTCTCCCCTGCACTCCCACTCTGGAATCGCGCTCAAGACAGAGTCGTTGCAAAAATGCCAAAACGAACTGCTTCCAAAATCATGCCCTACAGAAAAAGAGGTGATCCTTGGCTGGAAATGCATTCTCGCTTTCGTGCTCAAGACACAGTCGTTACAAGAATGCCAAAACAAACTGCTTCCAAAATCATGCCCTACACAAAAAGAGATGATCCTTGGGTGGAAAAGTATTCTCACTCTTGTGTTTTTCGCTCCATGGATGCTCCCATGTGTTGGAACGATAAAGAGATCATGGATCTAGGGCGACCATTTCAACAAACCCTAATCCAACATAAACCTTGAACAAAAATCACATAAGGAGAAGTGAACCCTTGAACAAGAGAACAGAAGTATGATGCTTTTACACAAAAAGGTCAATCACTAATGATCAAATACAAAACATGAAGTAGGCATGCCCAACTCAATAAAGGGACAATCATAGCTAATAATAAGAGAGAATGGATTTGTGATGACCCAAACAAATACGAAAGTGTAAGGGTTATTGAATTTCCAACCATCTTTAGCATTGAATTGCTGAACTCCTAAATAAATGTCACCACTAAACTGTTCATCATCTTTGGGGATATGATCCTGAACTTTTCATCCGATAAAGGAGTGTTGTAAAGAAGCATAAATTCAAGGTAAAGAAGGTATAAAAGTGTGTGGGCATATCCAACTCAACATAGTGTGAGGAGTAGCTGGAAAAAGAGAGTGGATTGGGGATGACCCAACTCAAGACAAAGGTGGATCCAATAATCTGCTGTAAGAATGTTGCCACCAGATTGCCTATCATCAGGGAAACTATGATAATAAACTGCCCATCTGTTAAAGAAGTGTTGAAAGAAACATCTTGTATAGAGATGAACACTAAGTTGTTCATCACTGAGAGGTTTGTGATCACTGAACTACTCGTCTATGGAAAGAATGTTTCCACAAAATAGGTCATTGTCTGGAAAATATTGTCATTGACTTCATCATCCAATGGAGGAGGGTTGGAAGACACGTCCCAACAATGTTGTACATCTAATGGAAGAATAGTGCCATTGATCTGCCCATCTAAAGAGGTGTCCAAAGGAACTGTTGAAACTGTAACTAGTTTCGTTCTTCATAATTGTTGTACTCATTTCAATATGTATCCTATGTAACAAACAAGAGAAGAAAATAAAAAGCTATTATTATAAAGCATGGGTTTCATGCTCATTATTGATGATCTTCTAGGTAAAAGTATGTTCTTCATGCTTCTACGGTTTGTTAGGTCTTACGATTTATTGTCATGAGTCAAAGGAGTTAACATCATGTTTATAAGACCCTTCCGTGCAATTTCTAATTGTAAAAAGAATTATTTTCGAGTCTAGAAAGTCCGAGAAACTCCAAAATTACAAGTCGGCCCAAAGGAGGGAATTTGACCCCTTGAGAAAGCAGTGCGACCTCATTTGGTACTCACTCAAATCAAGAAGCTCAATCTCTTTTGG
Source organism: Pinus tabuliformis (assembly GCA_031772625.1). NCBI lineage: Eukaryota > Viridiplantae > Streptophyta > Pinopsida > Pinales > Pinaceae > Pinus > Pinus tabuliformis. Next base: position 1,301,285,754 of record CM062809.1, read on the forward strand.
AAGGTACATGGCCGAAGGTACAAAATTGGGTGTGGAACAGGTTAAAGGTACAAAACTTGGTGCGGAGCAGGCTGAAGGTATAGAACCGGGTGCGGAATACGTTGAAGGCCGTAGGTACAAAACTGGCCGAAGGTGCAGAACTGAGGTAACAATTGCAGGTTGTAGCTGGATAATGCAGGTTCAAGGAAGGACTTGTTGGAAGGGCTAACTTGGTACTTGGAGAAGGACTTGGTCTAGGGTTTGGGTCTTTGTGTCTAAATTGAAGCAGATTCTAAGAAGAAAAGAGTTTCTGGGTTTTCCCCTTGGAGGGATTTTGCCCTGGTTTGGATCCTAATTTTTGTGTCTTCTGTTGTTTCATTCTTGATATTCGTTTGATGAAAAGATATAAATAAAGAACACAAGAAGAATAAATAAGTTCACAAGCAAATATTAAGGTTAAGGAAAATAAGATTTAAATAAGCTATCGCTTTCCATTTTCCAACAGGAACATCCTATAAGAGACAAAAGATGAGAGTACCCAACTCTAATACAGTAAATCGTAGCTAAAATGAGAGTAGGAAGAGCTAACTCTATATATCTAAAAGAGCTCTAATACAACAAATAAAGCTCAAAAATAAAAAGGGAGTGGGGGTGTAAATACCCAATGCAGATACACCTAAGAAAACACAACTAAGACAAAGTTCAAATATGACCTAAGAGATAGAACACAACTAAGAGAGCTCAAATATACCCAACACACATGCACCTCACTGAGTGCAACTCAAAAGGAAGGCTGAATGCAAGATCTACACAAGGGATCCTAGCCAAGAAAAAGAGGAGAGTGTGATTATGAATACTCAACTCAAATACAACTAGGAGTGATGATAAATTATATGAGAGTTGGTGTGTGGATATCTAGCTCGAAAGCATGGTCAATTGTAACCAAAAAAGAAAGGATGTCGTACAACAATCTTACAGCAGGCGGATTTCTTCTAGTTAACAGTGAATTTCAGAGCTTGATTTCAGGAGGCCAAGTTATAGGTTTCCTTGTAGTAGTAAAATTTGTGTGTAAAATTTTCTGTGTCTAACCCATGTTTTCCAGATTTTAATATTAGTGACAAAGAACAGTTTGGTTGAAGTTTCTGCCATTGCATGTCTGTTTTACTGCAATCATTTTTCGTTGCAAATTAATTTACTAGGTTAGAACTTAGAATATTAGTGTATTTAATTTACAACTTTTTCAGAATTTATTTGCGAGAAATATTTTCTAGGTTTTCTATTAATTGCTGAGATACAAATATTAGGGTTGATATTAAAATTCTAACATGGTATTAGAGCTCTAAAACTCTGAAGAACGAAGATCAATGCTTTTGACGACAATATATTTTTGAGAGTTTGTGGCTCAAGCAGATCTGGTGATATGACATCATCAAATCTGAGGTATGAAGACAGTTTGGAGGGTGTTGGAAGTTTCAATCCATGGAAGGAAAGGATCACCATTGTTCTTATGGCGAATGGCTTGTGGGAAATTGCGAGCACAAAGATCCAAGTTCCTTTGGATGCTACCTAAGTAGTTGAACATAAGTTAAATATATAAGAGCTAGAGGCATTATTTTGGATGGTGTGAAGGATCACATGATCCCTCACATAATCGAAAATGATACAACACATAAAATGTGGACGACCTTGACCAGACTATACTATGATAGTGTTGATGTTAAAATCCTAACATGGTATTAGAGCTCTAAAAATTCGAAGAAGGGAGATCGGTGATCCAGGTGGATATTGGTGGCCACCCGCTAATTCCACTTGGATCCCCTCTAGTGCTTCTTACAGTTTTTTCAGTTTCCTTAATTATAGCACAATTTACTATTTTTAGCAGTTTTTCGGGTCCTAAACTTCCGGAGCCGTTTTGAGGCCCTAAATGACGTTTTTTGGGAAATCTACCGCCAACGATTTTTCTGTCAAAAAATCATCTTTTCCGTCGTAGTCCTCGGAGAGATCTTTCCAACGAGCTATCATGCACGTCAAATGGAGATAGTACAACCAATTCGCGACCCCGGGAAGTTGATGTACCAACTTACCCAAAAACGGGGCCCACAATTTGGCGTTTCATCTTCTAGGGTTAGGTTTTGGAATGTGAAGGGTTTTCCATTGTTTCTCAACAATAAATAGGCCTTCGAGCCTCATTGTAAGACAGTTCAGAGGCATGTAGCCACCACATCTCTTCTCAGAGATAAGCTACCATCGCCCTAGCTGGTTTATTTCCATTTCTGTTTGTAAGCATATTTCAATATTTTACAGTAATGAATTGAGGTATTATTTCCGCTGCATATCTGTCTTTATGGTTATCTCTGTATTTTATTGCGTTCCTGTTTAAATCTGGATTAGTGGTATCAGAGTGGTCTGCTTTTCTTCTCTGTTTTTCTTTGCATGTCCCCAACGAGGTCGGGATATAAGGAGTTAGGGCTTGAACTGGTCGAACCTTTGAAAGACCAGCCTCGCAAATCCCGATGGCCTCCCATGGCGGATGAAAAGAAAGACGAGGGGGCAGGAGACCCTATCAAAATCTTGCTCGAAGAAGCCCTCGAGCGACAAAGGAACGCGATGATGGACAACTTTGCCCAAATCCTTCAGCGGCTACCCAGGGGCGACACGTCGGCTTCCAACAGCAACTCTGGAAACGCCACACCATTTAAGGTACAAGTTAATTTTGAAATCCCCATATTCGAGGGTCAGATAGACACAGATGCCATCGATAAATGGTTATATGTGCTAGAGGGTTATTTTTCTATTCATGATTTTTCCAGTCGGGAAAAGATTATTTTCGCTCTTCTCAAAGCAGCCCCCCACGTCAAGGATTGGTGGGAAACCTACTGCGAGCAGAAGGATGAAAGTACAGGCTCACTATTTTCAGTCACACTGACTTGGGATTCATTCCGAGATGCCATCAAGGAGCAGTACTACCCTGTCGGAAGCTATGAGGATCAATACATAAAGTGGACCACGCTACGACAAGGAAGGGACCAAGACGTACCAGAGTTTACCAATATTTTCCATACCCTTCGCACAAAGTTGGGTATCAAGGATACAGAGTAGCATTTGGTACTAAAATACCGTGGCTGCCTGCACAAGTACATCCAAGAAGAAATAGAATTCCTGAACATCTCCTCGCTCGGCACGGCATACCGATATGCCGTCAAGGTCGAGCAAAAGTTTAAACAGAAGAAGCGAGACTTTGGGTCTGCGAATCCGAAACAAGGGAAAGGTGCCCCCAAACCGCAGAACAAAGGACAAAGACAAGGCAGGGCGGCCCAAGACAACCCGCCAAAGCTGCAAGCAAAGAACAACACTGCGAAGCCGAAAAAGGACACCGGAAAGTGGTGTGAGTTCCATAAGAGCTCCACTCACAACACAAGTGAGTGTCGGGCCAAGCAGTCACTGGTGGCCGAGCTAAAGGTTTTAGAATCAGATGCATGTTCTGACTCTGAGTCAGAACCCAATAAGGGGAATGAAAAAGGGAAGCAGATTATCGATGCGGAGCCCAACGCCACTGTTGCCACCATGAAGATCCAGAAGGAGGAACCTGAAGATCCAGAGGAGGAGGAGCGTCTCTTCCACTCCCAGATGTGGGTAAAGGGCTCTCCGCTACAGTTCATTGTCGACAGCGGGAGCCAAAAGAACCTCATTTCGGCAGAGGTCGTGAAACGACTGGGCTTACCGACCATAGCACATCCACAACCATACGCCATTGGGTGGTTGCACCAAGGACGGGATCTTCGCATGAGCCAACAGTGTCGCCTTCCATACAACATCAAGCCCTTCACGGATGAGGTATTGTGTGACATTGCTCCCTTGAAGTTTGTGATGTGTTATTAGGACAACCATACTTGTGGAAGCGACATGTTGTGTATGAGTCAAGGCCCCGTGCTGTTATTGTTACTTTGGGAAATAAGTTGTACAGGATACCAGAGGTAGCACCGCCTGCCGCCATCTCTTTGGTTACTGCAAAACAATGCAATAAGCTCATTTCCAAAACCGGGAAGTTTTTTTTCCTGATGATACGCCCTCAAGAAAAGAAGAAGACGGTGGCCACGACCTCCAGACAAGGTCGTGGAGGAGTATGAGGACATCTTCACCTCCCCCGCAGGGGTTCCTCTGCACTTTCAAGTCAAGCACTCCATTGATCTAACCCCAGGTTCGCTGCTGCCCAATGGACCAATCTATTGGCGCTCTGTTCTGGACAACGATGAAATCAAGAGGCAGATTCAGGAGCTGTTGCAAAAAGGTCACATCTGTCCGAGTTCATCGCCCTGTGGGAGCCCGATCGTGCTGGTACAAAAAAAGGATGGGACTTGGAGACTCTGTATTGACTATTAGGTGCTGAACAAGATCACTGTCTGTAATAGGTACCCAATCCCACGGATTGATGACCTCCTGGACCAACTAAAGGGGGCAAAATATTTCAGCAAGATCGATTTGAAGTCAGGATATCACCAGGTACCAATCAAACCCTCCGATGTGTGGAAGACTGCCTTCAAAGCCAAGGAGGGCCTTTTCGAATGGTTGGATATGCCTTTCGGATTGACGAATGCTCCTGCAACCTTCATGAGGCTAATGGACGACATCTTGTGGCCATTCACCAACTCATTTGTAGTGGTATACTTGGATGACATCTTGATCTTTAGCAAGACTTGGGAAGAGCACCTCCACCACATCCGACAGGTTCTCCAAACACTGCGACAACACAAGTTATGTGCCAATTTGGAGAAATGCACTTTTGGCATGACCCAGGTTCAGTATCTGGGATAAATTATTGATGAACAGGGGTGCATGTGGATCCAGCCAAGATCCAATTCATTCAGGATTGCACTCTGACAGAGCTTCGCAGCTTTCTAGGCCTTGCCAACTTCTACTGCAGGTTCGTGTTGGTATTTTCTCATATCACTTGGCCCTTGAGTCAGGTCACCAAGGGAGGAGCGAAAGCAATTTTTTTTTGGTCTGAATCTCAACAGAAGGCATTCACAGAGCTGAAAGATCGACTCTGCACAACACCAGTTCTTGCATTACCAGACTTGCAACAACCATTTGAGGTCGAGACAGATGCCTCTGACTATGCTATTGGGGCAGTCCTTACTCAACACGGGCATCCAGTGGCATATCACAGTGAGACACTTTCAGACACAGTCCGGAAGTATCCCACTTATGACAAAGAGATGTATTCCATTGTGCAGGCCTGCCGACAATGGAAGCATTACATTTTGGGGAAGGAAACGGTCATCCACACAGACCACCGACCCTTGCAGTTCATACAGACCCAAGGGAAATTGCAGAATGATCGCCATCAGAAGTGGTCCACATACCTGCAACAGTTCCATTTGAATATCAAGTATAAGAAGGGCAGCACCAATAATGTTGCAGATTGCCTCAGTCGACCACCGATCATGGCGTTAACCACCGTGCTCAACTCTTGTAGGCACGAGACTTCTGATTGGCCACTGCTCTACAAAAGTGACCCGGAATTCAGCCACACATACCAGACACTCTTGGAAGGTCAGCATGTTCCAGATTTTCACCTCCAGGACGACCTGTTATGCCACCTGGGTCACCTTTGTGTTCCTTCAAGCGAGCGTGCCAAGATGATCTGGGAAGCACACTACAGTCGGGCCGTTGGGCATTTTGGGGTCGAAAAAACGGTGGCAGTACTGCAGAAATATTTCTATTGGCCGAATCTTCGACAGGATGTCAAAAGTACATCAGATCTTGCATTGCTTGTGCCATTGCCTAACCGACCATCAAGAAGCAAGGCCTCTATACCCCGCTGCCTACCCCTAGTCGACCTTGGGAATCCATCTCCATGGATTACATGTCAGGACTCCCTTCCACTAGGCATGGAAATGACTGTGTTTTTGTGGTCGTCGACAGGTTCTCGAAGATGGCCATTATGGCGGCCTGCAAGAAGAATATCACAGCAGAAGCCACTGCTAAACTCTTCTTTGAACGAGTATGGGTACACTTTGGGATCCCACAGTTTATCATTTCAGATTGGGACAGCAGGTTCCTCAGTACATTTTGGTCTAGCCTCTGGTCGATGCTGGACACCAAACTCACTAAGTCCACAGCCTTCCATCCTCAAACTGATGGCCAGACTGAGGTCGTCAACAGGATGATCGTACACATTCTGTGCATGTACAACTCAAAGCATCCACGCACATGGGACAAGAGCCTCCCCTATGTTCAGCACAACTACAACTGGGCTCTCCATAGCTCGACTGGCCACAACCCTTTTCAGGTGGGATTGGGATTCCAGCCACTATGTCCCATCGATGTGGCCATGCCATTTGCATCTACTCACGCAGATTCTGCTCATGTCTAGTCTGAAACAGATACGGCAAACAGCTTCATTGAGCACATCCAACATATTCGCCAGCAGGTCCATGACATTCTGGAGAAATCAAATGCCAAGTACAAGCAGCGACATGATCAACATCGGGTGCTACACAAGTTTCAAGTGGGCGACAAAGTCTGGTTGCATTTGCAAAAGGAACGCCTTACCGGAGCCTATCGGAAACTTAGACCACTCCGATATGGCCCTTACACCATTACCAAGGCTGTGGGAGACAATGCATTTGAGCTCAGCATTCCCGCATTCCTTGGCCTGCACCCGGTGTTCAATGTCGACCGCCTTAGACCATACTTTCCACCATTACTAGACACGTCCGACATTGCAAAACAACTCACACCCACAGAGTTAAATCCAACTTCCATGGAACAAGCTGCAACTGATCGGATCATGGACACACAGATCAAGCACACTCGCCAGCAGAATATCGAACTGTATCGAGTTGTCAAAGCAGGACAACTCCTTCACCAGGGCAAGTGGCTCACCAGGGACCAAGTGCAGCAGAAGTTCCCTCATCTCATGGAGGAACTCAACACAATGGGGACCATTGCTTCCTAAGGAGGGAGGAATGATCCAGGTGGATATTGGTGGCCACCCGCTAATTCCACTTGGATCCCCTCTAGTGCTTCTTACAGTTTTTTCATTTTCCTTAATTATAGCATAGTTTACTATTTTTAACAGTTTTTCGGGTCCTAAACTTCCGGAGCTGTTTTGAGGCCCTAAACGACGTTTTTTGGGAGATCTACCGCAACTCCATTTGCTAACGAAATCTTAAACGAGGTCGAGGAACATGAATGGTATTCCTTCACTTGTGGGTTCTTGGGCTATAACCAGGTACCTATAGCGTAAGAAGATCAAGAAAAAACAACTTTTGTTATTGAATTTGGTTCTTTTGTCAGAGAGTAATTCCTTTTGGTTTAAAGAATGCCCTAACAATATTCTTAATAATTGTTGTCAATGCATTCCAAGAGTATATCTATAAAACAATGGTGGTATGCTTTGATGATTGAACTGTGTACACATTACTAAAATATCATATCCAGTGGCTACATTGATGCAGCGATTTTTCTGTCTAAAAATCGTCTTTTCCATTGTAGTCCTCGGAGAGATCTTTCCAACGGGCTATCATGCACGTCAAATGGAGATAGTACGACCAATTCGCGACCCTAGGAAGTTGATGTACCAACTTACCCAAAAACGGGGCCCACAATTTGGCGTTTCATCTTCTAGGGTTAGGTTTTGGAATGTGAAGGGTTTTCCATTGTTTCTCAACAATAAATAGGCCTTCGAGCCTCATTGTAAGACAGTTCAGAGGCATTTAGCCACCACATCTCTTCTCAGAGATAAGCTACCATCGCCCTAGCTGGTTTATTTCCATTTCTGTTTGTAAGCATATTTCAATATTTTACAGTAATGAATTGAGGTATTATTTCCGCTGCATATCTGTCTTTATGGTTATCTCTGTATTTTATTGCGTTCCTGTTTAAATCCGTATCAATCGGTGACTTTGACGATAGCGTATTTTTGAGGGTTTTGTGGCTAAAGCAGATCTGGTGATATTACATCATCAAATCTGAGGTGTGAAGATAGGTTGGAGGGGGTTGGAAATTTCAATCCATGGAGAGGATCACCATTGTTCTTGTGGCGAATGGCTTGTGGGAAATTGTAAGCACAAAGATCCAAGTTCCTTTGGATGTTACCCAAACAGTTTAACATAGGCTAAATATATAAGAGCTAGTGGCATTATTTTGGACGGTGTAAAAGATCACGTGATCCCTCACATAACATAAAAGGATAGAACACATAAGATGTGGACGGCCTTGACCAGACTATACCAGAGTCGTAACTAGAACAGGAAGATTGAGCTAAAGGAGAAGTTAAGCACCATTCACATGAACAAATCTGAGACTGCGACTTCTTATCTCACAATGATTCAATAGTTTGGTGATGAACTATCAACTGTGGCATGGGGGAAGTTGTGAATAATTTGGAGCTTGTAAAAGTAGCTTTGAAGGGTTGTGTCAAGCAATGGACCACTTTTGTAGAGGGGATCCTTGCGAGGTAGGAGCTTCTAGATTGGAACTAGTTGTGGGATGAATTTACCTAGAAGGAGATGTTGGGAAAGTTTAATGACTGGTGGACAACACAAGCACAGAGATGAGTCATAGCAAGAATCAAGGATTTGTTAGAGATATTAGGAGGATTTTTGGGATCTAAAGAAATTGTAGGAGTTAGTTTAGGATCTAAATCTAATTTTGGTTCAGATCCATTTGCATAAGTGTATGAAGGCATATTAGGCATGAGAGTGTGTGAGAGAGTCAGAGTGGTTGGGAGTCTATGAGAAAGTGGCCAAGGGCAAAGAATGCCCATATGGTAAATCTGGTCATTTGTACTTAATTTTTATGTTAATGAAGATTGTTTCAATTATGTCTACAATTGTCGTGTGTGTGTGAATTCAGATTGGTATGTGTAGGATGTTGTGGCATCAAATTTTGGTATTAGAGCCATTGGGAGTTATTATATTTTTGAATTGTTAGAGAATATTGACTGAAATCACTGCCTATACGCTGTTGATATTAGTGTAGCAATTGAGAGGGTCATATGGACCTGCAACAGTGTGATGAATCGATGTAGAGTAGATCTACAGGTATTTCATTTTTTGTGGAGCCTGTAAGGAGACGACGTGGAAGCTGAAATTGTTTGGGGCAAGAGTAGTTGAGGAGCCTGAAGTAAAGCTGAAGTATTCTGCACTTGTGTGTAATCTTGTGTGTGGAGCATCCTAAAGAGAAGTCGTGTCCTCTATGCATAACTGCAAACAAAAGGAAAGTGAAGTAGGATTGGCTATTAGCGATTTTGTGGAAAAGTCCAAGAGTGTGTAGCCCAGTGAAGAATCGAGACAAAAGATAACACAGTGGCAGTTGACTTTGTTGCGGGGTGATTTTGGATTAACCCTGAACCCTCACTCAAAGTTCTCTTCCTCTGATTTCCATTCCACGCTCCATGAGACTCCTGAGAGCGCGAAGACCTCAAGAGAACTCTCTATTCTGTTAGCAATATATTTCCACTTTTGAACGATCCAAGTAAAAAAACTAAATCGACAGTGTGATTGGGACGATACACTTCATATCCAGTCCATATATATATGAAGCGGTCTAGTAATCTTCATTGAAGTCACAATAGTTGCAAATAGCACGATCCAATTTTAGAGTCTGCTGTAAGAAGAGTCGTTGGAGGAGGACTGCAGATGCCGAGAGGTCGTTAACAAGATAGTAAAAGCATTGCAAAGGATTGACATTGGGGTCAGTTTAGACTTGTAGCATTCATTACAGGAGTGTGGCCATGAGCCTGTAGGTTTTATCGTGGAATGAGGTACGTTGAACCCTTGCACCGTGAAGTTATAATCAAGTGATCAGATGTTGCCAGTAATCAAATCCTGTAAGAAGTGAACCATTTTGAACTCTGGGTCATGGAAAGAGTTGAAGAAGTGCCTCCATCAATGTGAATTAATGTTGTGTTTTTTGTGATAAATCTTTTTTGTTTTCATTTGGTAAATCCTTTCTTGTTGCGTGTGCTAAGTGGACAAGTCATAAAATCATTGTTGTCAAACCAAGTGCTTCTAGATTGTTGTCAAACAAGTTACATCGCATTAGGAAGCATATAACTCAGATTGTTTTAGAAGAATTTTGTAGTGGCGAACTATGTGGTTCGATCTCTGCTTGAAGGCAGTTGCACGGATAGTAAGATGGAGTCTATGTGGTGTTACTGCATAACAAACATACACACGGTTTCCTGAATAATTTCCAGCAGTATGCTCGCCGAGTTATTGTGGTGTAAACAATGGAGGAAAGGGTGACTTCATTTAAAGGATAAGAGTGTGATGGTCCCAACCCTTTTGGCACTATTACTGCTCAAACTAGCAGGGGTCTTAGGAGGGGATCCTATAGAGCGACTACTAGGTCAAGGGCAACAATGGAGCAATAGCCAACTGTCACCTCAACTAAGGCTCCCTGCTCTTTACAAACTTTCACCGATGGGAGGAGACTCGGTATGATGGAATCACGAGAATATATGGTCAATGATAAGATAGGGAGGTGATTCTTAGGCGTATTCACAAGAGAGACTCAATGAGATGGGTTACTTGCTTTAGACCTTTGCACCACGTCACCTTGTTGACTTGTCATGCCATGTCCTTCTTTTGCTGCCACATCATCTTCTTTCAACCTGTCACAAGCGGCCTTGTGCCACTGTATTGCCATATGATTTTGCCACTTCCTTGTCTTTGATAGAGGTTCCATGTGGCACTACCATGTCATACAACACTACCACGTGTCCTTGTCATTCAGCCAATCGTATATTGCCACTTGTATGCTCAGTAGGTGTCTGCCATGTGTCATTGTTTTATTAGCCTTGTGAGGGGTTAAATGTTGAGCATCTTTGCACACTGTGCACCATACATGCTTTTGACCATCGTTAGATTAGTTCATGCACCTTGAGTTGTTGATTGTTGCCAATGTTTGGATTTGCCCTCAACATGTGCCATCTTTAACGAATTTGGTGATTTTCAAATAAATTTGGTGTTTTTGTCCTCATTATAGCTGCCAACTTCAAATGATCATAACTTCTCATTTGCGACGAGGTTTTCCAAGTGTGATATACTGTCAGAAAGGTCTCGGAGAGGACTATCCAACCATACCATTCACAGACTCATTAGGACATCATAATTGCAAGAAAAACTCAGTGAACTACAGACCACTTTGACTTTGTTTGATTGAATTCATGCAAGAGATTGGACTACGAAACTGCTTCCTTTGATTCATGAATGACACTGTTACTTTCCTAACCATTTCCTTTGACATCAATTACACTGGTTGTCATCAATGACAAAACTATGTCCAACACTCTCCTTAGTAAATGAGATGCTCTCATGCTCCCTTTTGATTGAAATCTATATATTCAAGATAAAGAAGACAAAATAGCAAGATAAATAATACAATGAATGTAAACCTAATGCTTAGGTAGATGAGAAGATACTTGATGAGGCACAACTTAGGTTGGTTGGTGTGCCTGTTGCTGCACAAACTAGCATGCTTAGTATATAGGCTAGAGCTAGAAAGCACAACAACTTGGGACAAAGGCACGCTGTCACCATAGCCTATGGCCCCTTCTCTTCTCGAATTTTCACAGATGGGAGGAGTCCCAATACCCCTCACGTGTGGTCCAAAGTGAGGCAAATATGGCCCATTCAATGAAAATGTTCAATTAATGTGCGACCTTTGGGAGAAGCTAGGATGACTTTCCATGAAAAACTTCTTGAGAGAAATACTATGCGAGACCTAGGGTTGAGGTATCTGACAAGGTAAGAGTTCATCCATGGTCAAGATAGTCAAGAGAAAAGGTTTTGAATGGTATGCTACTAAAGTACAAACCTTAAAGGAATTCCTAAGTTGAGGAATGGCTTCTAGGGTTCCTACTTGTTGTGCTATCTAGGACATCAAATAAAATGAGATTCTACCATCGAAATTCATTCAAAACTTGAGGATGCCTAGAGGAGAGACCAAAGAACAACCCTGTCCAAACAGAAGTCAAAGTGCACTCTCTTAGAGGATTTCACACCAAGCCCTAGACAAGCCTCCCTATGCTGAAAGGGACGAAGAAAGAGGGAAGAAAAGAGGTGAAAAGAATGATGTTTCAATGAGTTAATGTGATCACCAAGTATATAGGACCAGTGCCTAGATTTGGGAAGATTGTAGTCAAAATAATCTTGATTTCACAATTTCGCTCTTCAAGGAGACCTAAAAGCAGCTTAAAATGCCCTAATGGAGGCAACTTCATAACTACCTTAGAATTTTACACTTCAATGGCTAGAATTAATGGAGTTTCAAGGATGCAATATATAGAACAACCTCTAGGAACATTCGTTCATTCATTGTCAATGAGTAACACATGCAAAATTTCTAACAACTTCAATGTTCTAACCAAATTAGGTCACATTTAAAACCATAGACACTATTCCATGCATTAGACATCCATTAGATCAGAAATATAACATTAAACAAGACTTACAAGACAATGAAGAGTATATCCATCCATCAATTTGCCAAAAAGAAGCTCCACGAGAGATGGAATATTTCCAAACATCAAAATGCTTTTAATCGTCCAAAATCATTTCACAAGTTGCAGACCGAAAATCTCTAATGAGGCTGGTTGAAAATCCAAAGTGTGATGATCCAAAATGAGAGAGTGTCTCTCTTATTTATACAAGTCTTATGAATTCGATTTCCTAATGAGGAAGCCCCTGAAGTAATTAATGCAAAGTGCTCTCCAATATTAGTATTGAAGCATCATGTGCTAGGAATGAGGGTGAGGGCCTCAAAAGTGATGAATAGGGTTGATTCCCTCCAAATGCTGCAAAACATCTCCAAACGCCAATTTGGGCTTCGTGGTCTCCAAATGGGTCTCATGGGTCTCCAAATGGCTCAATATCATGTCGATGCTCCATCAATGAGGGCTAGAAGATGACACATGGCCTCCCATGTATCTCTGAGTGACACAAAGCCTTGGGCCCTGGATCAGTTGCCAAGTATCAGGGGAAAATGTGTGGTCAACTTGGCAATGTGGTCCGAGTGCATCATCATCTCTATATGGCCGGGGCACGAACAAGCAATGTGTGTGGCGTTGAGAAGCCCAAGTTTGTCAACGCTCACCCTGAAAGTGCTATTATGACCCTCTGGAAGGCTTGGATCCAGTATCAACTCTCACACTAAAAGTGCTATTATGACCCTCTAGAAGGCTTGGATCCAGTATAGGGAGGCCAAATCCAAGATGAAGACCCACCTGCAATCTTGTATGAGATCCAATGCATCTCCTCACCTTCCAGTACAACAATTCATTAATGCAATTGAGTAAATAAGCTTGCTAATCAAGGGTAGAAGTGGACACTTATTAGTGGCATGCCCTTCCAAATGGGCTTTAAACATGTATAGGTGTTACCTTGCTCGACAAGTGAGGTTAATGAAGGACCCTATTATGTCGTTTCAACCTTTAGGGAGTGACAAGTCCATGGTACACCCATCAAATGGAAGTGTCATGTGAAACAATGATGGAACAAAGTGGGGTAAAAGGAGAGGCTCCAAGCCAGATGCCATGGGACAAGGGTAGCCATAATGAAGGAGGCGCATATGTTGGGTGTATGGGTGTAGGATGGAGCAATCATGGTACATGAGTTTCCCCGATCTTTGTTTTTCCACCCTTCTTCATATGCCTTTTGCCTTTTATTGCTTTTTCTTCATTTTACTGCTCGGGTCTCTAGTGATGAGAGCATGATGTGTAAGATGTAGTAGTGAATACCCCCTTAAGGTGGGGTAGTTCATCGCCCGGGTTGGGATAATGATGGGTTCCTTAATGTCGCAAAGGGGTACTCATAGGGGCCCTAGGAGCCAGGGTGATGGCCATAATGATAGGGGCTAGAGATCATGTTTGGCTTTTGCCCACACACTAAATTTTATTGTCTTGGCCATCTTTTGCGGTTTGTAGTACATTTCTTGTTGTATGTGGCAATATTATGATTTTAACTTTCTTTTTAGCTACATCAACCTTCAGGGAATTGTTCCAGGTCTGACCCAAGTTGTGGTCAAGGGGAGGGGGAGGCTAACACCTTGTGGACCTAGATGGGGAAAATGTGAGAAGTGCTTGTAATGAGCAGAGGGAAGCAAGATATACGATATCGGGAAGCGGGACCACAGAACCAAAATTAGGGTTTGTCATGTAGTGCCAATCCTTAAAGCTAGTAGCCAATAAGGAGATCCCACAAGATTAGGATAGAAGGTTAATTAGTGTTGTTAAAATCGCGATAATATCGCGATATTATCGTTTTATCGTGATAATTTCCCGCTACCGATATTATCACGAGTAATATCCGAAATTATTGCTAGTTTTTTTTTATACCCGATTTTTTTTTGTTTTTATCACGGGCAATCGGGGCAACGAGGTTTTATAAGGGATGCTAAATGTTCAAAATGCAATTTTTTTGAAAGAAACAAATAATTTTTGAGTGGGGCAGCTTAATGATCAAGTCTAGGCCCTAGTATTGATATGCTATTCATCGTAATGTTAAATTCTTAAAGTAAAAGTGACATTCTCCTTAATCTTCATTTTCATCCTTTTAATTAAATTTTTAACATTACCATGAAATGACTCAGGATGTTTGAGAGTGGTTCCGGCCTCATTGGATTTCATATGGAGAAAGTAGAATTTTAGATTTCATTCAAAATCCAGCAGACTTATCAGTGTTTCAAGATTTCAGGATTGGGAGATTGTAATGTTTCCAGGTGACACCACCTGCCCGGGCTACCCCTGCCACCAGTAGAGGATGTGGTATACCTCCTATAGCTCTTACTTCTAGTTCTTCAGCTTCTAGAGCATAGCAGACTCCATTGCCAACTCCACCAGCACCAACATCTACATCTAGAGGGAAAGGGAAAGCTGTGGCATTTTCTCGCAAGGGGGGTAGAGGAAATCAATAGGATTAGACTTTAGTTATCTTCTTCATTTTATTGTATATGACATTATGACATGATGAGATAGATTATTATATTTTTTGTTGATATTTTGAGGCTGAGTTGGGACTCAGGAGTCAGGACTTACTATTCAGGACATGATTCAATGTTATGTGTGATTTTAGCACTAGAAATGATATTAAACATCTTATATATTAGTTCTTTTATCATATTTATGTGTCAATGTATTTATTTTATGTTGTAGATGGTTTAGATATTAAAAAAATTGAAAAACAATGAAAAAAATGAATATTTTTGTACCAAACGATTTTTTCCTGAATATTTCCGATTATTTCCCGATAATTACGATTTTTCCCGATTTTTTCCTCGCGCCGATATTATCCCGATAACGATTAATGCAACATTGGATTAACCCCCAAGTTGAGGTAAGGGAATAAGAGTACAATCAAAGCTTGTTCTTTCCACTGAATCCCCCCAATAATCCACACCCAAATGTGCCTAATAAAAGCAAGCACAAGCACCCAATTAGATAACGAAAAATCATACCTTCGGGGTTGGATGGCCCACCTTCAAACATATAATCATAACAGATGAGCGTGGGCACACAATGGCTAGTTCCAGTGGCGGAGAATAGTAGCACATCGAGATATCAAGTGGCTACAAGGGGCTGATGGCTGTCGGTTGAGGACAAATCTAGAAGAAAATTCTCCTATAGGAGTCACCCACTAGTGGTGGGTAACAATGTCGTTGAATATTTTGGAGAATGCATATGATTTTGGTTTGGATATCAACATTCCCTTGCTTGGTCTTTATACCTTTGTATAGTGGTTGGATGTAAAGACTAGTGGGGCTTTTCCTTGAGCAATGTTGCCCCCTTGTCATTTGACTTGTTTTTAGTTGAAATATCATAGAACTTATATCTATATCTTTGGAATTTTCTAACATGATGAGAAATACAATGGTGATAGATAATTTTTCAATCATAATTATTTGCTACATTATGATATAATCATTTATGTTTTGATATATTAATGATAATTATGTTATAATTTTAAGATCATGGACTTGATAGACACTAAATTGATGTATGAGATCCCCTTGTTTTTGGGACATTTGATCGGCTTTGCACAACAACTTCTTTTCCTAGTCTATGGAGGTGTACATGCCCTACCACCCTAGATACAAACTTGGTACTATGCTACATGTAATGATGTGTGTTATTGTATAAGATTTGAATGATTTATGTTTCATGTAATAATCCCATGTGTTTCGTTGGTTTCGTGTCCCCATATCTTGGAGCTTGGGACATTATTTTCATTTCACTAGACACTACCTAACTCATTTTTGCACCTTAATGGTTAGATTTTGTAACTGTAACTAGTTGTGTACTAATTGTCTTCAGTTCTAGATGTTATGCTCCCCTTTGAAGTTCCTTTTGATTGTGTATTTGGTAGTGAATAAATTTCTGGGCTTCCATAATTGAATTTTAATCATTGTTTAAAACCTTAATAGCAATGTGTTTGGGCTTTAGACATTATTGCCATGGAGGGGATTGTATTGGTTCTCAGTGGCTAATGGTGATATAAGCTAGTGAGTAGATAGAGAAGTAGAGTCCTTGAAGTTAAGATGAAGATCTCAAAGGATTGTTGATTCGAAGAATAAAAGGGTCCATTTGTCCTCCCTTAATTGCTTTGCATGAAATATTAGTAGTTGGGCCCCTTTATCCTCCCTTGTCTTTGAGTTGCTAGCTCAGTGTAACAATATTTTGATTTGAGAATTTATTCACCCTACTCCTTGCATAGGTTTCTAGTATATGGTGGTATGGAGGACCATGAGCTGATTTGTTAGAACTTGTATAGGCAACCAACTATTGGGTTTGAGCCTTTCTCCTTATCTCTGTACCCTCATTGGCCCAACCTGCGCGATGGCTCTATTGAAGATCTACTATGGTGATATTGGGTGTTTCATCAAGATTGTAATAAGATTGTTACCTCTTGACAACACGATTAGTGTGTAGGATGAGCGTGGGGTCCTGGTCACTATAAATAATAAGATTTTTTGTACCTTCAAATAAGGGTAAAATCTATGCTTGATCTAATGGAGAGAATAAGGACTGCTGATTTAATGGCATTTGTCACCCATTGATTTGTACACAAGTGAACCAACTTTCACACATCTTGGCTTTTGATATTAAACTACTAGTTTGGTAGGTACATGGTATCTCCTAATAGGTGCAATGTGTCTTCTCTAGATTGGGGAATCTACTTGTTGTTGAGTAATGGTAATTCTTGTCAACTTGATTAGCCTAATGAGATTTATCATCAACTTTGCACTTTTCCTCGTTTATTGCTTTCACTGAATTGGACTTGATTGAGATGAGTGGGATTTGATTATCAAGGTATTGTATTGACTTCCCTTTGCCTTGATAGTATCCTTTTACCTAATAGCTTGAGACTTGGTCAATTTTGTTTGTGGCATTCCTAATATCATTTGTTGGCTTCATAGTTATTTGATTTGATTCACCAAATCGAGGATTAGGCCACCAACTTTCGACTCAATCGACCTATATGGCCTTCTGTTGATTCCTATGCATATTCCAATGATTCTTTTGATGCAATGGGTTGATATGAGTTTGACTTGATAGGAGATGGTGTGTGGGCCTTGACTGGATGACATAATAAAGCCTTCCTCTCATCTTTAAAGTATTAGAATATAAGGTTTATATGCTAAGTAACATGACACCTCCAAATAGGGCTCGTGTCCCTATCCTACGTGTCGGATACGAATATGTGAGGACACATGTTTGGCATGTGTCGTATTCACAGGACACCTACCAAACACATGTTTGACACATGATCCCATAGTGTTCCCCGTAAAAGAAGCTTGCACCCCATAAACACACATTTTCCCCTTCATTTGAGCTCATTTCACTCAACAGGTTGGACATATAAGACATTTCGTAGTGCAACTAAGGTTATTGTGTAGTGTTAGAAGGGATTCCGAGTGTTGTGCAAGTGGATTTGTCCACCAGTCTTCAAGGTTTTTTCCTGTAGTAGTCCATTGTCTTCCTC
Organism: Pinus tabuliformis; assembly: GCA_031772625.1. Lineage (NCBI taxonomy): Eukaryota > Viridiplantae > Streptophyta > Pinopsida > Pinales > Pinaceae > Pinus > Pinus tabuliformis. Next base: position 1,301,303,723 of record CM062809.1, read on the forward strand.
TTTTCACAAAAATCATGGCTCAATCATGAAGGGCAGTTGGAAAAAGTAAAAGGAAAGTGAGTAATGCTCCCACAAATGGTTCCGCCCCTTGCCCCCCTTCCTTCATTTTCTTCATGGTTTGCTAGTGTTACATCTGCTAGAAGTGGGGCTGCAATAGTCGTGCTTCAATATGATGAAATCTTGAAAGGAAGTTGAAAGTTACAGGTACATCTAGGGCCTCTTTAATGAAGTCTGAGAACAAGCTTCAAGGAGAATCTAATTATAGAGCATGGAAAACAATGATGGACCTCATCCTTGCAAAGAATAAAGTATTGGAATTTGTACAAGGAAAAGTCAAGGATCCTGCAGATGAAGCTGGAAATGAAAAGTACAAGGAGACTGATAATCTTGCCATGAACTTAATTGTGGATGGAGTCAAAGACAATTTGATTCCCTATATATCCACTCTAGGCTTTTCAATAAATATGTATAATACTCTCAAAATTGTTTACAATAAAAAATATTGGACAAGTGGCAAGCTCAAAGAATGAGCTACAAACAATTAAGACGACAAAGGATGATACAATATGTTCCTATTTTGTAAGAATTGCTCTTATAAAGGATGAACTTCAAGCAATTGATGAGCTAGTCCCAGAGAAGGAACTTGTGATTGCTACCCTTTTAGGACTACCAAAATCTTGGAATGCATTTGCAGCAGGAATTAGTAGTTGGAAGAACTCTCCATCCTTCGAAGAGATGTGGTTTGCTTGTATACAAGAAGAGGCTCATTTATCCATGACAAAGGGTAAACAAGAAATAAAGAAAATACCACAAATGCCTACTCTACTCATGTCGAGAAGAAAGGAGGATTTAAGATGTTTAAAGGGTCAAAGAAGAAGAGTGATCTATCCAAAATAGAATGTTACAATTGTCATAAGATGGGACACTACATGAGTTAATGTCCCGATAATCCTAAAAATAAGAAGAGAGAAAGGGATCAAGCTAATGTTGCAGTTGGTGAAAATCCTCAAAAGAAGTCTAAAAGTGACGACACCAAAGTCAAAGTCTTATTCTATTAAGCCTTATATATCCTCCGCTTATAGTTTAGGCTATTGTTCTTTCCATTATATTTGATTTCTAGGGTTTATATATTTATTATGTTTTGTTCTTGAGTTGTTTTGATGTAAAGGGATCCCTCACAAGACTAGGTTAATCAAGAGGGAGCTTCTCCACATTTTTCACAAAAGATAAGTACCCTGTTCTTTATTTGTTTTCTTTTTCTTTGGTGACTTCCTCTATGGTGTTTAGTTTCATTTGTGCATGCTTATAATCCTCTCTTGTATTTTCCTTGGAAGGGAAGTTTGCAGGAAAACTTTAAAGAGGGAGCTTACAATAAGAATTATGGCTAGATTTAGAGGGAGACTCCAATAAGAAGGATGCTTTGTTGAAAAGAGAGCCCTTTCAATAGGAAACCCTAAAAAGTTTGTAAAAAGAAGCAACTTAAGGTATGTTTAAGATTACAAGATTTGTTGTAGACATTTCTCATATAAGAAGGTACGATTATATTGAAATTTACTTTATATTACTAACTCTCCCATGTCTAGGGTTTTGAATCATAATGATTATTGTTTGTTAGGGTGATTATTCTTTAGATTAGATCAACCCTTACCATTCACTGTGAAACCCTAGTCTTCCTGGGGTTTGGAACATATGATGAAATCCTACTCTCTTGATGTTTAGGGTTTGTTAATGTTTAGCCTTTTAAAGCTCTGTTGTTAATATCTAGGATATATGATAAAACTCTAGAAGTTTAGTATTTATGGCAAATTCCTTGTCATAGTGAATGAAAGATCCTAGGAATGAAACCCTAGGTGTATGTGCTTCCGTATGATTGAAACCCTAGCTTTGTCAAAATTGTTGAATATCTAGCATTGAAGTCTTTACAAAAAAACCCTAGCATTTAAGGTTCACTGTGAAACCCTAGTCTTCCTAGGGTTTAGAACATATGATGAAATCCTACTCTCTTGATGTTTAGGGTTTGTTAATGTTTAGCCTTTTAAATCTCTGTTGTTAATATCTAGGATATATGATAAACCCCTAGATTTTTAGTGTTTGATGAATTAGGGTTTATGGAAAAATCCTTGTAATAGTTAATGATTCTAGGAATGAAACCGTAGGTGTATGTGCTTCTATATGATTGAAACCTTGGCTTGGTCAAAATTGTTGAATATCTAACATTGAAGTCTTTACGAGAAAAACCCTACTAGAGATTGATATGAAATTCTAGCTTGTTAATGAAACCCTAGATACAAAATGCTTTCACTATGATTAAAGCCCTAACTTGATTTAGTTGTTTAGTCTTGATGACATAATCTAGGGTTTGTGACAAAACCCTGGTAAAGTTTGTTATAAGAAGTTTAGGGAATAAAAGGTGTAATGCTTGTTGATTGTAAACCTAACTAGGTTTAGGTTTTGGATGTCTAAAGTTTGATTTCTTTTTCTAAGATGCTCCCATTGTGGTGGCAGGCTAACCATATATTGATAAAGTTAATTTCATGCTCATGTACATCTATATTTGTGCTTGAAGATTTGCAGGTACATAGTCTTCAAGATGTTGAAAATACTTATGTCATATTTGATGACGACTTTATGATAATGGTGAGCATGATGGAAGGCGGAAGTTGCAAGAATTTTGATAGCATTATTAATTAGTAGATGACCTTGTTGCAGTGAGAGGTGAGAGGGAATAATGATTTGAAGTTGTCTGTGAACTGATGATGTGAAAAGAAAAAGCCTATGTGATGAATTTGTCCCCTAGTAAAGAAGCAGTTTGGATAAAGAAAATATATATCTCCCCGGTTAATAGGGAGGGCATATTATGACAGCTATAGTAAAGACCTTGAAGAAAGAGTAAACATCAGAGAATGGCTAAAGCACTACATGATAGTTATTCGAGATTAATGAAGTTGTGAATAAGAATTGGATGTTTTGAAAAAGTGCAGAGGATGAGTTTGGTGCAGCTAAAGAAAGTTGAAGAAGGAAGCTTTTGTTAAGACGTGTTTAATATTATGATGACCTAAGCAACATCAGAGTAGTTGAAGACCCCGAAGTTTCGTGCTAGCATAACATATATATTGGAAGTTTGATACTAGTTAGGGTTGTGAAGCTACTAGATCTTCTAATGGTTGAACAGGTCGCTGATCTCTCCCTTAGAAGTTTTGAATATTTAGTAAGCATGCTTGGATTGAGAAGGAGAGATGAAGCACCATAAAATTGTTTGTATGATGGTACTTGGGAGGATATCTTGGTTGGCTATTGATGATGTCGAGATCTCGGTGAGGGAGGGTGTCATTGGTCTTGTAGAGCTTTCACCTTGGATAACCTAGATCCTTGAGGGTTGGTGTTAAGGCTGAAGCCTGCTAGTACCTATAGAGGCAAATGCCTGGATAACTCCTTAGTCACTATTAGTATCTTATATCCTTGCATGAGTGTATGACAGTAGTGTCGTGACACTTGGATCTCTGATGTGTTGGATACCTTGGCAACACCTTAGTCCCTATTAGTATCTTAGATCCTCGCATGAGCGCATGACAATAGTGTCGTGACACTTGGATCTATGATGTGTTGGATACCTTGGTAGTTAGGGTATCCCTAGCATTACGAATGTTGTTGTACTTTTTGTACTCTTCTTGAACACTTGAAATTGTGGTCAACCTTGTATCGATTGAACAATTATGAATAGCTCCCTAGTTAAGAGGGAGTGTTGAGAAATGTAACTAGTATCGGTCTTCATAATTGTATTTGAGTCATGATGTAATGTATTTGTCAAAAGAAAGAAAAAAATATTATAAAAGAAAATTATTTATAAGCATGGGTTTCATGCTTTGTTTATTTTGTTTCTAGGTCAAAAGCCTCCATTGAAGGCTCTATGGTTTATGTCATGAGTCTTAGTGCTTGTAATTATGTAATAGACCCTTCTTGGGCTTTGTATGTCAAGAAAGAAATTTATTTTTGAGTCTAAAGTGTAATTTATGCCTCCTCCACCAAGTTGTCCTGCCCTCCAGTCAAGTCGGCCTCATTAGGGGAATTTGACCACACAGAACCACTATAAATGCTACTCGACCACCTTTGGACAATCAATCAAGCAAGTTTCGATTTGCAGTTGTAGGAATAAGAGGAAGAAGAAACCCTAGCGAAGGAAGGAGGAACCCTAGCAAAGTCAAAACGCTGTTTTTCTCTTGTTTCTGGCTCACACGTGCGAGTTTCTGGGTTGTAGAAGGAGGGACGAAGTTGTGGGTCTGTAGTAGGGCAGAAATTTTGTTGCAAGAGGACCGAAATCCAAGGTTGTTGCAAGGTTGAAACAATTTGACTTGAGTTGACTTTTGGTGTTTGGGTAATCATCTTGGGAGGTTGAATTGGTGGGCTAAAGGAGGTCCCCTTTTCTGGTCAAAGGTCTTGGTTATATCATTTGATTTGGTTCTAAAGAAGAGAAGATAAATTTTTGGGTTTTCCCCTAGAAGAGGGGTTTTAGCCCTAGCTGAGAACCTACATCGTATGTCCCTGTTGTGTTGATCTTCACATTTTGTTTTTGATAGTTGCTTGATGATGAGAAGATAAAAGAAGGCATAAAAGAAGCTAATAAAGATCAATAAGTAATCACAAGTAATTATCAAGTTCAAGGAAATGTGTGTGTGTGTGACGCGTCCTCTATGTCCTATTTCTGGGTTTGTTGTGTCTCTTGTTGGACACTTATATTTTTGTGTCCTATGTGTCTTGTGTCACTGTGTCATGTGACTTAGATTATATGTCTAATATTCACCACAAAGGCATCAATGTTTTCATTTATTATTATATTTTAGGGGTTTTGGACAAAATATGACCTCTTGAATTCTGTATAAGAGGTGATTCTTATTGTAATAGCCTGAAATGTTTTCGTGATATAATATTGTGCTTATGTTTGATTAAGTATCGCTATTTCAACCTTATTTGTTGTTCGGTGATCTAGCTAGTTTAATAATATGGTATTAGAGCTCAATTGACATGAGGAGAAGTAAGTGTTGTGATTAAGAGAGCCACTAGGTGAGTCACCAAGGAAAAGGATACATTGTCAAGGAAAAATTATATAGCTTCTAGGGAAAAATACGACTAGTTGCCAAGGAAAAATTGTATAGCTTCTAGGGAAAAATACGACTAGTTGCCAAGGAAAAATTGTGTAGCCACTGCTAGTTGTTGTACAACCACCACTATACATAACCCATTCACCATACAGATGCTAGGAAACCAGCTGTGCAGATCATTGTATATCAGCCATCAAGTGTTAATACAAAGTTATTTTTTCATAATTGTATATTCTAGAGGACAATGATTTTTTCTTTGTTTCAAGAATTTTTAGGATGGAAACTCTAGAAAAATTCAATGACCAAAATTTCCATACCGGGAAAGTGAAAATTCAGATCCAATTAATGAATAAATATCCGAGGGAACTAATAAAAGAGACTAAGAAATTGCCTATAGATCCAAATAAATTATTGGAATGGATAGAGAATGATAAAGCCAAATCAATTTTTGGTATTGGTCTCTCAAACCTTGAGTTGCATCATCTTGGTTTGGAAACATCACTCAAGGAAATGTGGGATATATGATTAAACTACTTGGAGAAAAAACAATGAATGCAAAGTTTTCATTGAACTTACAGTTATTAAGATTCAAAAAGTTCACTGAAGTCACTATGTCTAGCTACATAAACAATGTGAGATATCTTATCAAACAACTAGTTGAGGTCAAAGCTATGGTGGAGGATGAGGATGCCAAAGCCTTTTGTTTAAACAATCCGCTTTATGAATTCAGCAATGTCATTTTTACTCTAGTCAGATGTTCAGTGTCCACACACTTTGGAGGACACAATTTCATCTCTCTTAGTTAAAGAAAAGAGTAATTGTAGCAGATTTTCAGCTAGAGACAACAGTAAAAGAAATGATAGGTGAGAGTGGATTGAGTGTTACTACCATGGAAAAACATCATATACGACAGCTAATTGCAAAACCCTTTCCAGTGACCTTCTCAAAGGAGATCTCAAACAGTCAGCAAATGTGGCTGTCGTTGGAGATCCTCCAGATATTCACAATGGTGATGACCCCATTGAAGAAATGGCATTATTTTGATTTTAAGAGGTCTGCACTTTGAAGAGGAGTGATGCAATGGATGAGAGAGAGGCATGTAATGGTTTGGGATGCTTGTGGATTGGAGAAACTTATCTTATTGGGGTTATGTGACATGCATGTGGGGATTGCTGTTCTATAGTTTAAGGAGATTTGGGATTTGGAAGTTTGGTATTATACCTTAATGAGGGCTATGAGGCATTTCATGTGAAAATGTGTTCAGTGGCACAGGGGACTTGGATTACGGTTGGGAGGCCATGCTTTTTGGAAGAATAAGGAACAACTTGAGGGAGTCCTTTATTGGTTCAACTATTGTTTTCACAGAAGCTGTTGAAGAATGTTTGATTTTATTGATTTAGTTTTCAATAAATGTGTTGCAGTCAAAGTGTTTATTTTTAATAAGTTTTGGGTTTAGTATCATAAGGCTTAAGAGAGGGTGTTAGAATATAAGGATTACATGTGTAATAAATTCACCTTAGCGACCTTAGGGTTTTCAGTTATTATTAATGTTAAATTATGGTATGTTTTATGCTTAGAGCAATTTACTTCTTTTCTGCTTATTAGCTACTGATTAGCAATCACATATACATTAAGTAAAGTGTAGATAGAACATTAAATGATCGACAGAAAACAAGCCAAGACAAGAGACACAAGATGTGGCAGTTAGCTAGGGACAAATCCCAATGCGGGGAAACCCTTTGATCAAATCTTCTTTTATCTTCAATAGTTCAACAGAGAGAAATAGTACAAAATCAGAATTCTGTAATTTTGTATCAGCAGCAACAAACCCTAGATCAGCAAAGTCAAACTTAGTCAAACGAGATGAAATTGACCTCCAATATGCTGGGTCAATTTCCCGGTCATCTAGTCCTCGAACAGCCTGAAGAAGCAGCCTTTAAACAACCCCAAATACACAGTCAAACTACAGTTGACTGAAGTCAACCTGCTGCCCCAAACTAGGGCAGTCAATGCTGGTCAAACCTGAGTCAGATTGCCTCAATTTTCGTGCCAAAAACTGCGGCCTGCCTAGCAGAGGAAATCACACCAAAACCGCACTCTTCTAAGGTCAACTCTTGGTCAACATTGGTCAAAGAGACTTTCAACAACTTCTGCGTCCTTCTTGCCCTACTGCGTCCTCCTTCTTCCCACGTGTGAGCTGCTCCTTGTGTAACCCAAAGCTAAGGAGAGAGAGTGTTACGAACAAAATATATATAAATAAAATAAATATAAATAATAAAGATAATTGTAATAATGTTTAGTTAAAATAGTAATTAGGTTGAAGGGGGATGTCTAAATGAGACATGGTCTTCATGAAGAGACACTTGTCGGATATATAAGCAAGCCTCTCGTTCTCATTGTAATTCATTCATTCATTCTTATTCACATTCTAATATATAATATTTGTATCCTCATGGATATCTTGATATTCCAAGTCTTTTGGAGTAATTAATCTATAGAAGGAATTTTGTTCGTTTCATTTGGTATTAGAGCAGTTCGATTTTTTGACTTCTTCACCACTGCATAGAGCTCGCTCTCTAATCTAGGTCTTTGACCATCGAAATTCGTCAACATCGTTGCCATCAAAGCGTTTCGCTACCAATCTCTGGAGATTCTCCATACTACTATCAGGCTTTTGACCATTTAAAAGATTCAAAAAAAATATAGAAAAAAATTCAAATTCAAATAAAAAGATTTAAAAATAAATAGTTAGATTTTGAAGGAGAAAATTCATATATATATATAAAAGATAAGCGAGAATCTTTCCAAGTATATTTAAAACTTTTTACGTGGAGAAGCCCGTGGTTTTAGAAACCAATGGTAATTGCCTGTGGTATTTTAAAAGTAAAATAAAAACAGAAGGAATACAAAATCTTGGTAAGTTTTACTTTTTACGTGAAGAACATTAACTGAGGTTTTAGAAACAACCCATGGTAATTGCCCATGGTATTTTAAAAGTAACAGAAAAAACAAAAGGATACAAAATCTCATTACGTGAAAGGTAAGTTTTACTTTTTACTTGGAGAACATTATTTATATATATTGTCACCTGCTGCCTTATAAAATTATATGCAAAAAAAGGTATGATCCAAGTAATTTTAATTGTTCAAATCTAAAGATTGTGACTGTACCAAGAGTCACGTCTCTGAGAAATATATATATATATATATATATATATATATATATATATATATATATATATATATATATATATATCTATATATTATAATTATAAAAAAAGGATACTATATAAGCTTTATATAGTTACATATAAAAGGAAAAGTGTGTCTCAAACAATAAAAGTATTTAATATTTAAGAAGTAAAATGGAGACTAGTAATGAAAGATTTTCTAAAACCTTTAATAAATGTGTTGATACACTATTTAAAATCAAAGGATCACTCGCAGGAAGAGATATCATAATCTCTATCAGTCCTACTGAAAAAAAGTAATTATGTTAGTCCTAAATGTGCTAACCAATTGGTGATTCCTGAATCAAATATAGTTGAAACGAATATTTATGGCATATGTGATAAACAATACGACATAAGCAATCTACACCTAAGTATTGGAGATTACACTTTTACCTCGCATTTCGGCGTGAAAACTTTATTTCCTGACGATAGTGATATTGTTTTGGGCTTACCTTGGATGGAAACTATAGGTTCCTTTATTCTAAATACAAAGAAGAAGGTTTGAACATTTTCTTGCAAAAAGAAGAAAATAATGCTCCAAGATTTTACACTAAAACCAAATTCAGTAACACCAGAAGATATCTCAGATATTTCAAAAGTAATGTCTCAAGAAGGTAAAAAGGTATTTCAAAATATGCAAAAAGAAATTGACAAAATCAATGTTGACAAAAATGAAGAAGTTTCTCGATTTAAAAACCATAGCGAAAAATTACTGTCGCAAATTAAGAAACTTAAAAAGGATAATAAGTCATTAGAAAACAAGGTACAACAACTTATCAAGAAAGAAGCATCAAATGTAGGAATTCAAGTTGATGACAAAACAACAAATACCGATTCAGTGAATGTCACAACTCAAGAAGAAGACAAGCAAGTTGAAGAAAAGATTCACTTGGATGTTGCAGTTCAGACAATGAACTTCCCAAGAGAATGTTCCATAACCAACTCAACAACATCTTCGCCAAAAAAAAAATAAAAAAATTGCCACATGCCCAATAAGGGAAAGTAAAGTCCCATATCGACATCCGATTCATGAGAATAGACAAATCAACCACGCTACGTACTGGGACCATTCAGAACTAAAACGAAAAATTGATGTTCCAAAGAATAATGACGTAAAATCAATCCAGTCTTATGCTGACAAGTCGTTACAAAATTCTAGCGATCAGAATACTATACATAAGATTAATCTGGGATGGTCTGATCCCTTCTCAGTGCGACAATTTTGTTCGTCACTTAGAAGATCATAGCAGCTTGTATCAACGAAGATAACAATGCCGAGACGAGAAGACATTCGAAATCGAAAAAAAGATGAAGCCTTTTTGCATCAACAAGCTTTGAGGACAAAGCTTTTTCGAGGAGGAAGGCAATGTTACGAACAAAATATATATAAATAATATAAATATAAATAATAAAGATAATTGTAATAATGTTTAGTTAAAATAGTAATTAGGTTGAAGAGACATGTCTAAATGAGACATGACTCTTCATGAAGAGACACTTGCCGGATATATAAGCAAGCCTCTCGTTCTCATTGTAATTCATTCATTCATTCTTATTCACATTCTAATATATAATATTTGTATCCTCATGGATATCTTGATATTCCAAGTCTTTTGGAGTAATTAATCTATAGAAGGAACTTTGTTCGCTTTAGAGAGAGAAGAAATGAGTGAGATGAGATGATGATAAAATGAATCAACCTCACTTGTATTTATACGATTCACTGGGCATGTGTGCCACGCATTTAACTGCTGGCCGACCTTGACAATTTGTAAAGTAAATACAAATAAATTCATATCTCCATAAATACTTGTCGGAATCGGATGATCTTTAGATCAATCCTACACCTCTCGACAAGAGGAATCTAGGAAAAATGTCAGCTGCCATAAATGAGATGACCCACATGGAGTTTGACCCTAGTTACCAATTTTAACACTCCCTCTCAACTAGGGAGAACTCCATCTGCTAATCTGTCTGACTGTCGGTACTGCCCCAGCCATCAAATGCACTGCCTTGCACTGCTGACTCTGCTCTGCTGAACTATGAAGAAGAAGAAATGATCGAGGATATATCATACCATCCTCCACTGACCCAGAGTCAGTCTTAGAGTATGCCATACCACTCTCACTGTTCCCAGATCAATGGAGGTCATCCTAACATAGGGAGTACGGTAGATACAATGATTCGTCCATCGATAGTACTACAAATGGTCCCTAACCCCATTTCCCTACTCATTGATCAGATGAGAGGTATTTCCCATGAGTCCCAGACTGCATGGGCAGGATGCCTCGACATGAGAACTAATCATCCTGTCCACAGGAGAACGAATCATTCTGTCTAATTTTCGTCGCAGGAGAACTAATCATCCTGTCCATAGTCGCCACAGGAGAACTAATCATCCTGGCCCACAGGAGAACTAATCATCATGTCCCACAGTCGCCATGGGAGAAATAATCATCCTGACCCACAGGAGAACTAATCATCCTATCCTACAATCGCCACTAGGTGTCACAGGGCAAGGTTGAACCTTTCACCCTATACATAGTGCACCACCAAAGGATGGTGAGTCGCCCTATGGTCGCATGTCGCTCCAAGAAGTACCCCACGCCCCCATGGAGCTCCTAGAGCTCAATATATGCATCATACACGACCCTCATAAGAGGGTCTCTCAACAACACTAAGTCGTTCTCCGAAAGTCAAGAATTTGACCTTTTCCAGGGGCTTCGTCAAAATGTCGGCGACCTGTTCATCTGTATCAATATGTTGGAGCCTTATTGCTCCCCGCTGTACCATATCCCGGATATAGTGGTACCTGATATCGATGTGCTTGGAGTGATCATGAAATACAGGATTCTCTGATAAACAAATCCCGCTCTGGTTGTCACACAGGATCACGATAGTATCCAATGTGAATCCAAACAACTAACTGAAGAGCTTCCGCAACCAGACTGCCTCACGAGAGGCCATACTAGCAGCAATGTATTCTGCCTCAGTGGTGCTCAAAGCCACCGACTTCTGCTTCCTGCTCATCCAAGATATCGAGACGGATCCCAAAGAGAAACAACACTCGAAAGTGCTCTTTCGGTCCACCACAGTACCTGCCAAATCATCATCGGTATATCCATGTAGTCTCACATCTTCGACAGTGTATCTCAAACCATGTGTGATTGTGCCACGAAGATATCTCAACAGATTCTTGGCACCAATCCAATGTGTGTGGTGAGGCTCAACCATATGTTGATTCAACGTGTTGACTGCAAAGCATATATTTGGACGGGAGTTCACCAAGAACATCAATGCTCCGATGAGTTGACGATATTCGGTAGCATTTCGTAAAACAGGTCCGAAAACACTACCGCTTAACTTCTTGACGTCTAGCTCCATCGAGGTAGTCACGGGCTTGCAGTCCACCATACCGAACCTTTCCAATATCTTCACCACATATTTTCCTTGAGAAAGGAAAATCTCCCTTGGTTTCTGCTAGACTTCCAATCCTAGGAAATAGTGCATCAGTCCTAGGTCCTTCATCTCAAACTCAGAAGCCAAATCCCTCTTACATTTGTGAATGAGAGGGTTTGCACCTATTAGAAAGAGGTTGTCAACGTACATCACCAGTATGAGAGGTTTGTCATCTTCAACCTTAAAGTAAAGGTTAGGGTCGACTTCACTCCTAGTGAATCCCAGCTTCATCAGGTAGCTATTGATCCTCTCATACCACACTCGGGGTGCTTGTTTCAGCCCATAGAGGGCTTTCTTCAACCTGTGCGCATGAGATTTCTGATCATGAATCTCATCCATTTGATGTAGGTTCCATCCTTGCGAAGTAGCAAGGGCTATTATCGAGCGGATGGTGGTATATCGCACAACAAGTGCAAATATCTTGTCATAGTCTATACCTTCCTTCTGAGAGAAGCCACGAGCGACAAAACGAGCCTTATACATTTTAGCACTTCCAAAACTGCATGCTTTATCTTGTAAAGCCATTTCGAAGTGACAACTGCTTTGTCCTGGGGTCTGGGGACCACGTCCCAGACATCGTTTTTCATGATGGACTCATATTCCTCAGTCATAGCATCCTTCCATACTTGATGCTTGACAACTTCTGCAAATGATGAAGGCTCATTTTGGATGATCGTGCTCATGATGGTCAAGTATCCCTGATACCTGGCCGGCTTCCTACTTTCCCGAAAAGTCCCTCTGGGTGCAATGTTTCCTTCAGCATCATCAAGTGTCCCCCTAAGCCATGAAGGCCTCTTCCTAGAAGAGGAAGGATCTTGCAGAGGGCGATCAATAGGATCCATAGGTTCTTCCACATTGGGCATCGTTTCATCTTCCCTTTCCTTCGGTTCCCTGGTGTCAGCTTCTTTATATCCCCTTTGAGAAAGAAGATTGTCAACTTTGCTAACAACCATATCTTTGTCAAAGGTGACATCATGGCTAATCTCGATTTCCCTTTGACCAGGCACATAGATTCTATAGCCCTTAGTATTTTCTCTATAGCCCACAAAGATTCCTTTCTTTCTAGATGCACCCAATTTATTCCTTTTCTCCTTCGGCACATGAAAATATATAAGACTTCCAAAAATTCTAAAATGAGATACGTCAGGTTTCTTACTAGTGAACATCTCTTTGGGAGTCTTGGAACCCAATGCTTGATGAGGGCATCAGTTTTGCACATATACGGTGGTATTCATAGCTTCGACCCATAGAAACTTTGGAAGTCTTTGATCATGGAGCATAGCACGGACAACTTCCACAATCGTACGATTCTTCCTTTCCACCACACCATTCTGCTCAGGAGTATATGGTGTTGTAGTCTTCCTCTTAATGCCAGCCTCTTCGCAAAAGTCATGGAACTCATTGGATTCATACTCAGTCCCATTATCAGTCCTTAAGATCTTGATCTTCTTTTTGGTTTGATTCTCGATCAAGGCTTTGAAGTGACGAAACCAAGTGAACACTTCATCCTTCTTTTTCAAGAAGTATATCCAAGTCTTGCGAGAATAATCATCTGTAAAAGTGAGGTGATATAAATATCCTTCCAAGGAGTTCACAGGATCATACCAGATATGTCTGAGTGAACCAACTGCAATATATCGGAGGTCTTGCTTTGGCTTGAGGGGAATGGTCCCCTTTTGAGCTTCCCTTCAGCACATCCAGGACATACACCTTCTTGCTCTACTCGGAACTCGAGCATCCCTGTCACCATTTGTCTTGCATTGGGTAGAGCTTTATAATGAAGGTGAGCAAACCTTCGTTGCCATAGTTCGGACTGAAGTGATGTGTCACAAGACATGACACCCAACGGACTTCCTCTGACTTGATATAATGAATCGACCTGAAACCCAAGAGTGAAATCTTCTTTAAAATTCTTTTTCCATACATGTACCTTGCCATCGATGAAGGTCACCTTGTAGCCTTTGTCTTCCATTGCCAAAACGGACACCAGGTTCTTTTTGAGATCAGGTACATATAGGACTTCTTGCAAATGAATTATATTACCGTGATTCAATTTAAGAGTGACATTCCCTATGCCTTTCACGAGATATTTTGCGTTGTCCCCAAGAACAATTTCTAGGTTGGTCTCCTTCTCTATCAAATTAGAGAGAGCTTCTTTGTAACTTGTGAAGTGCCTTGAGGCACCACTATCAATAAGCCAATTTCCCAGTGAGTCCGGGGGAGCAGTAGTAGAGAGGGCCGCTGGTAGACAATATTCATCTTGCTTATTGTTAACAACGTTAGATTCATACCTGGAGTTTCTTGCCTTCTTGAAGGGTTGTCCTCTTCCTTGATTTCCGACATTTCTTTTACCTCCGCCATTGGACCTACCATTCCTTTGATTGCCTTGAGAGTGACTTTGGTCATCATCATGGTGTGAGTCCCATTTTATCAGGGCACTCCATCGCATAGTGACCCATTTTGTTTCAATTGTAACATCATCCTTTTCTTCCACCCTTCGGTCCAGCCTTTCCTTTGGATTTAGCCCTAGAATTGTTTCTTCTTTTAGCATGAGAAGAAAAGGCAGAGGAATTGCCTTTAAGTGCGGGCGTTTCTTGTTCTTCCATCCTAGTTTCTTCTTGAATACATCTAGCCATCAATTCCTCAAATCCTAGGATGACATTATTGTTGAGAAGAGTAGTCCTGAATATATACCATTCAGGTGGCAGTCCTCCAAGAGTTGTGATAGTCATTTCCCTGTCAGGAACTACTTCCCCAATAGATAGGAGATCATTCTTGATCTCGGTGATCCTTAAGAAATATGCTTGCATACTCTCATCTTTTCCCTTCTTAATTTCCTTAAGCTTATTTCTAAGGAACAAAACTTGATTTGCATCATTAACTTTAAATAAACTCACCAGTCTATTGTAGATTTCCTTGGAGGTGGTCAGCTCGGAAACACAGGCCACCAGGCGCTTGTCGATAGAGTTCCAGATGATCTTCTTTGCTTTGACTTCTCCCTTGGTCCACTTGCTTCTGGCAGCAGCGGATGCATTTGATGGGGGCGCAACAATATTGCCTCTCACATGGTCCAACACTTCCTGATCTTCTAAAGTCAAATCGAGAGACATCTTCCATCCGTGATAGTCAGACTTCTCACGGAGCTTGTCTTCAGCGGGGAAGAGTGTTGAGGACCCCATGAAGTTTTTAGGATAGCTTTGCCAACCTTCAGTGATTTCTCTTGTTCTTGCTCTTGCTTGGGCTTTGTCTTCACCTCAGCTCTGATACCATGTTAAATTATGGTATGTTTTATGCTTAGAGCAATTTACTTCTTTTCTTCTTATTAGCTACTGATTAGCAATCACATATACATTAAGTAAAGTGCAAATAGAACATTAAATGATCGACAGAAAACAAGCCAAGACAAGAGACACAAGATGTGGCAGCTAGCCAAGGACAAACCCGAATGCGGGGAAACCTTTTGATCAAATCTTCTTTGATCTCCAATAGTTCAGCAAAGAGAAATAGTACGAAATCAGAATTCTGTAATTTTATATCAGCAGCAGCAAACCCTAGACAGCATAGTCAAACTTAGTCAAACGAGATGAAATTGACCTCCAATATGCTTGGTCAATTTCCCGGTCATCTAGTCTTTGAACAGCCTGAAGAAGCAGCCCTTAAACAACCCCAAATACACAGTCAAACTGCAGTTGACTGAAGTCACCTTGCTGCCCCAAACTAGGGCAGTCAACGTTGGTCAAATCTGAGGTCAGATTGCCTTGATTTTCATGCCCAAAACTATGGCCTAGGAGAGGCAACCACACCAAAACCGCACTCTTCTAAGGTCAAAATTTGGTCAACACTAGTCAAAGAGACCACCTACAGCTTCTGCGTCCTTCTTGCCCTACTGCATCCTCCTCCTTCCCACGTGTGAGCTGCTCCTTGTGTAACCCAAAGCTAAGGAGAGAGAGAGAGAAGAAATGAGTGAGATGAGATGATGATAAAATGAATCAACCTCACTTGTATTTATATGATTCACTGGGCATGTGTGCCACACATTTAACTGTTGGCCAACCTTGACAATTTGTAAAGTAAATACAAATAAATTCATATCTCCATAAATACTTGTTGGAATCAGATGATATTTAGATCAATCCTACACCTCTCAACAAGAGGAATCTAGGAAAAATGTCAGCTGCCATAAATGAGGTGACCCACATGGAGTTTGGCCCTAGTTGCCACTTTTAACATATTAGCTTTTAGGGTTTTTTGGACAAACATGACCTCTTTAACTCTATACAAGAAAGATGAATGTTGTTGTAATAGTATAAAGTATTTTGTAATATAATATTGTTATCATTCTTTGTCAAGTGTCTCTGTTCGGACCCTATCTAGGGCTTTAAACATTTGGTGATCTAGCTCATTTCATACTATAAAGCCCTCATAACAGACCTTTTGATTAGGTATCTCTGTTTCAACCCTATCTAGGTTTTTAAACATTTGGTGATCTAGCTCATTTCATAGTATAAAGCTTTCATAACAGACTGTTTGAGAAAGTATTATAGAAAATTGCATATATGTATTTTTGCAATTGTTTCTATCCCTTGGCAAGCACCACTTGATAAATTACCTCAAAATGTTGCAACTTTGTGTGATGGAGTTGAAACATGGGGACTTCTCTTGTGCACCATTGCAAAGGAGCCCATATATGCGACCACTGACAACCACAAGAGGACCAGCATAGGTTTCAACTCATACAATGGACAATAGATGCCAAGAAATGAAACCAAGGACTCTATTTAAACGCAAAAGGAAGGGGGCCTGTATATGCTGCCAATAAAATAACCAATAGGAGTATTGGCATAGGTTTTAGCTTGCACAATGAGAGTTAGATGCCAAGAAACAAAACCAGAGATTCTATTTACACGAAAGGAAGTGGTCTTGATTATTTGGACCAGCCAATCCTAGGGGAAAGGATTATACATGTGAGACTCTTTATGAAGGAAGAGTGACTTAAAAGTTAACGAACCAGATCAGAATGACGAGGGAACCCTCTGAGGCATAGGCTAACACCATGTTATAACCGCTGGAACAAACAATTTGGTTTATTTCACTTTAAAACTAGACTGGGTTTCTTGCAATATTACCAGGATTTTTATCTATAGTTGTACAAATGGACTACTAAGGTTTTACACATTACTGAATAGAGGATACAGCCAATAAGCCATACTTGGAAAGAATATTAGATGATGTGTATCTAAATGTACTGTGTTATTTATGTGAATTGTATATGAGCTTTTATTATGTCACGAGTTTTTGGTACTAAAACAGGATGTGCTATTTAGCAGTTATTCCAGGCTTTGTTAGCTATCTTAACAAGGCTTTGTGGATCCTACAAATTATTTTGCTAACACATTCTTAGCCTTATTCATTTCAGACACATATGCTTACTATGTCACAAGTTTTTTGTAATAAAACAGGATGTGTTGTTTAGTAGTGAGTCCAAGATTTTTTATATTAAATATTAATACCAGATCTGATTTATTTATACCTCAACAATTCTTTTATTTATTCAACAATCACTGAAAACTGCTGGAAAATAAAATTACTGGTATTTTAACTTTCAGAAATAAAATAGGGAAATCAATCACACTACAACAGCAAATTTTTGCTCAACACAATCTCCCTTCATATTAAACGTTTCAAGAAAATTTGGGCCTAGATCCACAGAGAATACACAAAAAATACAACTGCTAGGAACTTGGAACTTGGAAATTGGCCTTCAAGGAAATTGGTCCCTGCAAATCTGTACCACTGGAAGACTTCAACCTCTGGAAAACGTAGCCTCCCTCACCAGCAATTCGGTCCCTCTCTTTCCTCTCCTACGATCCTCGCACACTTGAGAAATTTGGCCTTTGGATATTTTGGCTCTCCAATAATTTGACCCTCCTTTTCAGTTGACTCAGCCTCTCTCTTCTAGCTTTGGTTTCCCTGAAAATTTCCCCTGAAATTCCCCTGCTGCAATTCTTCTCCCTTCTCTTCAGTCTTGGAGTCTCTCACTCCTTGAGAAAATCACTTTCTCATAACTTTGCTGCTGTGTCTTCATCCTCTCCCATATGTTCTTTTTATAATTGCTCCATGGACCAAATCCCTTATCTCCAAGGTGATTGAGGGCTATGATTAAATCTTAGCTTTTTTTTATCAACGATGGAGATAGATCTAAGTCACTTAAATAATTAATTATTTATCTTTAGGAAAACATTAGCCCAAAGTTACATAATTTAAATAATTAATCAATGTACTTTTTCCGAAGTTAAAACATAGGAAGGAGATCATATTAGTTGCTTCTCTCGAACAACCACCTAAAGAAGATTTCTTCTCCTGCATGCAAGACACCAGCCTACGCAGAAGACTTTCGGATGCTACAAAATCAACATGTTAGCTATCTTAACAAGGCTTTGTGGATCCTTCAAATTATTTTGGTGCATTGGTTATCGCATGTTTCTATTTTTAATTCTGTGCTACAGTTTGCAGTGAGTATAGAACATTAATTTCCTGAGTTTATGGTAATATACTTCCAACATTCTTAGCCTTATTTATTTCAGATGCAAATGCTTACTAATGAAGCCTTTGTGACAGTGCATCATTTGACTCAACAATCAAACTATGGGATGTTGATCAAGGAAGCCAATTGTTCAGCTTGACTAGTCATAGGTATGTAAACTGAATTTGTGCTTCTTATTGTCGTCGTGCGAAACCATTTACTTTTTATTGTTTCACGTGATTATATATATAATGCTTAGTAGATACTTGAGAACTTCAGTTTTGAGAGCCTCATGCTCTAGTAAAGTGAACCACAATCCCAAGGGCATGGTACTTTTGTTTCACTGCAAAATATAAGGCACAAGGAATGTGTTCTTGATTATATGCATCTTATGAAATATGTGTCCTATGAGATACATATCTTATGAAATATATTTAGTAGTGGAAAGATCAAAGTTGGTGTGTGTGTGTCAGAGAGAGAGAGTTCAACCTGCTCGGTTTTCACTTCTCTTGTTTGGTTTGAATTCATTTCCATTTCTATGTTTGGATTTTTTTTTTTCCTGATCATTTTCCTTTATTCCCCCAAAATTTGGAGGACATCATTATGTTTTCATCCAAAACAATTATTTTCGACTCTACTGTTCCCTTGTAACATGTGTATAGCAAATTCTGGTAGCTGGGTGACTTGCATTATGAGTGGGTCTTGTCTTCTTTATACAACTCCAAAGTTGTCTTCTTTATATAACTTCTTGTTTTGGAAGGTGTTTTCGCTCTTCATCTTCAATCTGCTCTTAAGCCAAATAATTACTTTGGAGGTTTCCCACCCTTCGTCTTTAGCCTACCAAATTTCTTTAGATGTATAGAACTGTCCTCATTCTGGGCATTTTGGTTTTTATGAAAATCTTGATGGATTTTTCTCTAATTTATGTGGAGGATTTGGATTATGCATCTTACTGTGGAGGGCTGTGGCCTCTACCCATTGCCAGTTTTTTTTTCTATTTTCTATTATTGTTACCGCTGCCAAAAGTTTGTGCAACACACATGAACTGCCATGCTTTCTGTGTTTGGTCATGCTTTATCATCTCAACTAGCCATAGTATACTCACCAATAGACAAAAGAACACTAGTATAAATGAGTATCAAATATTGGTACTATAAATAGATTTGATGTTGTGCCATGATTAACATGGGGATCACACTAGTGAAATTTTCCTTTTTATCTTATGAATCTTAAGCCAAGTTTATTAATAAATTTATCTGATGTGTACCTTAGCATGTTTCGAATACAAATGATGCATGCAATCCTACCGGTGGGTTGGATTAGAGCTTAAGATTGTGTGGCTTACATGATTTACAGTTGGTTCTTGTTAGCAATTATAAAATAAGATGTTTGATTCAACTGCATAATAAGAAGTAAGAACAAAGCAAGGGTTAGAGAATTATGTCTTGTTCTGCCATCCTTGCCAAAAATAGGTAGATGGTCCTTTAGGGTGCTTTGTCTTGGACAAATAGAGGTCAAAATGCATAACAATCCACCTCTTCTGTAATTGTTTTTATTGTTAAGTGTACATACCTAGTACCATATACAGTAATTTGCTTTTTTGTTTATTTTTCATGTCATCGTCTTTCATATTACCATGCTGCCTGTCTCTGAATGATGCTGGCTAATTGAGTTTCACTGGAATCTTAGATTTTTCCTGTCTATTGGCAAATGATGGGTTGGACATGGTGATTGTTATGAATTTTTGGGCTATTTTGGACCTCTTTAGTACTCTTCCATATCTGTTTGGGTTTGACACGAACTAGGCATTGTATCACTGGTAGTTAGCGTTCTGGTCCCCGTGATTTACATTCGTGATTCCTGGTCAGTAATGTTTTCAAGTATTCACTTAAGAGAGAACCATAACAATTTTTTTATATCTTGTTGCTTCTTTGTTCAGTGAACCTGTATATTCAGTTGCTTTCAGTCCAAATGGAGAGTACCTGGCAAGTGGATCATTTGACAGGTGTTTGCATATCTGGTCTGTGAAGGATGGAAGCCTTGTCAAGACATATAGAGGAAGTGGTGGAATTTTTGAAGTTTTCTGGAATAGAGAAGGCGATAAAGTTGCAGCTTGTTTTTCAAACAACACAGTCTCTGTATTGGATTTTAGAATGTAACTTCAGGAAATAACAATGATACTTCCCCGGAAGGATGTTTCTTGCTGGGTTATAAAATAGATTCATTTGTTTCATTCTACATTATTTTGTCTGATCGTTAAAATTTCTCAGTTATATTTGCATATGGCTTCCTATTGATCTTGGTGCTGTTTGAGTTATTCCAACTAACTAAATAATTTACAAGTTGAGATCCCATATTATTTATATATTGTACAAGGTTTACTGTTTGTAAACCGTATAAGCAGTAAACCATATGTATATCATATCAGGCTAACATAATGAAAGTAGTAAATTGTGATACCAGGAGCATTAGAAGTAATTTTGTTTTTTATTAGTTGTTAGATGTAAACTGGTTACTGACTTCACTTCCATTTTTGGTGCTTTGGAATCTGCTTTTCACTTGGACGGAATGAATGTTCTTCATATTTGGTGGTTTGGAATCTACTTGTCACTTGGTAGAATGAGCATAAGGAGTCTTATATCCTTTATATGAAGGAAGATAAGAATGACAATTTAAGTTAAATTTTGTTACGAAACTAGGTTTTGGTGGTTTGGAATCTACTGGTCACATGGGTTTGAATGAGCATAAGGGGTCTTATGTTTTGTTTATATGAATGAATATAAGAAATGACAATATAAGTTAAATTTTGTAACAAGACTATCGTATTTTATGCCGCTGCTTTAGATTGTAATGCACACCGGGGCATTCATTTACAATAATAGAATTAATAGGGGCATGCCTAAGATTGGGAGGGACAAATTTGTTTTATGAATTTAGTATTTGGATGGTGTATACTTTTTTTCTTTTAGACTAGGGAGTATTTTGCAGAGAACTTTTAAACAGTTTAATTCATTTTGAGGATGGTATCTGTGGTAAACTTTAGATTTTTCAGCCTATGTCAACCACAGGGCTCAAAGCTGTTAGAATAATATACTTGCTTAAAACTACTAAAACTATTATAACAATATGCTTGGTAAGAACACATTTGACTTGCGGGAATTGAATCTGAATGAAGAAAATAATACAACTTTGAACAACATGGTATGATATTTGTTATGCGGGAATTGAATTTGAAAGAAGAAAAGAATACAACTTTGAACAACATGGTATGATATTTGTTTCATTCCTTCTAATATGTGCTTGAACAGTACTAAACTATGCAAAATGGTCCTTTAAATGCTAGCATGCACTAGTATGGCTGAGTGATTTTAGAATGATCAGATGTTCCTAATTAAAAAGAACGAATATGGAAAGAGGTGGAAAAAGTGAATGGAGGCTACTTTATTCTTGTTTGTTTTCTCCAATTTCCTATATTATGATACTAAGCAAGTATTTGGACCAGAATATGGACAAATTTGTTCGAGCCTATGTTAAAGATTGATTACCACTTACTGCGGCATGCCGCCTTCATAGTCTTGATGTTAGATCCCTCTCGTATTTTTGATACACTAAATTGAGCTACAAAACTGAAGGGAAAGGGACCAGTCTTGACATCTACATTGATACTCTCTTCTTTTCTTTTCTGCAATATCCCTATTTCACTGTTGGAATATAGTCTAACAAATTTATATGCTATTAAATAATTTAGTGTTTGGTTTTATGTTATTAAATAATTTAGCGTTTGGTTTAATTATTTCAATGAGAACATAATCTAACAGATTTGTACTGCAGTGTTATTAAACAATTCTATTTTTAATTGCTTAATTATGAATAAAGTTAATGCAGTGTTATTAAACAATTCTATGTTTAATTGCTTAATTATGAATAAAGTTGGAGATATAGGTGGAATACTAATAGCAAACGTTCCAAAGAATAACATGTAAGAGGGGTTTTCGTTCCAAAGAATGACATGTAATAAGGGGTGTTCAGGTCGTCAGTCTTTACCTTTTATCAACCATAGATTGATATCTCATCACACCCTTAGATTGCTCTCTCATTAGGGTTGTAATTTGAAGTTTTGGTTAATCGAATTTGGTAGTTGATTGGGTGCTTTGACTTGAAATATTTTCCATTGAGTTTGTAATGTAAATGTAGATTGTATTGGAAATTTGCTAAATTCTTGTGTGTGAGGTTGTAAATGCATTGTATTCCGAAGGGATAGTTTAGTTGGTCGAGTTCCCGTATTTCACCAATGGAGGCCATGGGTCAAATCTCCTCGAGCCCCTTGGAGTTAGGCCCTACTAATTTGGCCGAAGGGTAGATCCCTTCAGGTTGATTTGTTGAAGAATCTAGGACAAGGAAAGTTAAGATGATTTTTCATTACATGATAACAATTTGTGAAGTATTTAAATAATTTATCTTAGCTTGATGTTTACTTCATTATTAGCATGTGTGTGTTAACTTCATCAAACTGCTATCAAGAATAAAAGAGACAAGAACCCAAATGTTTGGCTTTTGCCAGGGCCAAAACCTCTCCCTCTTGGAGAGGAAAACCCATGCAAAATTCTTCTTATAGAGATTCTATTGATGAATACCAAGACCATGACCCTTGAAACTATTTGCCTCTCCAAGACCAAGTCATCAATCCTTTTTTCTCGAGCACTGCTGGTATCATCATCTTGCTGCTCCTCTGACACCATTGCATTGTTGTAGCAATGTCATTAGGTTTATCATGGCTACACCATGGTTGTCTCTATCATGACAACACTTCACTGTACTGCTTCTTTCATCATACTTGCACTGTAATACTTCTTGTGATCTTTGTCATTGTGATTGCCTTTGAAATCATATTCATATTGAGATTACTATCTTGACTGAGATTATAACCATGTTATAATAGAGATAACTTATTGTACCTTATCCGAGATTTCAAACCTCCAAGAAGGACATCCTAAACTGTTCTCTATCCATCCATCACTGCACCTAGTCACCGAGGTCTTGCACCTAAGTCTATAGCTATGCCGAGACTGTAATACACATAAGGCAAAGATGTGATCTTCGTTGATCCTATAGAATAGATCCATTACTGCACCTAGTCACCGAGGTCTTGCACCTGAGTCTGTAGCTATGTCGAGACTGTAATACATATAAGGCAAAGATGTGATCTTCGTTGATCCTATAGAATAGATCCATCACTGCTCATCCTTGTACCTAGTATCCTACTAGGATACCATGACTGCTCGTCGTACTTATCCATGTAATGTGAAGACAATCACTATAAGGGTTAGGTCTCTATATAGTTTAGACCTTATTGCAATAACCTCATCCAAAGCCTTTACTTCCTCGTCCATTCGAGCATTGATTCATAGGTAGCATATAGATCAGATTTGTGTCCATATTATACTTTCAAGTTCTGGTCATGACTGCACCTAATACACTAGCCAAGGTGCAGCCAGACCCTTCTTCTTCATGCGAGATCTTCTTCCTTGATTACGTGCTCTCTGCCTCCTTGACTGCAGCTCCCTCACCTGAGTCCTTGTTTTCCTATGGTGACATGAGATCACGCTGCCTGCACCCATCCTGCGCCTTATACCCTATTGACATCTCAGAGAAATGTGAGATCTTCACAACTTATTTTTGGATGCCTCAACAGGGTATTTATAATGGTTGTGCACATATATATTAGGCTGACATGACCTTCTGAACCAACGTGTCATTTTATTCAAGTCTACATGTCATATATTTATATATTTAATCCATTTTTGAGCTGACATGAAGATCCTTTGAATCTTTTGCTTGTAGACTTTGGTAGGCTTGCTTTTGAGGCATTGATCTTGGCCTTGGAGGGTTGTTTAGACAACTCGAAGACTTGTACATATTTACATAAACTCATGAAGAGTTTTTATACACATGACATGACTCTTTTACATATGAATAAATTTTAAAGACATCAAGAAGAAGTCTTTCACTTAGAGACACTTCTTGCTCATGAAACCCATGTAGCAAGATTACAAAAAATAATTTATTACATCATGTATTATATCACTGACAAAGATCATGTCATTATGAACATTGAACCTAGTTACACTTTCTTCAACATGATCCACCTAGATTTTCCCATGGATGGAGTGGGCACTCAGTGTCCGTGAACCACATTAAAAAAAGAGAGGTTGTAAATGGATTGTGTAATAGATAATCCATTGTAATTGGCCAATAATTATGGATATGATATTTGTATAAAACTTGTAATGCTTTCTATTTTGAATTAATTTGATGTTTGAAAAGGAAAATAAAGATATGCTCTTAAAAAAATATTGCTGATAATAATAGTAATGATAGTAATAAATATAATAAAATAACTAATTAATTATAAACAAGAATGAATATATATATATATATATATATATATATATATACTGAAAATGGAATTAAGAGAAAAGATTAAATAAAGTGTCAAATAATCCATATATTCTAAATGCTGATTGTTTGATGAGTGAAATGTATGAATGGAGTTTTTCACCATGGAATGAACATAAAATATGAATAGAAGTTAGCACAAGTTATTAAATGAATACTTGGTGGTCTTGCATTCTAATGATTTAGAGGTTGGTTGTCCCCCATGCATGGTTGTGATTAGCAATTGTGGTTTTGTTGGAACTTGATGGTTCTATGTTCATCCACATGTAAGTCAAATTCTCTTTGAAACTTTTAAGCATGATCCATAACTTCTCATCTCATATTCG
The DNA here is from genome assembly GCA_031772625.1 of Pinus tabuliformis. Lineage (NCBI taxonomy): Eukaryota > Viridiplantae > Streptophyta > Pinopsida > Pinales > Pinaceae > Pinus > Pinus tabuliformis. The sequence continues at coordinate 1,301,328,815 of CM062809.1, forward strand.
ATTATGCTGATTTATTTAATAAAAATTAAAAAGTCTACAAATGTGACTTACTTATACATGTTCATATTTAGCAATTTGAACATGTCATATAGTGTTATAACTTTTGCTCTAACCCTAAGGGCTTATGAACCTCTCAATTAACCCCCCAATTAGAATATGGGTTGGAAAATATATTGATCTAGTTATTGATATTAAGTGGCCATTCTAAAATCTGTATGATTTTTGATGTCTCATTATCTCAATCCATAGATTTTGAAGCTATTGTAAATTTATTTATTTGTTATTTTTTTAGAAGAAAAAAACACTAATTTTTTATAAAATGAAAAATCAATACATATATCATAATATTGTATGTCAGCTCAATCTAGACAAGAGAGGAGATATGTCGAAGTCTCTACATGATCGAGAAACAAAAACAAACAAAACAACATAATCCTCCACTAGGATAGATAAAGTGCAAAAACACATTACACCATTAAACAATTGCCAACATTAAAATATGTTAATTCTTTGGCAGTCGCCAAATAGGAAAATTGGAAGTTGCTATTACATAGTTAAATGATTGAATAAGATCTTAATTATTACTTATCACTATTGTTGACAACTTTAATGAACTTGAATTTAATAGTTTTAGACATTGTCTTTTTTAGTTCAGAAAAACCAATATAGATTATTTAGAAGAAAAGATATCAAATACTCCACCAAAAGAAAGACCATCAATACCACTGTGAATAAAGAACATGCTCATATCTTAGCATTTAGATTTTGTTTGACAAAACAAGGTATTTCGAGACTTACAATGCACATCTTGGGATCTCTAACTATTGGATTATCATTGATTTTATGTACAATGACAATTTGCTATAAGTATTTGTACAACAACATATGAATGCCCATGAGAAGGTGGCATCCCAAACAATGTTTTGATAGAGTTACTAGATTAATGAGAATATTCATTTACAAGGGATTATTATGTGATTAACCACTAAGGGCAGTGATTGCAATTTATTGTGTATATTTTATCTCATTAAATAAGATGAGCAAAGAATAGAGTATGACTTTGAACTATGCACTCTTATAAAAAGAAATCAAGAATAACAGACATATTAAGCAACCATAATGAAAACATAAATTCTGCTCTGGAAACCCAAATTGGAAACATAACTGTGAGTGGGGCTTAGCTTTACATTTCGACAATCTATAGTACAAGCAGATTGTGTTTTTTTATGCATCTCTGATGTAGCAGAATTGATCCAGAAGACACAAACTATGTAATAGATATTTTATTAATGAATGAAAAGCTGAATGATGGTACAAATGCATTTGTGATGGTTTCCGATATAGGCATTGACATGTCACGAAGGTGACGGCTCATGTCTTTTTGACCATAAAACCCTTCATAATTAATATAATATATTATTTATTATTGTTTGTATAAATTATTTATTCATAACAATCTCTCTCTCTTGGCTAGCAAAAATCCCTTTCACAGTGAAATTAATTAAAGGCTAACAACAATAATTTTTCATTTCCCCTTCCTGAGCCTTATTTCTATTTTTTAAAATTTATTTATCATTTCTTTTTTCTTTTGCTTTTGTCTTATTCAACTTTTATATTGCATTGATTTATGTGGTTTGTTGACCTTTATAAATTGCCAACTTTTTTGTATAAGCACAAAGTCTTACATCCATTCATTAGTTTAGATCCACTTCATATCCCACATTTCCATTGAGAGTAATTTTGGATTTCAAAAACTAGGAAACTAATCTGGATCAATGCACCTATTTTCTTCTTTGGAATGTGGCTTATAATGGCTACCCTTGCATCAACTTCTTGTTGTCATTGACCTCCTTCACTGTTATAGCTCCTTGACTATCCTTTTTTCATTGGATTGGAGATGTGGGACACTTAATCATCTTCAATCTTCACTGTCCACACCCTTCTCTTGATGTTATGAGATAAAATCCTTGGGGCTAGTGTTGGTAGCTGCAACAGAGAAAAAGTAAAAGATCAACAAAGTAAACTTAATCAATCCAACAATTCACATAGAATTCACAAAGTAGGACATGGGTACTTATCGGTGGGTCCTACGCTTGATATAAATCTTGAAGCATATCAACCCTCGTTCTTCCTTCGAAGGTGCAAATTTGCACCACAAATACAAACTAGAGAGTAGAATGAATAATTCGAAGTGTACAAAGAGAAACATTCTCTGTTAATCCATCATTTGTACAATAAAACAACATAAACATAACATATGAACAAGTTGGATTGGAAAATGAGTTTATTTATTGAAATTTGTGGTAGTGAGGTAGTTACATTAACCTGATCCTAACTAAAGGCACCAAGTGGAATCTTCATTCGGATCGTCCCTTCTCGAGCCACTGAAGTTCTCCAACAAAGCTAGATGAGAGTGAGATAAGGGAACTCAACACAACAACATGGAAGCTAAGGTTTCTTGAAGTAGGGAGTGTGATTAAAAACACTAGAAACAACAAACTTGATCGGTGAAAATTTTGTCAAAGTTTGGATGCAAAGGCAATTCATGACTTCGAGGACCATCAAGGCATGTATAAATACCACCAGAAATTGGTTTGGGTGGTTATGGAATGGGTTGCACTAGGTGGGTTTCTTGTCTAACCCGCAAATCCCACATGAAAAATCACATTATATGTGTGTGTGTGTGTTTCTTTGGGAGTACCTGCGTATATACACATTTTACATTTGGGTGGCTTGTGTATAGAATTTAGAAAAATCTTTTTAAGATAAGGTCATCGCTGCATAGGGAAAAGTAGATGTTGCCTTGCCCAACAAGTGTATCTAGTGATAGGTGAGGCAAAAGATTCTATAATAGATGCCCCCTCATGTATGAGGTCGGGGGGGGGGGTTTGATGGTAGATGCACATTATGTATACACGCAAGGACACATCAAGAGGGTTTGAGAGGAACTCACCAAATTGGGGACCATTCAATACTTGCAAAAGGAACTAGAAAAAAAAATCATATCCAAGTATATTGCTGATCCATGATGTTTTTACAAAAATATTGCCAAACATTTTACAACGTTCATATTAGGGACTAGTAAGATTTTCCCAGGTACATGTTTGTGATTTGTGTGTTTTTATTTTGTTGTTCTCTAATTTTTGTATAGTTATAGTTTTCATACATATGCAATTAACAATACTTAATAAGTCTAGAAAATCTAAGGAGAAATAAACTTTTAGAATTTCGGATTTTAAGCATGATTTTTTCACATTTATTGTAACAAATTGCTGATAGAATATCCACGAAAATTTACAAACTATTAATACTTTTGAATTCAAAGACCTCCAAAAATATGTTGGGTCACCTACAAACCAATCAGGGTTTTTATTGAATATGATAAAATTATTTTTTAGTATTATATAAAAAAGAATAAGATTCCTTCCATTTCAAAGATGAAAAACATATCATATTTGTTATTTATATTGATCTTATAATTGTTATTAGATTTCATCCAACTATTACTCATGTATATTATTAGCATAAAAATATATTCCCTGAATAAACATCCAAACGGAAATTTTAATATAACATCAAAACTCTCATCAAATAATACATTTATCACATAAAAATACATTTACATAAAAATTAAAAATTAAAAATTATTTAGTTATTTTTCTAAAATATTATTTTCAATTTTATATTTACAATAGTGAAATTTTGAGGGCTAAAATGGACCTCAAATAAAAAATGTACAACTAAAATCAAATTTATAAGAACCAATAAAATTCAAAATATACAAACAAAATCAAACTTATAAAAACGAATAGAATTCAAGATGATGATGTACCATGGGGATGATTTACCATTTTTGGAGTAAAAAATTAAAAATATTAAAAAAAAAAAAAAAAAACTATTTTTTCAACTCGTATTTTCAACTTATCTCCCTGGAGTTTTACTCAAATTTCAAGCAAAGGCATTCATTGGATGCATTATTTAATTCCTTATGCAAAGAGTACACATGTTGCATACTTTCGATGAAACCTACTACATGAAAAATGAGAAATACATGCAAAATGTGATTGCAATCATGTTTTTTTTCTCATATTTCTCATTTTTCATGTAGCATGGTCTATCGAAAGTATGTAGCATGGGTATTCTTTGGATGAGGAGTTAAATTTTGCATACAATGAATGCTCCCACTAGAAATTTGAGTAAAATCGTTGGAAGATAAGTTGAAAAAAGTAGTTTTTTCTTTTTTCCTATAAGATTTGACGATGTAATCTAATCTTATTTTATTATTTCCACTATTATTTTATAATGTTACTTAGGAGGTCCAATTTAGAGCTTACAATTTTTCATAAATTTCTCATAAAAAATGTTAATAATGTAAAAAAAAATAATAATAATTGATGAGCACATGAAATGATATAATATTATATCAACTTTAAAAAGAGATAAAGTAATTGGAAATAAAAAATCAAAGCGTGAATAAGATGTTTAAACCTTATATTTTTCAAAAATATTTCAACATACTGAAAATCTATGTTAATTAATTTAATGTTAAAAGAAAAATATTTCAACACACTGAAAATCTATGTTAATTAATTTAATGTTAAAAGAAATATTTTAATGTTGTATCTAATAAATATTAAATGTACAAAAAAATAAGTAATTGAAAATTAAAAATTAAAATAAAAATATCAAAACTTCCTAATAACAATAATAAGATATTATATAATAAGTCTTTGGCATAGCTCCATCTGGCAACATACATGTGTGTAGCACCAATGATCCCTGTGCAATTTGAATTTGTGGGTTCATCTACACGAGCATAATGTCATGTCGGAATGAAAAAGGAAGAAGTAAAAGTATAATATTCTGGATGAGTTTTATTGATAATGATTCATATCCTTTGCAAGCAGCACTCATCCTCTTTTTCGGTTCTAACGCCACTTGTAGAAACTAATTCCAATCGAAAATTTCCACGGTCTATGCTATTGTTACAACATCGATTGAGGGAGTTGGGGTTCCTCGGTCTATGCTATTGTTACAACATCGATTGAGCGAGTTGGGGTTCCTTACGCCCAGACGAACTTCGGAACATGCAATATTCTCTTCTTTCTGTTGGGATTTAGTCGACCAAACAGAGATAGAATCACTGTTGGCAAGAACAGAATCATTCTATCTCATTCCTTCTCGATACTCATCAAAATTGTATTGTTGTGTCAAAGGAAAGCTACAATAATAAGAGGAAGAAGTGTAATTCATTTAATTCTTAATATTAATGTGACATTTAAAAATATTCATAATAATAAAAAATATTCAATGTGAGTCATCAATAAAATATTTTAAGTAATATTCATATATGCTTAAAAATAGATTTATAACAAAAAACATTTAATATGGACAATGTAATCTATACAATAATATAAACTCATTAATAATTAAATGAAAATTGATTCAAACCATAAATATTTATTTAATATATATTAAAAAATAACATATATTTATTTAATTATTATATAATTATTTTAAAAATAAAAAACAATTATTTTAAAAAAAATTGATTGTAAGTTTATAATTATATTATTATTATTATTTTAATTTAATAATATTTTTAAATTTTGATTGTAAGTTTATAATTATATTATTATTATTATTTTAATTAAATAATATTTTTAATTTAAAAATATTATTAATAATACATTTTCATAAAATATATCATTATTATTATAATTTATTATTATTATTAATTTAAATTTTTTATCAATAATACATTTTGATAAAATACTTTATTATTATTATTTCTTAATATATATATACAATATTAATGTAATTCATATAAATATATTAAAATATGATTTATTCCATTAACATAATAATGGAATCCCAGACTCTTCCATAAAATGGTATGAAAGTACTTATCAAAGGATTCCACTTTAATCCAATTTACTTGTGATAATTATAATAATTGTGACTTAAACAAAGCACTCACTCCCAATTCAACGGTATTGATTGCAAACACGGTCAATGTCAATTTCAAATTCTCATAGCACTGCCTTACCATCACATCCTAACAATTCCATTTATATCTGTCTCACCCTTCTCACCCTCTTCAGCCTTCTCGACCTTCTCACCCTTTTCACCATGTTCAAATCAATGACACCCGAGCATTTAAATGTGTGCATCTTTTCATAGACTTCGTAGGAGACGGTCAAACTGTCAAACCTTAGACCATAAAGTTGTATCAAGTTTCCAAACGAATCTGGAAGCACCTGCAGACTAGAGCACCCGGACATGTCAATGCTTACGAGATCCGTCAAGTTCCCAAGCGAATCCGGAAGCACCTGCAGACTAGAGCACCCGGACAGGTCAATAGTTCTGAGATTCGTCAAGTTCCCAAGCGAATCCGGAAGCACCTGCAGACTAGAGCACCCGGACATGTTAATACTTACGAGATTCGTCAGGTTCCCAAGCGAATCCGGAAGCACCTGCAGACTAGAGCACCCGGACAGGTCAATAGTTGCGAGATCCGTCAAGTTCCCAAGCGAATCCGGAAGCACCTGCAGACTAGAGCACCCGGACAGGTCAATAGTTGCGAGATCCGTCAAGTTCCCAAGCCAATCCGGAAGCACCTGCAGACTAGAGCATCCGGACAGGTCAATAGTTGCGAGATTCGTCAAGTTCCCAAGCCAATCCGGAAGCACCTGCAGACTAGAGCACCCTTACAGATCAATAGTTCTGAGATTCCCAAGCGAATCCGGAAGCACCTGCAGACTAGAGCACCAGGACAGGTCAATAGTTCTGAGATTCGTCAAGTTCCCAAGCGAATCCGGAAGCACCTGCAGACTAGAGCACCCGGACATGTTAATACTTACGAGATTCGTCAGGTTCCCAAGCGAATCCGGAAGCACCTGCAGACTAGAGCACCCGGACAGGTGAATAGTTCGGAGATTCGTCAAGTTCCCAAACGAATCCGGAAGCAACTGCAGACTAGAGCACCAGGACAGGTCAATAGTTCCGAGATTCGTCAAGTTCCCAAACGAATCTGGAAGCACCTGCAGACTAGAGCACCCGGACAGGTGAATAGTTCCGACATTCGACAATTTCCCAAACGAATCCGGAAGCAACTGCAGACTAGAGCACCAGGACAGGTGAATAGTTCCGAGATTCGTCAAGTTCCCAAACGAATCCGGAAGCACCTGCAGACTAGAGCACCGGGACAGGTGAATAGTTCTGAGATTCGTCAAGTTCCCAAACGAATCTGGAAGCTCACGCAGATTAGTCGAGGAGTGCAGGATAATAGTTTGGAGATTCGTCAAGTTCCCCAACGAATCTGGGAGTATGTTCAAACTGGAGCACGCACTGCATCTGCGAGGTAAGAGTCCTATGCATGTGTGAGGTGAGAGTCCTACAAGGTAAGATAATGGAATTCGTTAAGTCCTTGAGTTCGCAAAATAATTTGGTAGTCAGTCCAATTTTAGATAGTAATACAAATATAAAAAAGGAAATTGTACCTGGAGGGCCCAGTAATTCTAAGTGTTTCAACGACTGTAGATGCCAGAGTTCGTCTGGTAATGTTAAACGATCAGAAACAGAGACCACACTTTTTTCGAGATGGGTCAACTTCCCAATAGACTTCGGAACCTCCACATCTCTAGCTTCAACATACAATTCCCTCAACTGCTCCGGCGCCTGCAATCTTTATATTATCAAAATTGGTTTGACCCCTAGTATGCTAACAATACTAAAGATCAAAGTAATTTCCCAGATAAAAACATCTTATGTCAAGAACTTTCAAATGACTACCTGCGATTCATGCAGCCACAGCTTTTGAACTCCGTCATTCTTTATTGTTAGAACTCTTAAATTCTTGAGTGAAATCCAAGTAGGCAGGCTGGAGTACGGAAAGTCATTCCCCTGGAGCCATATGAGTGACCTGGCACCGCGGAATATGCTTTTCATGAATCTCTTTTCCCCAAAACCACCTTCAGTCCTAATCAGCTGCAACCCCCTCACATAATTCGTGAAACTACTGCCTGCGAACTCCTTGAGGTTTGTGAACAATGGTTGAGCCCTTTCGCAGCCTTGTGAGTGATAAGTGCTAATTCCGCGCACCTTATATATTGTTTTCTCAAAGATGTTGATTAGAATCACGATTAAGAATTGTTTTTTGAAAGATGGACATCCTTGCAAAGGTTAAGTATTCAAAACATAACACACACAACTTTGACAAAAATACTATTTTGGATATGGGTCTAAAGCTTCAAAATACATACCAGTGATTTGTCGGACAGAAGCCGAAGGTAGTGGGTTGGGCACGAAAGGCGAAATGTCCATTCTGGAGGTTCAGTCTCCGCAATATGTCTGCCCAGGTCCCTCAGGTGGTCGTGCATTCTTATACGATTTTCATCGTCTACTTCCACGAGACACCTATTCTCCAGGTTCTGAAAACGAAGCGATCCTCCCCACTCCGTTCCATCCCAGATTCTTATAGCTCTATCTTTGTCCTCTCCTATAAAGAAGCAGACAATGTCTAAGAAAATCTGCTTCTCTATTTTACCGAGACTCTCATAGCTAATTTTGAGTGTAGCCATTATATCTTCGGGAAGAATTTTGGAGATATTGTGCAATAGCTCTTTCCCATACTTCAAATCTTTTCCACGAAGAAGAGATCCAAGCACTTTAAGGGATAATGGCAATCCAGCGCAAGCATCCACAAACTCTTCGACCACTTGTTTAAATCCTAAAGGAGGATCTCCTTGGTCGAACGCATGGCAGCAGAATAGCTCATGGGAATGATGTTGGTCGAGTCCTTTTAGTTTGAAAATGGAAAACTCTTCAATCCCTGAGCTTATAAGTACATCCTTATTTCGAGATGTGACTAGAATTAAGCTACCTTGCTGAAGCGCATTTTTCACCGGTAAAAGCAATGCTTCCACCTGCCGAAGATGGTCCACATCATCTAAAATTAGGAAAGCATGAGAAGATTTAAGATACCTTTGGAGTTTCTCTATACCATCATCAGTGCTGTCTATTCCGACATCGACTTGAGCCAAGCCACTAAGAATCATACTCTGCATGGATTTTAGAGAGTTTCTCGCTACATTTTCTCTGACATCAAATTGAAAGTAAGTTTTCTTGTAATTTGATCTTCGACGGTTAAAGATCTCCTTTGCTAGGGTGGTTTTGCCAACACCACCAAGTCCGACAATTCCTATAACTCTAGTCTCTCTGCTGCTTTGTTGGTCGAGTAACATCGCCCGTTCAAATTCTGCAACTTTCTCATCCAACCCAGTTGGATATCTAGACACATGTAATGGTCTTTTAACTTTTTTCAGCGCTTCTTCCACGACCTGTTCAAGGAGCTGCTGCTCATCGCTGAAATGAAATTACTAGTCAGAAATGCCTACAATATCAAACAGTCTATCAATCCAACAAGTTAAAACTTAAAAGGGAGAGAGTAAGAGGAAGTGTAGGAGTACTGACTCATTATACGTCTTCTTATCGAAACCTTTTATTTCTGCAGCATCAGTGAGAGCCTTCCTCCATTTCTGGATGGTATCGGGGTCGTATCGTGGTTTAGAATCGAACTTTGTCTTCTGTTCGAGTGTTTGCAGGGATCGAGCATAGACTCCTTTTTCGCTCTGCGTTACCCATCGAAGATCTGCAGGCTCGACATTATAGAAGACTGGAATAATTGTTGACCCCGATTCGAACATGAGCAAGAGCTCATTAAGACACCAAGGTGAGTCTGCATATCCGGGAGAGAAAATAGCGATATGCACCGAAGCTGTTCGAATGGCACTCTGGATTTGAGGAGTTATATACTCTCCTGCTTGCAATTCATCTTCGTCGAGAAATACTCGCGGTCATAGAGGTGTTTGGCGAGGGTTTTCTTGGAGTCTGGACCCCTGTGGTTGATAAAGATATCAAAGATAAAGCTGTTGTTGGTGCTGGAGGATCCATATGAGGTGGATGCCATGGAACACATAGTAGCTGCAATAACCTCAAGAGTCTCCTCCTCGTCTGGCTGGTCTCTCAAACGGCAAAGTGGCTACCCGCTGATCTCTCTTTCTCAATACTCGCAATTGAGATTTATGTTGACCAGATTTGTTGCCATTATATACAACAAATTTTGTTAATGGTCAGGTAACGTGGGCGTCTGATATCCATTTGTGGCCTTACATAATTTATGTGAATGCAGCGCATCTCTAAAATAGAATAGACCTTAAATTATTGCAAGTTGTCACTCAGTGCCATATACTTTGTCAAATAATTATTATTAAAATGATATGCTTTGTAAAATATTTATTTTAAAAGGATTCTTCTTTGGAGTTCTTAGGAAACTCTTCTTCGTCAAAATATTAATTTAAGTTGTGTCTCAGTCCGATATACTGTGTCAAATAATTATTATTAAAATGATATACTTGGTCAAATCATTATTATTAAAATGATTCTTCTTGGGAGTTATTAAACTCTCCTTTATCAAAATATTAATATAAGTTCTCAGTTCGTGTGATATACTTTGACTATTAAAATGATTATTCTCCCCACATACTTGGTTAAATAATTATTAGGCCATTCTTTTTTATCAAAATATTCAAACTTTCCTGCGAGTTTATCCCGGTTATTTATGTCGCTTTAAGTTAGAATTCAAATTACATAAATTTAATGAGGAGAAGTATCAAAATAATTTATGCCCGTTAAGTTTCAAATTCAAATAACATAAATTACATAAAGAAGGGTTTGAAATAAAGTATTTAAATTCTAATCAACATGGTTTTCTTAATTGCAATATTTGTTATTTATTAATTTATAATTTTTTATATAAATGTATATATTAATTCTATTTAAGTGGAATTTTAATTTTTGTGAAGTTTTAATTCTATTTTTATTAAAAGAAAAAGCAAAAATCAATTGCAAGAGATAAAAACTTTTTCAAAAATCATTAAATATAATAATTTAATAATTTTTAATAATAGCATTTTACAATTAAATATTTTGATGGGTTGGTAAAATCTAGGATAGTGGAGGTTGAACCTGGTCTCCCCACATACTTCTCATGCCCATGACATACATGAGGTATGTATGATAGGTATACCAGGTCACGGAAGCGAAGACACGGAAGCCAAGAAGAATCGACGGGAGAGCTGATGCGGGAAACTGAGTTAGGTAACAACAATAGAAAAAGCGTGGAAACTGATAGATGCGCTGTAGTAGATGTAAAACATCATGGATGACAGAGGTAAGAAAGTGCCAGATGTTGCTGGTATTCTAGACCGCTAGGTTTCGGGACGTCATTAAAAATGCTTCGATTCGATTCAATTCAATGCTTTCAACACCCTACCAAATGCACAGCAGATTCGGTCAAATCCGTGTGGAATATAGTGATCGCAAATTACGGGTGAAAACATCAGAAATTGGGTGTCTGCAACATGAAATCATAAATATTGCAAGCGTTTATCGTCGCTCAGACCCTCCTTGTCACGCCCCTACACCTGCAGTAGTCTTCCAACCACTTGTAGCAAGGTGCGGCACCACCGAACGCTTTCTTTTCACCAATACTAGCATTCGTGGACTACGCCTACTTTCACATTAACATTACTTAGCTTGTGTTTCGCAACCAAGTAAACATGTAATTATCCTTTATACTTAATGAAGCCCATACTCATTCATTATCATCATGCAATTATAACAAGAACATCAACAATTGCAACAAGTATAAAGGGGAGGGGCAACTCCCCGTAATGTGAGTCTGCCCGAATCAATATATTAAGAATATCAGTTTACAACATACAAGTGTGTCTTGCCAAACCAAGTCTCACACTTAGCCAAATATTACAAAGAGAGGCAACCCTGCCTTTTACAATACATGTGCACCTCTTGCACGAAGGGCGGTGCTCACCCGAGCCACCTAGATACCCTTGCCAAGTCCTGCACAATTCTGCACATCCACCGAACCCCGGGCACACCTTGCCCACCCTTCGACCGACTCAAGACAACCTCCAAGTGCACCTTCAAGTAGAGCGCATGAGATATGCGCAGCTCCACTTATCTCTGCGCACTTCTAGTTTACCCCTTGACTCTATGCGTAGAAGAGATGAGAGAATTCGTTGTTGAAATGAGCTCTAAGGCTCACATATATATAGCCTTCCTTGCATGGGTTTACATGGGGTGTGCAGCCCCTTGGCCGACCCCCAAAGCCACCAACATGCGCCCACAAGACTCTTCTTCAAGTCGGCTTGTAAGCTCTCATAACCATCGTATAAGTTTCGTTCAACACTTAGTCACATTTCTAAGTGTCACTCCACGTTTCGCCTTTCGTCGCATTGTTGTTCACGGTATCGTCGCATTTCTTCTGCAGCACCGTCGCACGCCCGTCGTGCGCCCGCGCGCCCGCCCGCGCCCTCGTGCACGACGACTTCGCCCGACGCCCGTCGCACAATTGCCCGGAGGCCTTACACTCCTGCTCAGGGAATCAGGAATGCATTCTACAACATGTGAGACAGCTGTTGGCACTTAACCGTCTCAACGTCAACTGAGTTCATGAAAATCATTTTATTATTATTTATTTATGAAATATATAAATTTAATATAAAATATCATTAATAATTTGCACTTTCTCATTTTATTGTTTATTTATTTATGAAACATATAAATCTAATATAAAATATTATTAGTAATTTGCACCAATTAAAGTGTAAAGTAACGTTTATAAGATTGTTAAATTGTAATAATTTCAATCATATTTACACATTTGATTCAACATTTTTAAATTTCAACATCTCAATATTATCTATTTTTCAAAGAGGAAATACAACAACAATTAATAAAAACGAACAAACAATTAAATTACTCCCACAAATAACAAATGTAATATAATTTGTTTAATAAAAGGGAAATACAACAATAATGAATAAAAAAAACAATTAAATTACTCCCTCAACAAATACATATAAGTATTTTAATATTTATTATGAATTGATATCTATTAGATTTTACCAATTATTTCTATTATGTTATTATTCTATATTTAAATTTCTAAATTTCTAAATATGACATATTATTCTTTTATTACATGGGAAAATATTTTTCCCTACCAATAAAAACTATTTACTATTTTAAAATTTTGATTGTAAATTTATAATTATATTATTATTAATATTTTAATTTTAAAATATTATTAATAATATATTTTCATAAAATAATTTTATTATCATTCTTATTATTATTATTATTTATTAATATATAAATGTAATATTAATATATTATGTAATTCACATAATTTTTTTCCCCTAGGAAAAAGTCGTAATTCCTATTAGAGATTAAGAAATTACATTTTGTATATGCCGAAGCATTCATATATAGGCAGTTGTGCCTGTCAAGTTCATTAGTCTGCTGGAATAGATAATCAAAATAAACACAAATTGTCTCCACGCGGGGAGAATTTCCAAAACTGTGTGCTGGTAGTGTTCAGATTTATAGCCATGCTCTTCGCAGAGAGCCATATATATATGTTGATAATAACAAAAAGTATAGTGTTGTACTCAGATCTAGACAAAGGAAATATATACAAACTATAAAAAAAAATGTGCTGTAGTGGGCTCTATAGCCCATCTCCCATATGGTCATCAAAAGGTCTGTGATAATGCTGGTAGTATGTTCCGTCGATTTCCTCCTGAATCAGCCAGTTGTCTCCTTGTCTGTGCGCTGCCTCTTTGGAGAGCTGGTCGGCGATGGTGTTCTGTTCCCTGTAGATGTGTCGACAGACAAATGATTCAAAGGAAGCAGTCAGTCTTTTTGCTTCATCTAATATGTGTCTCAACGAAAATGCATGACAATGAGATGCATCATTCAGCCAATTGCATACTATTTTAGAGTCTCCAAACAGCTGGAGGTGACTGCAATGTTTTTGGATGGCAAAGTGTATGATGTGTTTAGCTGTGCACAGTTCGGCATAATTATTAGTGCCTCTGCCTAAGTTTATTTGTATCTTATAGCAGTGTGTTTCGTTGAGATAAAGAATTGCTCCTCCACCGCACCCCACTTCTTGCGCTGAGCCATCAAAGAAGGCCCATGGTTTTGATTTGTCGATATTCACCTGTCTAATGATGCGCGCAGGGGCAGAGGATTCCTCATCAAGTATCAAGTTGTAATCTGCAATAGTATGGTGTAGGATAGTGGGCCAGTGAGGGGCCCTATGGTTAAAGATAGCCTGATTACGGGCGATCCAAACGGCCCAGCAAGCAAGGAGCGGTATATTGCAGGATTTCCCCGAGTGGTTCAGGAACCAGTTCTCCCATGCATCCAGTATATTATTGCCTTGCCAATTTTTCAAGTGCGGGAAGTGATTGATGAGGGTATTCCAAAACTGTAGTGTAATGTTACAGTTCAAGAATAAATGTACAGTGCTTTCTTCCTCTGCATGACATAGGTGACAGCGAAAAGGTCCGTGAAAGGATCTCTTCATGAGATTTGTACCCGTTGGAATTTTATCAAATAAAATGTTCCACATAAGCAAACGAGTACGGGGAGCTGACTTGAGTTTCCATAAAGCTTTCCACGTGGGGTGAATATTCTGAGGTGTGTAGGGCTCCATGAGTTTTAGATAACCCAGCTTCGGGGCATATGCTCCATGTTTAGCAAAGGCCCAAATGATTTCATCGGGGCCTTCAGTGAGCCTGATGTGGGCTTGTGTGAGAGCATCCGTATATTCCATCCATTCGACCTGCCATTGAGCCGGAATATCTAATGTTTGTGCATTGATCCAAGCCTGTTGGAGGAAGGTGGAGTTGCTGGATCTCCAATATGCATGATGTTGGTGATGCCTCTGTCATTTAGGTGCCTGATGAGGCCGGCTGAAAGTCTGTGAGTGTTCCCACATCCAACCCAAGGGTCCTGACCTATACGCACCGCATTGCCCGCCTTTATGCGCCAAGTTAATCCTTCACGAAGTAGAGGTAAAGTGTTGATAACCGCTTTCCATATGATGGATATGTGATGATTTGTTCCATGTTGAGTGCAAATCCAATCCAACACGTTCAGGGGCTTGATGTATTTCGCATATGCTACCCGCGTCCATAGTCCATCAGAGGTGAGGAGCTGCCACCCGAGTTTGGCCGCCAGCGCCCTGGAGAATAGGTCGAGCCTCTTAATACCCCAACCCCCCCAGCGTTTGGGTCTGGCGATGGTGTCCCACTTGACCCAAGCAAAAAGTCTTCCTGGCTGTTGTCCCTTCCAAAGAAATCTGTTGCATATATGTTGTAACCTGTTCAAGATGCCTTTAGGAATCCAGGTGAGGGCCATCCAGTAGACTGGTGTGGCTTCTATCACAGCTTTAATGAGTATCAGTCTGCCAGCACGGGAGAGGTATCGATGGTACCATACCTGGAGTCTCTTTTCCACTTTAGCTATGAGCCATAACTAGTCAGCTATTCTGTAGCCATTAGGTTTCAACCTGAAACCAAGGTATTTTATGCCATTCGCCAATGCCAAGTTGTTGAAGGGAAAGCGTTGTGTAGCAAAAACAGTCTCATGAATAGAGCAGCCAACTGTAGTGATCGTAGATTTTTGATCATTGATCCTCATACCTGTAGCTTTTTGGAAGAGGAGCATTGAGTTATGAAGGGTGGTGGAATCCCCAATACTGCCGTTCAAGAAGATCAAGATGTCATCAACAAATAATAGATGGGTGAGGTAGAAGTTATCCGCAAGTTTAATGCCAGACAAAAGTTGCCTGTCACGAGCAGATGAGATAACTCTACTTAAACCTTCCATAATGAGTAAAAACAGCAGAGGTGAGAGCGGACATCCCTGTCTGAGACCTCTCTCAGAAGTAAAGAAAGAGGTGGCTTCCCCATTTAGTAAAACACTGTAGGATACATCGGTGATGCAGCTCATAGTCCATTTGATGAAGTTGTAGGGGAACCCCAGATGAGTAAGTAATAGCCGCAAGTATAGCCAGTTCGTTCTGTCAAATGCCTTAGACAGGTCCACTTTGAGTATCATTCCTTTTTGCTTTTTGACCTGCAAGGTGTGCATGAGCTCTTGGGCAGTGGCAATTGCCTCATGGATCTGTCTGTGGTGAAGGAAAGCAAATTGCTCTGAGGATATGTGTTGCGAGAGAATGGGCTTGAGGCGGTTGGCGATGGTCTTTGCTATGATCTTGTAGAGGCAGTTACAGAGAGAGATGGGGCGGAAGTCATCGAAAGTGCTCGACGCATTATTTTTGGGAATGAGAGCGATGAAAGTTGATTTAATGGCAGAGGAAATTCTACCTCGTCTTCTGCTATCCTCAAAAATATTCAGAAGGTCATTGCCCAGGATATCAAAGAAAGCGAGATAGAACTCAATGGTCCATCCATCAGGGCCAGGGCTTTTATCTTTTTTGAACCATTTCAGTGTAGCCTCCAATTCTGCCATGGTCACTTCCTTCTGGAGCTCCTCAGAATCTTCTTGTTCTATATATCTAGGGAAGAGTTCGGCCACCCTCATGATTTCTAATATATTAACTTCTTCAGGAGCTTTATAGATACCTCGAAAGTGCTCTGTGGCTAGCCTGGCCAGGTTTTGTTGTGAAGAAACCGGGTGCCCTTGGTCATTCTTTAACTCCCAGATGGTATTGATAACTTTCCGGCCATTAGCAAATTTATGATAAAATTTTGTATTGGCATCCCCTTCCCTGAGCCAAATGGCTCTACTCCTTAGCCTCCAACTTTCCTCTCTTTCTCTCAGGATCTGTGAGCGTTTTGTAATGAGAGAGGTGTATTTATCCTTACTTTCAGGGGAAGGGAAAGTCCCAGAAGACGAATCTTCAAATTCAGCTATGACCTTTTCTGCCTCTTTTAATGTCTGATTATCTTGTATGCGTTTTTGATGAGCCCAGTTTTTAGTAATTTGTTTGAGTTCTGTAAGCTTCCTGACAAAGCCTACTGAGATGTCCTCGTCTTCCCTGATGAGATTGGTCTGCCAGTAATTTTGGACCAATTGGATGTAAGAGGGGTCCTGGAGCCAAGAGGCATTAAACTTGAAAGGGCTTTTGATTTTGTGGGAGGTGTCCTCTGCTTCTAAGAAGATAGGCCGATGATCTGATATGCCCCCCGAATCCACCCATTGACGAATTCTGGGAAGGTTGTTGAATAAGGATTCCTTGATAAGGAATCTATCAAGTCTCCTGGCCAGACTTTGCTCACCACTTCTGTTATTTGACCAGGTATATTGAAGTCTAGCAGACGGTATATCCACCCATTTATGTTCCTCTAGCAGGCAAGACATAGTATCTGTTAGGGAGTCGACCTGTGCTAGATGCCCCCATGATTCACTGAAGCCAAGGGAGAAATTTAGATCCCCTCCAAGAATAATGTTGTCTGCTTGGAAAAGTTCTGATTCAAATAAGAACCGCCAGTAGTTGGCACGATCAGCACACGGGCCATAGACATTGATGATTCTGATGTCCCTTTCTACCAAATGCGAACTAATGTCTAGACCAATGAAACCTCTTCCTCCAAAAATATTCCGAACTTCCGCTGCTCTGTTATTTACCCCAATGGCCAAACCCCCTGATCGGCCGGATGCATCAAGTGCCTGGAAGGTCCAGTTGGGTAACCAGGAAGTGAGGGTATGTGTGAGGGGTTCGGCCTGACAGAGTGTTTCTTGAAGAAAGATAATGTCCAGCAGAGATGATAAGAGCAGTCTCTTAAGCGCTAGTTTTTTGGCTAAACTAGCAAACCCACGGTAGTTGAAGGAAAGAATCTTCATGGAGGGAGGGGAATAGGGCCATCCTTCGCTCTAAGGGCCCCAAAGATAGTTTGCTGTCACCCAAGGGCGACCTCTTCATCAGCAGTGTTCCTTGCCTTGGTAATACGGGAGGGTCTGCCCCGGGAGTTCTTGAGGGTCATGGGAGCGTTAGCCATGTCAAGGCCTACAACATCCGGACCTCTGTCCTTTGTGCGGGGTCGAAGAGAATAACGAGGGGAGGACTGGGTCGAATGAGAAGAGAGGGTTGCCAGGGACGAAGTGATCCGCGGAGGAGGGGCCACCGGTGAAGGGAGCGGAAGGGAGCAAATGAGAGAAGTGTGTGAGTGGAAACTCGGGAGGTGAGAAGCGGATGATAAAATAGCAGATATAGGTTCAAAACCAATGTAATTAT
This sequence comes from Pinus tabuliformis, assembly GCA_031772625.1. NCBI lineage: Eukaryota > Viridiplantae > Streptophyta > Pinopsida > Pinales > Pinaceae > Pinus > Pinus tabuliformis. The sequence goes on from CM062809.1 coordinate 1,301,346,951, forward strand.
GAGATTGAATGCCCAACGACAAGCATGAAGTAGGAGATGTCGGAGATGGTAAGGAGTATGACTTACTCGATTGCTCGAGGCTCGCTTGTTCAGTCGGTGGCTGCATAGGTGCTGTCGATGTGGGAGGAGGTGCAGTGTAAGCCATAGCAGTATCGACTTCTTCTGGGCTGCTCCTATGTTCCTCCCCATTCTGTGAACGATCATGATCCCCATTGAGCTGAACAGGTTGCGTCCTATGGAGATTGTCGAGGGGCTGTTCTGCCTCATCTTCCTTATCAGTCGTCCTTGCTTTCCTGAGAAGTGGGCAGTCCCTATATAAGTGCCCCACTTTATGGCACCTGCGACAACGATATGGTATGCCTTCATAATCAATAATTTGCTTGCGCTCTGAATCTCTCCACTGAATGGTTATGTATTCAAGCAGACCTCCCCTCGTGTCCAGGTTTATGAGAATCTAGGCATAGGCCATCATGCCCGTCTGTTGATAGGATTTATCATGGTCCAAATAAGTGCCTATGGCATTTCCAATTCTCCGAAATATGTCTTCTGACCAGAAATGAAGTGGAAGCCCTGGAAGTCAAATCCATACCGGTCCGATGCCAATCTGTTTTGTCTCTGGGTCGAATAATGGAGTCCACCTCTTCAATAGTACCGGAGCATGATCAAAATGCCAAAAGGATGATAGAACCTAGTTGGTATGATCAGCACGAGCGAATCTCAGTGCGAACCATCCCCGCACGAAGGTCTACATGAAGGGGATATCTGCCAAATGATGGCCCCAAACTGCCGCTGCCCAGGTCTTCAAGCGTGCTGCCGTGTAGCTTCGCCCCCTGATGCGCCCGACCAGAACCCGATCAGCAAAATCCATAGCCTCGCCCAGCCGTATGTCCTCTTCCAATCTGAGAAAGACGTCGTCCTCTTTGGACTTGAAGCACTTGTTTTTCCGTTTAGGACTCCGGGAAGGGTGATTGCTTGAGGGACGGCCAGGGATATGGGTGCTGGCGGTCGGCGGTTCCGGGATTAGTCGAGCTGTGGAGGGGCCGCTGATGCCTGATACTGAAGGATGTCCCGAGAGCGGAGGTACGGAAGTAAAACAGCCAGAAGTGAGTCCAAGAGAGCCCGGGATACTGGCAGAGGGGCAGGGATAAGAGGGGTTTTGATGCGGTAAGGGTAACGTGCCCGGTGCTGGGGGAGGGAGACCAGGGTTAGGGTTGAGGCAACCGGAAACAAAACCTAGGGTTGCCGGAGAGTGAGGGGGAGTGGAAAGAGCCGGCCATGTCGGTGGATCATCCGGGAGGACCACAGGGTTAGTCGGATGCTGGTTACCAAATGGAAATGGAGCAAATTGATCAGAGATACCTGTGCTGAAAAAACCCCCTGATGTGGCAAAAGGGGTGCGCCAGATGGAGACCCCTTCCAAGGGGTCGGCTGTGTAGTCAACGGCTTCGATGTACTCCATTGCCAACTGCTTCTCGGATCTGTGGACACCTCGAAACGGAGAGTAAACCGGAGAGAACGACAGTTGCAGTTCTGAAACGGACCGTGCAAAATCAAAACCGTCACAGTAAGCCGCCGGGTGTCGCGGTTCAGTCTTATGTCCTCCGTTAGAGCTCCCAGCGTAAGACGGCCATGTTCTCGGCGATTAAGGTGCCGGTAACAGAGGATGCGGGCGCGTAGACTGAAGCCGTTGTTCAGCTGCAGAAAGTAGAAAACCCTAACCTAAGCCTTCGCGTGACTTAGCTCGTCCAGTCTCCATCCCTCCGTAATTTTGTCCTTGCAAGATAATGTGTTATACATATATTCAAAACCAATTGGCTTGGATTAGAAATCGGTCAAATTGGTTGGTTCATTAGCTGAAGGGGGTGAACTTACTGAAAAATCGGCTAATTCACATAATTATATTAAAATATATAATATATGATTTATCCCCTTGACATAATAAGGGAATCCCATACTCTTACATAAAATAAAATGGCATGAAACTGCTTATAAAAAGATTCCACTTTAACCTAATTTACGAGTAATAATTATAAATATAATAATTGTGAACTTAAAAAAAGCATTTCGACTACGTATAAGTCATCAATTCAACGGTATATCTAGTTCTTTTGACGATAATGTATTTTTGAGGGTTTGTGGCTAAAGCAGATCTGGTGATATTACATCATCAAATCTGAGGTGTGAAGACAGGTTGGAGGGGGCTGGAAATTTCAATCCATGGAGAGGATCACCATTGTTCTTGTGGTGAATGGCTTGTGGGAAATTTCAAGCACAAAGATCCAAGTTCCTTTGGATGTTACCCAAACAGTTGAACGCAAGTTAAATATATAAGAGCTAGTGGCATTATTTTGGATGGTGTGATGGATCACATGATCCCTCACATAACATAAAAGGATAGAACACATAAGATGTGGACGACCTTGACCAAACTATACTATAGTAGTAACTAGAACAGGGATATTGAGCTAAAGGAGAAGTTAAGCACCATTCGCATGAACAAATCTGAGACTGTGACTTCTTATCTCACAATGATGCAATATGTTGGTGATGAACTATCAACAGTGGCGTGGGGGAAGCTCTGAATAATTTGGAGCTTGTAAAAGTAGCTTTGAAGGGTTGTGTCAAGCAATGGACCACTTTTGTAGAGGGGATCCTTGCTAGGTAGGAGCTTCTAGATTGGAACTAGTTGTGGGATGACTTTACCTAGAAGGAGATGTTGGGAAAGTTTAATGACTGGTGGACAACGCAAGCGCAGAGAGGAGTCATAGCAAGAATCAAGGATTTGTTAGAGATATTAGGAGGATTTTTGGGATCTAAAGAAATTGTAGGAGTTAGTTTAGGATCTAAATCTAATTTTGGTTCAGATCCATTTGTATAAGTGTATGAAGGCATATTAGGCATGAGAGTGTGTGAGAGAGTCAGAGTGGTTGGGAGTCTATGAGAAAGTGGCCAAGGGCAAAGAATGCCCATATGGTAAATCTGGCCATTTGTACTTAATTTTTATGTTAATGAAGATTGTTTCAATTATGTCTACAATTGTCGTGTGTGTGTGAATTCAGATTGGTATGTGTAGGATGTTGCGGCATCAAATTTTGGTATTAGAGCCATTGGGAGTTATTATATTTTTGAATTGTTAGAGAATATTGACTGAAATCACTGCCTATATGCTGTTGATATTAGTGTAGCAATTGAGAGGGTCATATGGACCTGCAACAGTGTGATGAATCGATGTAGAGTAGATATGCAGGTATTGCATTGTTTGTGGAGCCTGTAAGGAGACGACGTGGAAGCTGAAATTGTTTGGGGCAAGAGTAGTTGAGGAGCCTGAAGTAAAGCTAAAGTATTCTGCACTTGTGTGTAATCTTGTGCGTGGAGCATCCTAGAGAGAAGTCGTGTCCTCTGTGCAGAACTGCAAACAAAAGGAAAGTGAAGTAGGATTGGCTATTAGCGATTTTGTGGAAAAGTCCAAGAGTGCGTAGTCCAGTGAAGAATCGAGACAAAGATAACACAATGGTAATTGACTTCATTGCGGGGTGATTTTGGATTAACCCTGAACCCTCACTCAAAGTTCTCTTCCTCTAATTTCCCTTCCATGCTCTGTGAGACTCCTGAGAGCGTGAAGGCCTCAAGAGAACTCTCTATTCTATTAGCAATATATTTCCACTTTTGAACGATCCAAGTAAAAGAATTAAATTGACAGTGTGATTGGGACGATACACTTCATATCCAGTCTATATATATATGAAGTGGTCTAGTAATCTTCATTGAAGTCACAATAGTTGTAAATAGCACGATCCAATTTTAGAGTCTGCTGTAAGAAGAGTCGTTGGAGGAGGATTGCAGATGCGGAGAGGTCGTTAACGAGATAGTAAAAGCATTGCAAAGGATTGAAATTGGGGTCAGTTTAGACTTGTAGCATTCATTAAAGGAGTGTGGCCACGGGCCTGCAGATTTTATCGTGGAATGAGGTACGTTGAACCCTTGCACCCTGAAGTTATAATCAAGTGATCAGATGTTGCCAGTAATCAAATCCTGTAAGAAGTGAACCATTTTGAACTCTGGGTCATGGAAAGAGTTGAAGAAGTGCCTCCATCAATGTGAATCAATGTTGTGTTTTTTGTGATAAATCTTTTTATTTTCATCTGGTAAATCCTTTATTGTTGCATGTGCTAAGTGGACAAGTCATAAAATCATTGTTGTCAAACCAAGTGCTTGTAGATTGTTGTCAAACAAGTTACATCGCATTGGGAAGCATATAAATCAGATTGTCTTAGAAGAATTTTGCAGTGGCAAACTATGTGGTTCGATCTCTGCTTGAAGTCAGTTGCATGGATAGTAAGATGGAGTCTATGTGGTGTTACTGCGTAACAAACATACACATGGTTTCCTGAATAATTTCTAGCAGTATGCTCGTCGAGTTATTGCGGTTGTAAACAATGGAGGAAAGGGTGACTTCATTTAAAGGATAAGAGTGTGATGGTCCCAACCTATGTTGCGGGGGAGCGCGCCCCCCCCCCCCCCCCCCCCTCGATCCTGCTTCCAATCCGTGCTCTGGGTGGGAGCGACTCGGGACTGGGTCGGGAGCGCGCTCCCTAAAAAAAATTTCGCTCCTTGCCTTTTCGGGAGCAATTTCGGGAGCGTTTTTCCTTTTTTGCAATTTTTTTTTTTGTAGTAATGTTTGAAATGCAATTTTTTTTGAAAGAAAGAAATAATTTTTGAGTGGGGCAGCTTAATGATCAAGTTTAGGCCCTAGTATTGATATGGTATTTATGGTAATGTTAAATTCTTGAAGTAAAAAGATGAAAATGAATATTAAGGAGAATGTAAATTTTACTTAAATTTTTAACATTACCATGAAATGACTTAGGATGTTTGAGAGTGGTTCCAGCCTCACTGGATTTCATATGGAGAAAGTAGAATTTTAGATTTCATTCAAAATCTAGCAGACTTACCAGTTTTTCAGGATTTCAGGATTGGGGGATTGCAATGTTTCCATTGAATTTTGTCATGTATTAGGGTATGGAACTCGTATTTAATCAAAAGCACCAATCCCTCTATGTACCTTGATGTTAGTGACATTGGTTGTCGAACTCCTCTATCATGCCCCTCCTAAAAATGTGCACATCACTCAAACAAAATCTTGACTTGACATGCTATGCTTGTTCTATCTTATGTTAATGTTTAGAGGGTGATATTAATGACAAAGATCCCTATACAGATACAGAGGTAATGACAAAGATACCTCTGGATGTTAATGCTTAGAGGGTGATATTAATGACAAAGATCCTGATTTTCCAACAAGACTAAAAAATTAGACATTTCTCGTGGTGGCAAGAAGCCCAAGCATAAGAAATAGATAATCGATTTACTTCTCTTTTCTAGTTTCTAGTAGCTTTTATAACTATTGTCTCTTTCATATTTATTATGATATATTTTTAAACAATATATGACAATTTAAGTTTGAAGTTGGAAATTATAACTCATTGGTAATGAATTATGAATATGATGCTTCATGAAAGTTGAAAGTTGTTTCATTTCATTTCATTTTATAACATTTCATTTCATGTTAGATATTATTTGTTGTAATCGTTACACTTAGCTTACAAGTACAACTTTGGTGATCAATGATGATAAATGTTATATATTGAATTTTGAAAGCTTGAAACTTTAAGATTGATGAATCATGAGACTCAATATGTTGTATGTTACTATGTTACTAACTTGTGGACGTGGTTGATGAAGATGATAACTTCTAGATGATTGTTGTTGTATGGTTCAATCTATGTTTTTTTTAATGTTTTTTATATCTAATTCATTATTCTACATGTTTTTGTTGACATATATGTATCAAAATATAAAAAATATATATATTATATAAAAAACGCTCCGGGATTCGCTCCCAAACCGGGAGCTTCTGAATATGTCGCTCCCGCTCCTCGCTTTCGCTCCCGCTCCCAAGTAACATTGGTCCCAACCCTTTTGGCACTGTTACTGCTCAAACTAGCAGGGGTCTTAGGAGGGGATCCTATAGAGCGACTACTAGATGAAGGGCAACGATGGAGCAATAGCCAACTGTCACCTCAGCTAAGGCTCCCTGCTCTTTACAAACTTTCACTGATGGGAGGAGACTCAGTAATGGAATCACGAGAATATATGGTCAATGATAAGATAGGGAGGTGATTCTTAGGCGTATTCACAAGAGAGACTCAATGAGATGGGTTGCTTGCTTTAGACCTTTGCACCACGTCACCTTGTTGACTTGTCATGCCATGTCATTCTTTGCTGCCACATCATCTTCTTTCAACCTGTCACAAGTAGCCTTGTGTCATTGTATTGACATATGATTTTGCCACATCCTTGTCTTTGATAGAGGTTCCATGTGGCACTACCATGTCATCACCTTGTTACCATGTCATACAACACTACCACGTGTCCTTGTCATTCAGCCAATCGTATATTGCCACTTGTATGCTCACTAGGTGTCTGCCATGTGTCATTGTTTTATTAGCCTTGTGAGGGGTTAAATGTTGAGCATCTTTGCACACTGTGCACCATACATGCTTTTGACCATCGTTATATTAGTTCATGCACCTTAAGTTGTTGATTGTTGCTAATGTTTGGATTTGCCCTCAACATATGCCATCTTTAACGAATTTGGTGATTTTCAAATAAATTTGGTGTTTTTGTCCTCATTATAGCTGTCAACTTCAAATGATCATAACTTCTCATTTGCGACGAGGTTTTCCAAGTGTGATATACCGTCAGAAAGGTCTCGGAGAAGACTATCCAACCATACCATTCACAGACTCATTAGGACATCATAATTGCAAGAAAAGCTCAGTGAACTTCAAACCAATTTGACTTTGTTTGATTGAAGTCATGCAAGAGATCGGACTACGACACTGCTTCCTTTGATTCATGAATGACACTATTACTTTCCTAACCATTCCCTTTGACATCAATTACACTGGTTGTCATCAATGACAAAACTATGTCCAACACTCTCCTCAGTAAATGAGATGCTCTCATGCTCCCTTTTGATTGAAATCTATGTATTCAAGATAAACAAGACAAAATAACAAGATAAATAATACAATGAATGTAAACCTAATGCTTAGGTAGATGAGAAGATACTTGACGAGGCATAACTTAGGTTGGTTGGTGTGCGTGTTGCTGCACAAACTAGCATGCTTAGTGTATAGGCTAGAGATAGAAGGCACAACAATTTGGGACAAAGGCACACTGTCACCATAGCCTATGGCCCCTTCTCTTCTCGAATTTTCACATATGTGAGGAGTCCCAATACCCCTCACTTGTGGTCCAAAGTGAGGCAAAGATGGCCCATTCAACGAAAATGTTCAATTAATGTGCGACCTTTGGGAGAAGCTAGGATGACTTTCCATGAAAATCTTCTCGAGAGAAATACTATGCGAGACCTAGGGTTGAGGTATTTGACAAGGTAAGAGTTCATCCATGGTCAAGATATTTAAGAGAAAAGGTTTTGATTGGTATGCTACTAAAGTACAAATGGCTTCGTGGGCTCCAACTGGGTCTCCAAATGGCTCAATATCATGTCGATGCTCCATTAATGAGGGCTAGAAGATGACACATGGCTTCCCATGTCTCTCTGAGTGACACAAAGCCTCATTTGGGCACTGGATCAGTTGCCAAGTATCAAGGGAAAATGTGTGGTCAACTTGGCAATGTGGTCCGAGTGCATCATCATCTCTATATGGCTGGGGCACGAACAAGCAATGTGTGTGGCGTTGAGAAGCCCAAGTTTGTCAACGCTCATCCTAAAAGTGCTATTATGACCCTCTGGAAGGCTTGGATCCAGTATCAACTCTCACACTAAAAGTGCTATTACGACCCTCTGGAAGGCTTGGATCTAGTATAGGGAGGCCAAATCCAAGATGAAGACCCACCTGCAATCTTGTATGAGATCCAATGCATCTCCTCACCTTCTAGTACAACAATTCATTAATGCAATTTAGTAAATAAGCTTGCTAATCAAGGGTAGAAGTGGACACTTATTAGTGGCTTGCCCTTCCAAATGGGCTTTAAACATGTATAGGTGTTACCTTGCTCGACAAGTGAGGTTAATGAAGGATCCTATTATGTCATTTCAACCTTTAGAGAGTGACAAGTCCATGTTACACCCATCAAATGGAAGTGCCATGTGAAATAATGATGAAACAAAGTGGGGTAAAAGGAGAGGCTCCAAGCCAGATACCATGGGACAAGGGTAGCCATAATGAATGAGGTGCATATGTTGGGTGTATGGGTGCAAGAGGGAGCAATCATGGTACATGCGTTTCCCTGACCTTTGTTTTTCCACCCTTCTTCATATGCCTTTTGCCTTTTATTGCTTTTTCTTCATTTTACTGCTCGGGGCTCTAGGGATGAGAGCATGATGTGTAAGATGTAGCAATGAATACTCCCTTAAGGTGGGGTAGTTCATCGCCCGGGTTGGGATAATGATGGGTTCCTTAATGTCGCAAAGGGGTACTCATAGGGGCCCTAGGAGCCAGGGTGATGCCATAATGATAGGGGCTAGAAATCATGTTTGGCTTTTGCCCATGTGCTAAACTTTATTGTCTTGGCCATCTTTTGCGTTTTGTGGTACATTTCTTGTTGTATGTGGCAATATTATGATTTTAACTTACTTTTTAGCTACATCAACCTTCAGGGCATTGTTCCAGGTCTGACCCAAGGTGTGGTCAAGGGGAGGGGGAGGCTAACACCTTGTGGACCTAGATGGGGAAAATGTGAAAAATGCTTGTAATGAGCAGAGGGAAGCAAGATATACAATATCGGGAAGCGGGACCACAGAACCAAAATTAGGGTTTGTCATGTAGTGCCAATCCTTAAAGCTAGTAGCCAATAGGTAGATCCCACAGGATTAGGATGGAAGATTAACCCCCAAGTTGAGGTAAGGGAATAAGAGTACAATCAAAGCTTGTTCTTTCCACCGAATACCCCCAGTAATCCATGCCCAAATGTGCCTAAGAAAAGCAAGCACAAGCACCCAATTAGATAATGAAAATTCATACCTTCGGGGTTGGATGGCCCACCTTCAAACATATAATCATAACAGATGAGTGGGGGCACACAATGGCTAGTTCCGATGGCGGAGAATAGTAGCACATCGAGATATCAAGTGGCTACAAGGGGCTGATGGTTGTCGGTTGAGGACAAATCTAGAAGAAGATTCTCCTATAGGAGTCACCCATTAGTGGTGGGTAACAATGTTGTTGAATATTTTGGAGAATGCATATGATTTTGGTTTGGATATCAACATTTCGTTGGTTGGTCCTTATACCTTTGTATAGTGGTTGGATGTAAAGACTAGTGGGGCTTTTCCTTGAGCAATGTTGCTCCTTTGTCATTTGACTTGTTTTTAGTTGAAATGTCATAGAAATTAGATCTATATCTTTGGAATTTTCTAACATGATGAGAAATACAATGGTGATAGATGATTTGTCAATCATAATTATTTACTACATTATGATATAATCATTTATGTTTTGATATATTAATAATAATTATGTTATAATTTTAAGATCATGGACTTGCTAGACACTATATTGATGTATGAGATCCCCTTGTTTCTGGGACATTTGATCGGCTTTGCACAACAACTTCTTTTCCTAGTCTATGGAGGTGTACATGCCCTACCACCCTAGATACAAACTTGGTACTATGCTACATGTAATGATGTATGTTATTGTATAAGATTTGAATGATTTATGTTTCATGTAATAATCCCATGTGTTTTGTTGGTTTCGTGTCCCCATATCTTGGAGCTTGGGACATTATTTTCATTTCACTAGACACTACCTAACTCATTTTTGCACCTTAATGGTTAGATTTTGTAACTGTAACTAGTTGTTTACTAATTGTCTTCGGTTCTAGATGTTATGCTCCCCTTTGAAGTTCCTTTTGGTTGTGTATTTGGTAGTGAATAAATTTCTAGGCTTCCATAATTGAATTTTAATCATTGTTTAAAACCTTAATAGCAATGTGTTTGGGCTTTAGACATTATTGCCATGGAGGGGATTGTATTGGTTCTAGGTGGCTAGTGGTGATATAAGCTAGTGAGTAGATAGAGAAGTATATATCTTAGAGTCCTTGAAGTTAAGATGAATATCTCAAAGGATTATTGATTCGAAGAATAAAAGGGTCTATTTGTCCTCCCTTAATTGCTTTGCATGAAATATTAGTAGTTGGGCCCCTTTATCCTCCCTTGTCTTTGAGTTGCTAGCTTAGTGTAACAATCTTTTGATTTGAGAATTTATCCACCCTACTCCTTGCATAGGTTTCTAGTATACGGTGGTATGGAGGACCATAAGCTGATTTGTTAGAACTTGTATAGGCAACCAACTATTGGGTTTGAGCCTTCCTCCTTATCTCTATACCCTCATTGGCCCAACTTGCACGATGGCTCTATTGAAGATCTACGATGGTCATATTGGGTGTTTCATCAAGATTGTAATAAGATTGTTACCTCTTGACAACACTATTAGTGTGTAGGATGAGCGTGGGGTCCTGATCACTATAAATAATAAGATTGTTTGTACCTTCAAATAAGGGTAAAATCTATGCTTGATCTAATGGAGAGAATAAGGACTGTTGATTTAATTTCATTTGTCACCCATTGATTTGTACACAAGTGAACCAACTTTCACACATCTTGGCTTTTGATATTAAACTACTAGTTTGGTAGGTACATGGTATCTCCTAATAGGTGCAATGTGTCTTCTCTAGATTGGGGAATCTACTCGTTGTTGAGTAATGGTAATTCTTGTAAACTTGATTAGCCTAATGAGATTTAATATCAAATTTGTACTTTTCCTCGTTTATTGCTTTGACTGAATTGGACTTGATTGAGATGAGTGGGATTTGATTATCAAGGTATTGTATTGACTTCCCTTTGCCTTGATAGTATCCTTTTACCTAATAACTTGAGAGTTGGTCAATTTTGTTTGTGGCATTCCTAATATCATTTGTTGGCTTCATAGTTATTTGATTTGATTCACCAAATCGAGGATTAGGTCACCAACTTTCGACTCAATCGACCTATATGGCCTTCTGTTGATTCCTATGCATATTCCAATGATTCTTTTGATGCAATGGGTTGATATGAGTTTGACTTGATAGGAGATGGTGTGTGGGCCTTGACTGGATGAAATAATAAAGCCTTCCTCTAAAGTATTAGAATATAAGGTTTATATGCTAAGTAACATGACACCTCCAAATAGGGCTCGTGTCCCTATCCTATGTGTCAGATACGAATATGTGAGGACACATGTTTGGCATGTGTCGTATTCACAGGACACCTACCAAACACATGTTTGACACATGCTCCCATAGTGCCCCCCGTAAAAGAAGCTTGCACCCCATAAACGCACATTTTCCCCTTCATTTGAGCTCATTTCACTCAACAGGTTGGACATATAAGACATTTCGTAGTGCAACTAAGGTTATTGTGTAGTGTTAGAAGGGATTCCGAGTGTTGTGCAAGTGGATTTGTCCACTAGTCTTCAAGGTTTTTTCCTGTAGTAGTCCATTGTCTTCCTCTTTTCACAAAAATCATGGCTCAATCATGAAGGGAAGTTGGAAAAAGTAAAAGGAAAGTGAGTAATACTCCCACAAATGGTTCCGCCTCTTGCCCCCTTTCCTTCATTTTCTTCATGGTTTTTCTAGTGTTACATCTGCTAGAAGTGGGGTTGCAATAGTCGTGCTTCAATATGATGAAATCTTGAAAGGAAGTTGAAAGTTACAGGTACATCTATGGCCTCTTTAATGAAGTCTGAGAACAAGATTCAAGGAGAATCTAATTATAGAGCATGGAAAACAAGGATGGACCTCATCCTTGCAAAGAATAAAGTATTGGAATTTGTATAAGGAAAAGTCAATGATCCTGCAGATGAAGTTGTAAAGGAAAATTACAAGGAGACTGATAATCTTGCCATGAACTTAATTGTGGATGGAGTCAAAGACAATTTGATTCCCTATATATCCACTCTAGGCTTTTCAATAAATATGTATAATACTCTCAAAATTGTTTACAATAAAAAATATTGGACAAGTGGCAAGCTCAAAGAATGAGCTACGAACAATTAAGACGACAAAGGATGATACCTATGTTGCAGGAAACGTGGGGCAGGGGTACGTTTCCGTACGGAAACTGGTACGAAACAAGTGAAATGCGTTTTTGGCCATACTGCCACGTTTCACGAAACTGAGACGTGGCCAGTACGGCCGGAAACACGTTTCACGGCCATACGACCCACTTTTCAGCGTTTACTTGTGTTTTTTATTTTATTTATTTTTTAATTTGTTTTTATTTTTAGGGTATGCTAGTGACTTCTAGTTGCTTCTAGATGCGTGTCTAAAGTTATAAAAGTGAATTTTTTCCCTAGTGTTGATATGTAGTTCATCAGGAAGTTTGAGGCATATGTAGTTCATGGTAATGTTAAATTCTTAAAGTAAAAGTGATATTCTCCTTTATTTTTCATTTTCATCCTTTTACTTAAATTTTTAACATTACCATGAAATGACTTAGGATGTTTGAGAGTGGTTTCACCCTCATTGGATTTCATATGGAGAAAGTAGAATTTTAGATCTCACTCAAAATCCATCAGACTTATCTGTTTTTTGGGATTTCAGGATTGGGGGGATTTTAATGTTTCCATTGGATTTTATCATGTATTAGGGTATGGAATTTGTATTTAATCAAGAGAACCAAGCCCTCTATGCAAGGGAAACTCCCAATAATCAAGAGCATGTAGCGTACTAGGGTATGAAACTTGTATTTAATCAAGAGCACTAAGGTCGTTCGACTATGCAGGAGGAGACTCCCAATACAACAATGGTCCTTCTAAAGAATGGGATGTGGATGCAGAAAATCCTGATTTGGATCTCTCTTGTAGCCATATAGTCTTTATTGTACTTGCAGCCTCATATATTAATATAAATAAAGGCTGATTTTGAGATTTGGATATATAATAAAGGTTGCTTTTGGATATTCCGATATTTTTATTTTCATTATGTGATCATTCATGAGTAAATGTAATGTAAATTTGATCTTAATGTTTAAATGTAATAAATTATAATGTATCATTTATGCTTTATGATTGCACACACACACACACACACAGATATATATATATATATATATATATATATATATATATATATATATATATATATATATATATATATATATATATATATATATATATATATATATATATATATATATATATATATATATATCGCGTTTCCCTGTTTCCAAAATTTGGGGAGGTCGCGTTTTGTATCGATTCCCGTTTCAGAAACGCGTACCCGTTTCCCCGTTTCGTGCAACCTAGGATGATACAATACGTTCATATTTTGTAAGAATTTCTCTTATAAAGGATGAACTTCAAGCAATTCATGAGCTAGTCCCAGGGAAGGAACTTGTGATTGCTACCCTTTCAGGACTACCAAAATCTTGGAATGCATTTGCAGCAGGAATTAGTAGTTGGAAGAACTCTCCATCCTTCGAAGAGATGTGGTTTTCTTGTATACAAGAAGAGGCTCATTTATCCATGACAAAGGGTAAACAAGAAATAAAGAAAATACCACAAATGCCTACTCTACTCATGTCGAGAAGAAAGGAGGATTTAAGATGTTTAAAGGGTCAAAGAAGAAGAGTGATCTATCCAAAATAGAACGTTACATTGTCATAAGATGGGACACTACATGAGTTAATGTCCCAATAATCCTAAAAATAAGAAGAGAGAAAGGGATCAAGCTAATGTTGTAGTTGATGAAAATCCTCAAAAGAAGTCTAAAAATGACGACACCAAAGTCAAAGTCTTATTCTATTAAGCCTTATATATCCTCCGCTTATAGTTTAGGCTATTGTTCTTTCCATTATATTTGATTTCTATGGTTTATAGATTTATTATTTTTTGTTCTTGAGTTGTTTTGATGTAAAGGGATCCCTCACAAGACTAGGTTAATCAAGAGGGAGCTTCTCCACATTTTTCACAAAAGATAAGTATCTTGTTCTTTATTTGTTTTCTTTTTCTTTGTTGACTTCCTCTATGGTGTTTAGTTTCATTTTTGCATGCTTATAATCCTCTCTTGTATTTTCCTTGGAAGGGAAGTTTGCAGGAAAACTTTAAAGAGGGAGCTTACAATAAGAATTATGGCTAGATTTAGAGGGAGACTCCTAAGAAGGAAGCTTTGTTGAAAAGAGAGCCCTTTAAATAGGAAACCCTAAAAGGTTTGTAAAAAGAAGCAAATTAAGGTTTATTTAAGATTACAAGATTTGTTGTAGACATTTCTCATATAAGAAGGTACGATTATACTGAAATTTACTTTATATTACTAACTCTCCCATGTCTAGGGTTTTGAATCATAATGATTATTGTTTGTTAGGGTGATTATTCTTTAGATTAGATCAACCCTTACCATTCACTGTGAAACCCTAGTCTTCCTAGGGTTTGGAACATATGATGAAATCCTACTCTCTTGATGTTTAGGGTTTGTTAATGTTTAGCCTTTTAAAGCTCTGTTGTTAATATCTAGGATATATGATAAAACTATAGAATTTTAGTGTTTATGGCAAAATACTTGTAATAGTGAATGAAAGATCCTAGGAATGAAACCCTAGGTGTATGTGCTTCTGTATGATTGAAACCCTAGCTTGGTCAAAATTGTTGAATATCTAGCATTGAAGTCTTTACAAAAAAACCCTAGCATTTAAGGTTCACTGTGAAACCCTAGTCTTCCTAGGCTTGGTCAAAATTGTTGAATATCTAGCATTGAAGTCTTTACAAAAAAACCCTAGCATTTAAGGTTCACTGTGAAACCCTAGTCTTCCTAGGCTTGGTCAAAATTATTGAATATCTAGCATTGAAGTCTTTACAAAAAAACCCTAGCATTTATGGTTCACTGTGAAACCCTAGTCTTCCTAGGGTTTGGAACATATGATGAAATCCTACTCTCTTGATGTTTAGGGTTTGTTAATGTTTAGCCTTTTAAATCTCTGTTGTTAATATCTAGGATATATGATAAAACCCTAGATTTTTAGTGTTTGATGAATTAGGGTTTATGGGAAAATCCTTGTAATAGTTAATGATTCTAGGAATGAAACCGTAGGTGTATGTGCTTCTATATGATTGAAACCTTGGCTTGGTCAAAATTGTTGAATATCTAACATTGAAGTCTTTACTAGAAAAACCCTACTAGAGATTGATATGAAATTCTAGCTTGTTAATGAAACCCTAGATATAAAATGCTTTCACTATGATTAAAGCCCTAACTTGATTTAGTTGTTTAGTATTGATGATGGAATCTAGGGTTTTTGACAAAACCCTGGTAAAGTTTGTTATAAGAAGTTTAGGGAATAAAAGGTGTAATGCTTGTTGATTGTAAACCTAACTAGGTTTAGGTTTTGGATGTCTAAAGTTTGATTTCTTTTTCTAAGATGCTCCCATTGTGGTGGCAGGCTAACCATATATTGATAAAGTTAATTTCATGCTCATGTACATCTATATTTGTGCTTGAAGATTTGCAGGTACATAGTCTTCAAGATGTTGAAAATACTTATGTCATATTTGATGACGACTTTATGATAATGGTGAGCATGATGGAAGGAGGAAGTTGCAAGAATTTTGATAGCATTATTAATTAGTAGATGACCTTGTTGCAATGAGAGGTGAGAAGGAATAATGATTTGAAGGTTGAAGTTTTCTATGACCTGATGATGTGAAAAGAAAAAGCCTATGTGATGAATTTGTCCCCTAGTAAAGAAGCAGTTTGGATAAAGAAAATATATATCTCCCCATTTAATAGGGAGGGCATATTATGACAGCTATAGTAAAGACCTTGAAGAAAGAGTAAAGATCAGAGAATCACTAAAGCACTACATGATAGTTATTCGAGATTAATGAAGTTGTGAACAAGAATTGGATGTTTTGAAAAAGTGTAGAGGATGAGTTTGCTGCGGCTAAATAAAGTTGAAGAAGGAAGCTTCCGTTAAGATGTGTTTAATATTATGATGACCTAAGCAACATCAGAGTAGTTGAAAACCCCGAAGTTTCGTGCTAGCATACAAGAACATATACATTGGAAGTTTGATACTATTTAGGGTTGTGAAGCTACTAGATGTTCTAATGGTTGAACAGGTAGTTAATCTCTCCCGTAGAAGTTTTGAATATTTAATAAGCATGCTTGGATTGAGAGGGAGAGATGAAGTACCATAAAACTGTCTGTATGATGGTACTTGGGAGGATATCTTGGTTGGCCATTGATGATGTCTAGATCTCGGTGAGGGAGGGTGTCATTGGTTTTGTAGAGCTTTGACCTTGGATAACCTAGATCCCTGAGGGTTGGTGTTAAGGCTGAAGACTGATGGTACCTATAGAGACAAATGCCTGGATAACACCTTAGTCACTATTAGTATGGTAGATCCTTGCATGAGTGTATGACAATAGTGTCGTGACACTTGGATCTCCGATGTGTTGGATACCTTGGCAACACCTTAGTCCCTATTAGTATCTTAGATCCTCGCATGAGCGTATGACAATAGTGTCGTGACACTTGGATCTATGATGTGTTGGATGCCTTGGTAGTTAGGGTATACCTAGCATTACGAATGTTGTTTTACTTTTTGTACTCTTCTTGAACACTTAAATTGTGGTCAACCTTGTATCGATTGAACAATTATGAATACCTCCCTAGTTAAGAGGGAGTGTTGAGAAATGTAAATAGTATCGGTCTTCATAATTGTATTTGAGTCATGATGTATTGTATTTGTCAAAAGAAAGAAAAAAAATATTATAAAAGAAAATTATTTATAAGCACGGGTTTCATGCTTTGTTTATTTTGTTTCTAGGTCAAAAGCCTCCAATGAAGGCTCTATGGTTTATGTCATGAGTCTTAGTGCTTGTAATTATGCAATAGACCCTTCTTGGGCTTTGTATGTCAAGAAAGAAATTTATTTTTGAGTCTAAAGTGTAATTTATGCCTCCTCCACGAAGTTGTCCTGCCCTCCAGTCCAGTCGGCCTCATTAGGGGAATCTGACCACACAAAACCTCTATAAATGCTACTTGACCACTTTTGGACAATCAATCAAGCAAGTTTCGATTTGTAGTTGTAGGAATAAGAGGAAGAAGAAACCCTAGCAAAGGAAGGAGGAACCCTAGCAAAGTCAAAAAGCTGTTTTTCTCTTGTTTTTGGCTCACACGTGCGAGTTTCTGGATTGTAGAAGGAGGGACGAGTTGTAGGTCTGTAGTAGGGTAGAAATTTTGTTGCAAGAGGACCGAAATCCAAGGTTGTTGCAAGGTTGAAACAATTTGACTTGAGTTGACTTTTGGTGTTTGGGTAATCATCTTGGGAGGTTGACTTGGTGGGGTAAAGGAGGTCCCCTTGTCTGGTCAAAGGTCTTGGTTATCACATTTGATTTGGTTCTAAAGAAGAGAAGATAAATTTTTGGGGTTTCCCCTAGAAGAGGGGTTTTAGCCCTAGCTGAGAACCTACATCGTATGTCCCTATTGTGTTGATCTTCACAATTTGTTTTTGATAGTTGCTTGATGATGAGAAGATAAAATAAGGCATAAAAGAAGCTAATAAAGATCAATAAGTAATCACAAGTAATTATCAAGTTCAAGGAAATGTGTGTGTGTGTGTGTGTGACGTGTCCTCTATGTCCTATTTCTGGGTTTGTTGTGTCTCTTGTTGGACACTTATATTTTTGTGTCCTATGTGTCTCGTGTCACTGTGTCATGTGACTTAGATTATATGTGTAATAGTCACCACAAAGGCATCAATGTTTTCATTTATTATTAGATTTTAGGGGTTTTGGACAAAATATGACCTCTTGAATTTTGTATAAGAGTGATTCTTATTATAATAGCCTGAAATATTTTCATGATATAATATTGTGCTTATGTTTGATTAAGTATCTCTATTTCAACCTTATTTGTTGTTCGGTGATCTAGCTAGTTTCATAATATGGCATTAGAGCTCAACTGGCATGAGGAGAAGTAAGTGTTGTGATTAATGTACAGCCACCATGATTATCCATCAGGGGAAAGGCACAGTTGAAGCAGCCACATGTCAAATAAAATAAAAACAAGTAGTCGATTTGGAGAAAGGAGCTGCCATAACAGGCATTGTTTTTGTTTGAGTTGATTTGGAGAAAGGATCTGCCATAGAAATCACCATTTTCGTTTGTGTTGATTTGGAAAAGAGAGCCACTAGGTCAGTCACCAAGGGAAAGGATACATTGCCAAGGAAAAATTGTATAGCTTCTAGGGAAAAATATGACTAGTTGCCAAGGAAAATTTGTGTAGCCACTGCTAGTTGTTGTACAACCACCACTATACATAACCCATTCACCATACAGATGCTAGGAAACCAACTGTGCAGATCATCGTATATCAGCCATCAAGTGTTAATACAAAGTTATTTTTTCATAATTGTATATTCTAGAGGACAATGATTTTTTCTTTGTTTCAAGAATTTTTAGGATGGAAACTCTAGAAAAATTCATTGACCAAAATTTCCATACCGGGAAAGTGAAAATTCAGATGCAATTAATGAATAAATATCCGAGGGAACAAATAAAAGAGACTAAGCAATTGCCTATAAATCCAAATAAATTATTGGAATGGATAGAGAATGATAAAGCCAAATCAATTTTTGGCATTGGTCTCTCAAACCTTGGGTTGCATCATCTTGGTTTGGAAACATCACTCAAGGAAATGTGGGATATATGATTAAACTACTTGGAGAAAAAACAATGAATGCAAAGTTTTCATTGAACTTACAGTTATTAAGATTCAAAAAGTTCACTGAAGTCACTATGTCTAGCTACATAAACAATTTGAGATATCTTATCAAACAACTAGTTGAGGTCAAAGCTATGGTGGGGATGAGGATGCCAAAGCCTTTTGTTTAAACAATCCACTTTATGAATTCAACAATGTCATTTTTACTCTAGTCAGATGTTCTCAGTGTCCACACACTTTGGAGGACACAATTTCATCTCTCTTAGTCAAAGAAAAGAGTAATTGTAGCAGATTTTCAGCTAGAGACAACAGTAGAAGAAATGATAGGTGAGAGTGGATTGAGTGTTACTACCATGGAAAAACATCATATACGACAGCTAATTGCAAAACCCTTTCCAGTGACCTTCTTAAAGGAGATCTCAAACAATCAGCAAATGTGGCTGTCGTTGGAGATGCTCTAGATATTCACAATGGTGACGACCCCATTGAAGAAATGGCATTATTGTGATTTTAAGAGGTCTGCACTTTGAAGAGGAGTGATGCAATGGATGAGAGAGAGGCATGTAATGGTTTGGGATGCTTGTGGATTGGAGAAACTTATCTTATTGGGGTTATGTGACATGCATGTGGGGATTTCTGTTCTATAGTTTAAGGAGATTTGGGATTTGGAAGTTTGGTATTATACCTTAATGAGGGCTATGAGGCATTTCATGTGCAAATGTGTTCAGTGGCACAGGGGACTTGGATTACGGTTTGGAGGCCATGCTTTTTGGAAGAATAAGGAACAACTTGAGGGAGTCCTTTATTGGTTCAACTATTGTTTTCACAGAAGCAATTGAAGAATGTTTGATTTTATTGATTTAGTTTTCAATAACTGTGTTTGCAGTCAAAGTGTTTATTTTTAATAAGTTTTGGGTTTAGTATCGTAAGGCTTAAGAGAAGGTGTTAGGATATAAGGATTACATGTGTAATAAAGTCACCTTAGCGACCTTAGGGTTTTCAGTTATTATTAATGTTAAATTATGGTATGTTTAATGCTTAGAGCAGTTTACTTTTTTTTTTGTTCTTATTAGCTATTGATTAGCAATCAAATATACATTAAGTAAAGTGTATATAGAACCAGTTTTGATAATATCACCGAAATATCGTGATATTTCGGAAAATATTGCGCGACGATCGAAAATATTGCCCAGCGACAGTCAAAAATTTCCGTGCGGCTTATAAAAGTTCGATTTTGGTTTTTTTTCAATCATTTTCATTTCTGATTGCTGGAGAAGGAAGGGGACAGCTATATGGTTGCTGCTAAGGAGGCTTTGAGCGTTCCATAGCTATTATCGCCACCAACAATGAAGATTTCATTGATCTAAGCTTCAAGAACAGTGAGACAATTTCATTTCTTCCATTAACAGGTATGTTCAAATAAACCCAAATTTTAATGAATTTTTTGTTAGTTTTAGGATTTTTCTTGCTTGCCTATTTGCCTACAATCATTTTGCTTGATTTTTTTTCCATTTGAAAAGATTTTCATGCCCATGAGCAAATGCAAGGGCCTAGCGGTTTGCCTCCTTATCCCTCTCTCTTCCTCATTGCTTCACTTGCAGCTTCGAGAAACATTGTTTACAGTGGTATAATACATCTAAACAGTGGCCAGGAAACTAATTAACAGTCACCATAATATATTGAGAAATCATTTGCATTCATTTGTTAGTCACTGTTTAGCATTTTTTTCATAAATTTTTAGGATTGACATGCTAGTTTCAGCGTTTAATATGAATGATTTGGATCTCTGGTAATAAGTTAACAATGGTAAAATTTGGCTTCTAAATTCTCTATAAATTAATGAAGAAATAAATCTAATTCATAAGGAACCTTGTCTGAAAGACTGGTGTCATACAAGTGAATTTTGAGAAGACTATTTGTTGAATACCGAGGTCTGATAATGCACCTACAGCAGTGGTATAATTACGTAACAGTGATATAATAAGTAATATACAGTCATGTCATTTCCTTGGCATATCATTTGCATTGTTAGGCTCTTTCATTGCTTGACATCTTTGGTTAAAGTGGAAATTATTGCATGATACAAGCTTACTGCCCTCTTAAGTCTGCTCTCTTTTTCATGCCCATTGCAAAATTGCAAAATTGCAAATAATGTAGCAAAAAAACTGTTTTGTAAAATGATGTGGTTATTAACTTATTAGTATTACTTATTAAGTTACTAATTCCAATTTTTTTTGGTGCCCTAGGTTTGAGTTAGCCCACTACAAAATACAAATATGCCAAAAGCCTTGGACCCATTTTGGGAGTATGGGAACCCTGATGGTGGGACAAATCGTGCATATCTTACATGCAAATTGTGTGGGACCAGGATGACAGGTGGGGTTACATGACTGAAATACCATCTTGCTAGACTCAGTGGACATGATGTTGGGGTTTGTACAGTTTCTAGTCCGGAGCTTATACAAAAAGCTCTTGAGGCAATTGATGAAAAAGATAAAAAGAAGGAAGAGGCAGAAAGAAACAAAGCTGAATGTGTAGGTAGATCTTTCGAGATATCTTCTCCTGATTTTGATGTTGAGGGTAGTGGCCCTAGTGGGAGGGGCTCCACAGCTGGCACACCATCACATGCTACTGCTAGTGCGACTGCAAGGTCATCATTTTTTGTTCCACGAACAGGGCTTGGAGCACAACCTGCATAAAATCGCTTGTTAAAAAGAATAAGCAAGAAGCAGATAGAGTCATGGGGAGGTGTATTTTCTGGAGCGACTTACCTCTCAGCATCACCAAAACCAATCCATTTTCGCAGCCAATGTGTGATGCTATTGGTGTTGTGGTCCCAGGGTACAAAAGTGCCACATATGAGGAGTTGCGGGGGCCAATTCTTCAAGCAGAAAAGCAGGACATCAACTCTAGATTGGTAGATTTGAAAAAGACATGGGAAGTTACTGGATTCACAGTGACATCTGATGGTTGGACAGATAGGAAGGGTAGGACCCTTCTAAATTTCTTGGTACATTGTCCTAAAGGTACCATGTTTATTAAATCGTTGGATGCATCAGAACATATCAAAGATGCAACAATGATATGTGAGTTGTTAGATGGGTTCATTCGGGAGATTGGTGTGCAGAATGTGGTTCAAGTCATAACAGACAGTGCAGCTAATTATGTGTCTGCAGGAAAAATGCTTATGGAGAGGCATCCCACATTGTTCTGGACTCCATGTGCAACACATTGTCTCGATTTGTTGCTTCAGGATATGGGGAAACTCTCCTTCATCAAGGAGGCGGTTGATATGGCTAGGAGCATCCCCAAGTTTATTTATAACCATGCTTTTGTTCTTAGCCTCATGAGGAGGTAGAAACAAGGAGTTGTGGCGTCCTGCCATCACACGTTTTGCCACAACCTTTATTACTCTTCAGTCTTTGCTTCGATGTCAGTTCGAGTTGAAGCAAATGTTTATGTCTGATGATTGGCATAATTGTAGATACAACAAGAGACATGACGAGAAAGCCATTGCAAAAATGGTATACTCTAAGACATTTTGGCATGGAGTAGAAGAAGCATGTGCAGTTAGTGAACCTATAGTAAAGGTTCTTAGACTGGTGGATGGAGAGAAGCCTGCAATGGCTTATTTGTATGAGGACATGGATAGGGCCAAGGAGGCCATTCGTTCCTATTATGCAGACAAGGGTTTTGTTGGCCTTGACAGGCAGATGATGTTATGGGATGTGATCGATAGTCAGTGGATAAGGATGCTTCATCGACCCATTCATGCAGCAGCACTCTTCCTCAACCCCGCATTTTCATACAAATGCAACTTTGATTTTGATGGTGAGGTGATGGAAGGGCTCCATTCCTGTATTCAGAGGATGGTACCTGATCTTGAGCTTCGTAGCAAAATCAATCGCGAGATACAGTCTTATCGGGATTGTGTTGGAATATTTGGCTTTGATGATGCTATTAGGGAAAGGACCCTCTTCATGCCATGTAAGTGACAAGTCATCACTCATTCGAAATTAGAATTTTCAATTTAGAATTTCCTTACTTATAAATTTATAATAAAAAAAATTTAAATTCAATTATGTAACTTTTATTTGAAAGTTTAATTATGTTTTAAGTTTTTGAATTTTTTATTTCATTATTTTGTTGTAGATATTTGGTGGTCAAGCTATGGTGCAAGGGCACCAAATTTGCAGAAATTGGCCATATGAATCTTGAGTCAAACATGTAGCTCTTTAGGGTGTGAGTGCAATTGGAGTGTATTTGAGAAAATACACACCAAAAAGCGCAACAGGTATAACTTTGAGCTCAAGCCTTTAGTTGAGCAATTACGCTTAATATAATTTTTAATTTTTAATTTATGACCTTCAAGTGTCAAGAGTCAAGAGTCAAGACTCATTACTTTTTTTGACACTCTTATAGGTTGGATTTCGCATGCCTCAATGATTTGGTGTATGTGCATTACAACATCCGACTTCGAGTGAGGCAAATAGAATCACCAATGGATCCAGATGCCATTTCCTTAGACAATATTGATGTATTGTCTCCGTGGAGGGTGGAGTCTGAGGAGCCCTTCTTGGAGGAATCACCTTCATGGTTAGAGCCAGTGGCAGATGATCCATTAGAGCAAGGGCATCAAGAGGAGGACTCGGAGTCGGAGGAGCAGCAGCACTCAGAGGAGGAGCAGGAGGAGGAGGAAGAGGACACTGTCGGAGAATCAGCATCAACACCATTTGCTATAGATATAGGAGAGCATAGCCCCATATCTAGCACTCATTATTTGACATTAGGTGCAGACACAGGGTCAGGGCCTTCTACTACTAGGGACAGGCCTGGCAAACAACCCATCATGTTTTCCCGTAAAAGGGGGAGAGGGCAGTGATTTCAGATAGATAGCTGCTAGTTTTATTTGTTATGCTAGATATAACTCATGATTATGAGATACTTTTATATATGTGATGTTATTTTGTATTGGTTCTCCACATTTGAGTCCTTGAATGGACAATTATCAGGGATCAACAGGATTTGGTATCGCCTTTGATATATCATTTCTATTTGACATCATATATATCAGTGTTTTCTTCATATTTATGTGCCAATGTGTTTATTTCATGTTGTTATTGCTTTATATGTTTAAAAATCTGAAAAAAAAAATGAATATATTATGCATTTTTTATGCTTGCCGATATTTGCCTATATTTTCGCTGATATTGCTGATAAGATATTTTCTGGACCCTTGCCGATATTTTCCCGATACCGATATTATCAACAATGGATAGAACATTAAACGATCGACAAAAAACAAGCCAAGACAAGCGACACAAGATGTGGTAGCTAGCTAGGGACAAATCCCAATGCGGGGAAACCTTTTGACCAAATATTCTTTTATCTTCAATAGTTCAGCAGAGAGAAATAGTACAAAATCAGAATTCTGTAATTTTATATCAGCAGCAACAAACCCTAGATCAGCAAAGTCAAACTTAGTCAAACGAGATGAAATTGACCTCCAATATGCTTGGTCAATTTCCCAGTCATCTAGTCCTCGAACAACCTGAAGAAGCAGCCTTTAAACAACCCCAAATACATAGTCAAACTGTAGTTGACTGAAGTCAACTTGCTACCCCAAACTAGGGTAGTCAATGCTGGTCAAACCTGAGGTTAGATTGCCTCGATTTTTGTGCCAAAAACTGCGGCTTGCCTAGGAGAGGAAATCACACCAAAACCGCACTCTTCTAAGGGCAACGCTTGGTCAACACTGGTCAAAGAGACCTTCAACAACTTTTGTGTCCTCCTTTCTGCGTCCTTCTTGCCCTACTACGTCCTCCTCCTTCCCACGTATGAGCTGCTCCTTGTGTAACCCAAAGCTAAGGAGAGAGTGTTATGAACAAAATATATATAAACAAATTAAATATAAATAATAAAGATAATTGTAATAATGTTTAGTTAAAATAGTAATTAGGTTGAAGAGGGATGTCTAAATGAGACATGACTCTTCATGAAGAGACACTTGTTGGATATATAAGCAAGCCTCTCGTTCTCATTGTAATTCATTCATTCTTATTCACATTCTAATATATAATATTTGTATCCTCATGGATATCTTGATATTCCAAGTCTTTTGGAGTAATTAATCTATAGAAGGAACTTTGTTCGTTTCATTTGGTATCAGAGCAGTTCAATTCTTTGACTGCTTCACCGCTGCATAGAGCTCGCTCTCTGTTCTAGGTCTTTGACCATCGAAATTTGTCAACATCGTTGCCATCAAAGCGTTTCGCTACCAATATCTGGAGATTCTCCATACTACTATCAGGCCTTTGACCATTTAAAAGATTCAAAAAAAAAAATAGAAAAAAAAATCAAATTCAAATAAAAAGATTTAAAAATAAATAATTAGATTGTGAAGGAGAACATTCATATATATAAAAAAGATAAGCGAGAATCTTTCCAAGTATATTTAAAAAATTTTATGTGTAGAAGCTCGTGGTTTTAGAAACCAATGGTAATTGCCGTGGTATTTTAAAAGTAAAATAAAAACAGAAGGGATACAAAATCTTGGTAAGTTTTACTTTTTACGTGAAGAACATTAACCGAGGTTTTAGACACAACCCATGGTAATTGCCCATGGTATTTTAAAAGTAACAGAAAAAGCAAAATCTCATTACATGAAAGGTAATTTTTACATTTTACTTGGAGAACATTATTTATATATATTGTCACCTGCCTTATAAAGTTATACGCAACAAAAGATATTTTGATAACATTGGAGAAAAAATGTGTGATCCAAATAATTTTAATCGTTCAAATCTAAAGATTGTGGCCGTACCAAGAGTCACGTATATATATATATATATATATATATATATATATATATATATATATATATATATATATATATATATATATATATATATATATATAGATAAAGGATACTATATAAGCTTTATATAGTTACATATAAAAGGAAAAGTGGGTATCAAAAAAAGTATTTAATGGGGAGACTCTACCAAAAGGAAAACCATGCATACAGTTAGGGGGAGCTTATGATGATTAAGCATTCTTGCAAAAGCTATCCATGAATGGGCCCTATGAAATCCTTAATGAGCCACATGGACAATCATCCTTTGATAGATCGTCTCTTGGGAGCATTTCCATTGAAGAACATGATCCCTTATTCATCCATGAACTACTATTGAAGATGTCTTCCACTTGATCACTAAGCAGGTAATATTTCATGAGCTAGAGGAGGTCATGCAGGCAATGGTAGTTGGTTCATCACATGAAGGAATTTAAGCACACCTATCATGGATCACATTGCCAGAAAGAATAGCACCATGACAGGGGGAGTAACATACCTATGAAGAACTACTAGTCATGAAGAAAAGAAGAAGCTTGATAGGGGGAGTGCTCGGGCACCCCGTTTTCCATTGATGTCAAAGGGGGAGAGAATGTTGAAAGGGCAAGAATATTGCCATCAATGACAAAGGCGTAGATTGTTAATCTAGGTTGTCATTGATCTGAATCATGGAAATGATCGGGATGGCAAATATTCTTGAAGATGCTTGATATGGAAATGGACGGGATGAAAAATATTATTGAAGATGCCAGAGGATGACTACAACTCTTGTTTAAGTTGTCAAGACACAAATGAAGTGTCAATAATGTATCTTGATGATAATAATGAAAGAATACCATATCACTGTATTGGATGAAGGTCTATAATACATGCATTGGATGACTGGACTATGATGACATGTCTATGATAAAAAGCTACATGATGACTTACATGGATCACACTTGATGATTTGATGAAAAACCTCTAATGATGTGAAGTTTGATGTTCTTACCTCTGGTGATCCTAATAATGAACACTACATAATGATGGTGACCCTTTTGAAGAAGATGAGGCAATGAAGAAGGAAATCAAGGACATGATCATGGTGAATATATGTTGAAGAAGGAAAGTACATGATTATGAAGACAATCAATGAAGAAATCAAACCATGAAGAAGCCCAACACTCAAAGGCATTCTGCCTTACCTCCATTTCTCCACTAATAAATAATCAATCACATTAAAATAAATATTTTTTTCTACCTTAGAGGAAAAATTCCTTTATGACACCTACACCATCTTTAAGAGCATAATTTTTCCTTTCCAACGAGCTATTGCTTGGCCCGAAACTCCAAGCGGATTGGGAGAAATGGATTTTTGAAGTTAGGAAATTTATTTATGATAGTAAGCTGATTTGTGCTAGCCTACCCAAGTCTGCCTACCTTTAGTGATGTGCCTTTTCGTATTGTTGTGTGAAATCCTCTATTTATTAGGGATTCAAGCTCATTCTTTAGCCATTGTTTTTTGGTCTGAAGTTCATAATTCGGTGGGAAACAGTAAGAAGGATAACAGAGGACAACGAGGATTATTCTTGAAGATAAGGACAATGAATATTTTTGTTTGGGTAATTACAGTGATTAAAGTCATCATTATATATTGGACCTGTGTTATCTCAGAACAATGATTTGGATGGTAGCCCAGTGAGAGGCTCAGACCTTTAGTCACAGAATAATTGGAGAAACTCTTAAAAGCTGAGACTACATTGTACAATGACCAGTATTAAAATAGCTCGGACTGTAGAGCATATGATCACAATCAAAGACTCGATGAACTGTGGAAGGGCTAAAATAACTGGGTTCCAACAAGCTTAAATAGTTGGACGATGAAGCATTTGGTGGACAGTGAAGCAATTGGTTGCTTGGAAAGTGAAGAATTTTAAGGCTTAATCACTAATGAAATGAAGACATGAAGTATTAAATAGTGAAGTGAAAAAGGTATTGGAAAATGAAGCATTAAGTGACCTGGAACATATTTTCACAGTGAAGTGTTGGAGCCTTGAACAATCAAACACTAGGTTGTTGGGAAGTAGAATTTGGGTCTTGATTGAAGTAAACCTATTGTGCAACAAGACCTCATCTAGGAACAATCACTATATCAATTTAGAACTATACATTGTGCATCTCTTGATTGGGCTTTGGGTTTGAACATATTTAAAGTAATCGGGAAGGTAGCCTTGAAGAACATTTGGTGCATTTAGAGACTAATTGTATTAGTCCATTGAAGTAGTTATTGTAGACATCTTGGAGCACCTGTTGAAGAGCTTGTGGAGAAATATCTTGTCGTTGAAGCATTGTGAAGACTCCCTTGGAGAGTTCTTGAAGAATCCCTTGAAGAGGCTTAGAGTAGGTGCTAACTTGGGCTACCTATTGTAGACACCTTGAAGCTCTTAGAGATATCATTAGAGACCATGATGGGTTGAAGCAATCATGAGGTGACTTTGGAGATCTTTGCTTGGGTAATATGAAGAGTAGTGGTGACACCTTATGAGAAGATAAGGTTGTCATTGATGAAGTGATTTAGAGAAGGCATTGTTTGATATTGATAGGGCTCGATGAAGAAGTCATTGGGAGCTGTGAAGTACAAGTAAACACATTTTGATGAAGAAAAGAAAGGGTTGGAGCCTCAAAGAGACAATGTTGGTGCCTTAGAAGATAGGGTTGGAGCCCTAGAGGTTGGTGCCTTGAAGTGACAAGGTTGGAGCCTTGGGAAGTCCAAGTCGGTGCTTGGGAAAATACAGGTTGGAGCCTAGGAGATTGAAGATTGGTGTCTTCATCTAGGGTTGGATCCCTACACAAATATTTCACTTGATTTATTGAGATTAATAAAAGTATTTATTCTTATTGTTCATTTTGTGTTCTAATTGTAAGTGATCTAACTAGTAAAAATAACAATTGAAAATAAATATTGATTCGCCCCCCCTCTCAGTATTTCCAACATGTTGTTGGAAATGTGTTGTATTAGTGGTTAATGTTGTCTCACCAATATGGACTATTCTACCAGACACTTGACAGATTCATTCTTGTAAACTTGTTATAATGACCATCGCACTCATGTGGACTACTCCGTTGGGTATTGTACATGCTATCTGTTCACTTTGTTTTTGTGACTGCCACATCCATGTGGACTACTTTGCCAGAAACTGCGTAGATCTTATTGTATTGTGTGTCTCTAACAGAGTTGGGACTATTCCCTTTTGACTTGAGTCTTACTCTCACCCTCTTCCTCTACAGTGAAAGAAATTAGACACAACTTACACTAAGCACTCACCAGGCACATGAACCTCATTGTTTGAAGACTAAGTATACCACTTTGATGTGCTAACAAGCAAGATCTAAGGTATATATTTAATATAATGGCAACCAGACCATCATACCGGATGGGATTCCTACACCAAACAATGTGAGGTTTGGTTGGGACTTCATACCGGGGAGATCCCCTAAATCTTGGCGGGTCCAACACCGTCAAGGGATCCCTATAGACCTAATGTTGATATTGAGAATCACAAGACTACCATATCAAGGATGAAACCCTGCAAAAGGGTTTGTTGGAAAAGACCAGGACTATGCCATAACCGAAAACATGAAGAAGAAGTTTAGACTCACAAAAGGAAAGCGAGGCTGTGACATAAATTCAATCAGTGACCAAGGGGTTTGCTTCATAGAACAAAAATTGGCTGGGAACATTATGAGAAAGTGTCAGGCTAATGAAGTCCCTGCATCAGTGATTTCATTAGCTGCGTAGTGTGCCAACAGGGTTCAATACAACTTGGCCACCTACCTTTTCCAAGAATTTCTGGTCGGCTATCGCGAAGTCAAGGAGAAAGGGGAGAGACGAACGTTTTCCATTATGTGTGGTTAATTTTGATTATTTCAATGCTAGCATGGGGAGAGACGAACGTTTCACAGTTACCTCCATAGCATCAAATGTTTGTGGAGCCGCGCGATATGCCTCGCTGTGGTATACCACTCAACTGTCATAAGTAATGGAGAACCAAATGTTTTTTGTATTATACCATATGGATTTGCATATGTTGGTGAACCATCACCCTTGCTTGTCACCGAGCCTATACGAGAAGTATGGTGTTGTTGTGATGCAAAAGCATTCAGCTCAAGAAAAATCATTGTATTTCAGTAGACATAGGCAGTCTTGTGTTTTAAGGAAGTTGGTTTCCTAAGTGTTGAATTAATGTAATTATTAAGGGTTTTGAGTGATTTAATGGGAATAGGATTTAATTGAATATTGTGAGGCATAATTATAAATGTTCTCGAATGTAGGAGAACATGAGAGATTTAGGATAATTGAGTGATGAGAGGATTGAAAATTGATTGTAAATCTTAGATTATGAGTCAGTTCATGATTTTGTGGATTAAACAGAATCCTTAGGGATGAGGAAGAGATTTAGGAATTTTGTTAAGGAATTTATGGATCTAAACCAGAAATCAGTTTTAGAATCCTTTTGTATAAATGTAAGCCAAAAGGCAGAGAAGAGAAGTCAGTCAGGGTTAGAAAAGTTAGATAGGTGAGATAGGCTAGTTAGATAGCTAGAGTGTGATTATAAGCCTACGGGCAGATTGTAAACAGAGGCCATTGACATTGAAGATCAGGCCAAAGAGATACTTTTGTGTAACTATTTGTTTATTAATATAAACAACTTGACTCTGAGTATGGATGTGTATTTCGATGTATTGATTGATAAATTATGAGTGACTTAGAGTATTCTCTGTAATATATAGATTGTAGGCAGAGTTCGGCGAATGCAAAGAGGAGAAGAAGGATCAGAGGATCAAAATGGATCATTGACCAAAGTAATGTTGAAGCGATTGTGATTAAGAACTCAGAGAGTTTAAGATCAGGAGAGAGAGTGTTTAACGGAATAGCGAAAGGAAGAACCTTTGAAGAAAACCCAAAACCACAGAATAACTAAAGAAATGGCGGAAAAACCAAAGTAAAGAGGCGGACAAAAGGATGAAGAATTTTTGCACCATAGCAATTGGATCTTATTGATCAATGGCCAAGATTAAGTTGCATCGGCATAATCCTTTTGGATATATTTGAACCGGGCCTTGGACAGTTGCGATGAGCAACTGCCGATTGATCATGGACCATTGGATCGAAACCAGATCAACAGTCGCGATCTAATCACAAATCAGAGATCAGAAGGTTAAGCAATAGTGGACAATAGAAATGTGATGTTGCGATGGGCTGATACGCTGATTGCCAATGAAGTGTTGATCTGGATTGGAGAGTAATGCGACGTGCGATGAGCGGACCCGACGGAGTTATATGGCGTAGTTAATGGTATTTGAAATCCGATATTATGTTATCGCATATCGGATGCGATAGTGGCATGTGTTAATGATACCATGCAGAGGGGCGATTAGCGATAGCGATAAAGGTGTATCTCGATATCTATGTAGAGGGCATATTAAAGCAGAAAAGGTATGTTATGCACGCTTTATGGGTATTTTCATTGTAAATGGATTATAATGGATTATAGCGTGGATATAAGGGTTTGGTGGTTAATTCTATATATAACCAAAGTTAAAGAGTGGGAAGAATTATATATGTGGGCGTAAATTTAATGAAGGTTTATAAGGGTTGAATGAGTCCCTATATCAAAGTTAGTAAAGGTTATGTGAAAATAGCAAAGGTTTAAAGAGGGGTTTAGTATAGACTATGGTTAGTCTATAAATCATTCTGCATAGAGGATTTATGAAAGGGGCCTTAACCAACATGGATGAAGATTTAACTCCTTAGAGAGTTTAAAATTCCTCAGATAGACAGGCTATGTGCATAATTCATGCAAACTGTGGGTAAGAAGGGGTAACCCTGTGTCATTTGGTATCAGAGCGGAATTGTAATTGAAACAATTGATGTCAAAATAGAACAAAGAAATTATATGTGAAAGAATTGAGAACAAAGTTATGTGTCAAAGATGTTTATGGAGGCAAGGAAGGATTAGATTCTAATCTGACAGAAAGTAGGCAAGCAGAGGTGATGTGTAACAAAACTTGTAGATGCAAGAAATAGAGGACAATCCATTCAAGGTACAGGAAGAATGGTGGAACAAGATCATGCATAGATCTTGAAGGTGACGTGATATGTTCTTTCTTGATTTGATTGGAGACTGTGTGTTTGTACATTGATTCACAGATAATAACAAAAGAAGGTGAGAAGGCTGCAACATCTAGAGCAAGGAGTGCCTGAATTGGTTCCAGAGAAAAAAACCAGACAAATGCTGAAAGACTGAGCTTAGAGAAGAGAAGCTTAGTGAGGCATATATAGAAAGGAGGAGACTTGTTACTGCAGAGGTATTGTTGCAGCTCACAAAGGTAATTCCAAAAATGATGTGGGTATAATTTCCAAGGTAATGAAGGAAGCTGGTAAGACTTTCTAAGTGAAAGAAGAAGTGGTCAGAACCAAGTATTTTACGATGATTGAAATATGATATGATAATCACCCTGTGAGTGACCTTAGTAAAAGATTTATTAAATTAAGGTATTAGAGACTCATATGTTGGTGTGTGTGTTTATGTTATTTGAACAACGAATCGATCAGATTGCAAATACACAGACACTCGAAATGGAAAACAGTAGAGAAACACAATAAGCGAATACAACAACACAAAAATTTAATAAGGAGTTCACCCTATCCTACAGGGCTACATCTATGATCCAGCTTTCAATGGTGGCCTTCTTTTATTGTGTCTTGCTGTAGAGAATTACAATGAAGGAGCTCAATGAGTCTCCCTAAAATGGAATTTGCTTGGCAAGGTGGTTCTTGGATTCCCCAAGCCACTAGAGTACATATACTCTTTTACTTACCAGCTTTGTGACCTTTTGGTCTATAATGGAGAGAGCCCAATGTGGTGCTCAATTCGGACAGATCCTCTCTAGGATGGCTTGAATCCCTCAAGCTCTCTGGTGCTCGATGCTGCCTTTGGTCAGCTTGGCCCTCTGTCCTCTGTTCTGTTGTTGCTTCACTGTCTTTCTTCTCTTTGTTATTCCTTTCTGTGTTCCGTCCTCCTCTTCGGGTTTTGGTGGTTGTTTTTTTGCTTTTCCTATGCATGGATTTAAGGCCATTTGTACCCATAGCTCTTCGATTCCTCTTCCACTTCCTGTCGGACCGCCTGTTACAGCTTCGCTTGGAGTTCCCTATTGGGTGTCATCATCAGGGTCACAGGGAGTGGCCACATGTCCTCTTGCAACTGCACCAATTCGCTTTGTCGGTTTAGTTTTTTCATTACGTCATGGAATGAGCCTTCTACCACCTTGGTAGTCAAATTAGACGTCAAATATTTACAAATTGTGGCTTAATCCCCTGTCGATTCGACTTTCTCCATCGGGCGCGATCTTAGCTGTTAGATCTGGGGCCTCTAGATCCGACACCATTCGCTCGTCCCGCGTGGTTGACTAGCTTGACTATTAACGTGCGATGAGCGACGGTTTTCTCTCTCCACCACTTGCCACGTGTCAACCGCTGAGTGGGATCACTCCATTTTTTCCAATTCCGCTTACCGTTTGAGGGTGCCCTCGATCAATACTTCCGGTTTTCGGAGTGGGTCTTGCCTTTAGCACTTTAGCCTTTATCCCATGGTTTTCCCGGCTCATATGCGATCGAGCGCTCGGGGCTTCTCCAATTTGGGGTTTTCGCGTGCTAATCGTGCATCGAAAACCTCCTCTGTTTCCCGATCTGGGCCTCCCAGGGGCTAAATTCGCCTCCCGCATAGTCTCCATGGGCCTCGGTCAACGTGCTTTGACCGAGGTCCTCGTCGTTCCATGATGGCTACCATTGCCACTAGTTTAGTGGTGTTTTTGATCGCTGTCGTAAATTCTTTGAAGTTTGTCCTAACTTGGTACAATCATGGCTCTGTTTAATTATTCTTTATGTATCCAATTTGGATCACGGCCTTCCCACTGAAAAGCTTTTGGACCACCAAAAGTTGGTTTTCTTTCAAGCATCGACTAAGTGAGGGTACTGCTGTTTCACTTGCCCAATCTCAATCCACTTTGCATTGCTTGGATTCGAACCTTTGAGTCCAATTCTGAGGTACTCAAATCTCCTCTGCACGTCGTCCTCACCTTCTTGTCCAAGACTGTGTCTTCCTGCAATTCATTAAGATATTCAGGTAGCAGGTCATCAATAGAAGGCAATTGACTTTGCTCTTCAGGATCCTCAATCATTGAAGGTTCAAACAATCTCAAGAAATCTACATTTACGACTGAGTAGATGTGCATGTAAGCTGGTAGATCAAGGTGAAAAGCATTTTCACCAATCTTCTCAAGTATCCTAAAAGGTCCATACCTGATAGGCTTTAGCTTTTTACCTTTTCCTTGCATCCTGTCCTTGTTGATATACAACCAGACCTGGTCTCCAACTTGAAAACTATGCTCCACCCGATGCTTGTCATGCCTAGCCTTGTATTTGGCTTGGATCTTTTGATCCAGCTATTCCTGTACTGCCTAGTGGATCTCCTGGATCTGTTCAATGAACCTAGTTTCCTTGTCCACATCACTGTGTCCATCAACTGTGGTATCTTTACCAAAGACAAAATCCAAAGGAGACCTTGGTATGAAACCAAAACAAGTCTCAAAAGGAGATCTCTATGTAGAAGAGTGTTTTGCTCTGTTGTAAGCATGCTGCACATAACACAAATGTTCTTCCTAAAGCTTAGGATGTTTGCTGCAATATCCTCTGAGTAACTGGATCACTGTCCTGTTAACTACTTCTGTCTGGCCATCGGTTTGTGGATGAAAAGCTGTGCTTTTCTTCAGTTGGGTGTCCATCAACTCCCACATAATTGACCAAAACTTCCCTACAAATCGGGTGTCTCGATTAGATACAATAGAAGTGGGTAATCCAAAATGAACCCATACATGTTCAAAGAATAGTTTTGCAGTTTGTTCAGCCGTAATCTGTTTATTACAAGGTATCAAAATACACATTTTGCTGAACCTATCCACAACCACATACGGATAATCATGACCTTTCCTAGATTTAGGCAGTCCTCTAACAAAATCCATGGAAATACTTTCCCAAGGGTGAGAAGGAACTGGTAATGGAGTGTACAAGCCTAGTTTTCTATTGCTGGGCTTACTTTTAGCACACATAGTACACCCTCTTACATATCTAGAAACCGTCTCATTCATTTTCGGCCAATAACAAAATCTTTGCAGCTGTGCAACTGTTTTACTTACCCCAAAGTGACCTCATATCAGAGAAGTGTGTGCCTCTCTAATTATCTTTACTCTCTCAGTTTGTGGAATGCAGAGTTTCCCACAGTGATATAAGAGTCGGTCCTTTACATGATAATCCAATTCTTCTACTCTCTTGCCTCGACTCAAAGTCACATATACATCTTTAAAGTCTATATCTTGAGCATATTGTTCAATGTAGCTTTCATGTAGTATAGAATTATGCTTAAGTATAGTAGATGCATTGATAATGGGTCTAGATAACATGTTTGCAACTTTGTTGTGTATGCCCTTTTTATATCTGATGACTAAATGAAACTGTTGTAGAAAGCCCATCCATCTATAGTGTCTTGATCGCTGCAATTTAGTCTGGGAGTGTAGATATTGAAGTGGTTGATGATCAGTATGTATTACTGTCTATTTGCCCATTAAGTAATGTTTCCACTTTTTCACACTCTGAACTAATGCATACAATTCTCTATCATATGTAGGATAGTTAACTACTGCAGGATTAAAAGTCTCAGAATGATAACATATGGGTTTACTGTGTTGTGTCAACACTGCTCCCATGGCATAGTCACTGGCATTTGTTTGGATCTCAAACAGTCTTTATAGATTATGCAGTGCTAGTACAGGTGCTGTACTAATCTTTTCTTTCAAGGTGTCGAAGGCTTTCTGATGTTTTCCTCCCTATTGAAACACCTTGTTCCATCCTGTCAAAACATGTAAGGGAGCTGCAATTGAGGAAAAATTAGAAATGAACTTCCTCCAATATTGTGCTGCTCCTAAGAAGCTTCTCACTTCTGTAGCAGACTTGGGTTTAGGCCAGTTTACAATGACTACCACTTTAGAGGGATCTATTTTCAATTCACCACCCCCTACTATATGACCCAAATAATTTAGAGATGTTTTTCCAAACTCACATTTGGAGAGTTTAACATAAAGTTTTTCTCTTTTCAAAACATCTAATGTATGCTAAACATGCTTTAAGTGTTCTTCCCACGTTTTACTAAAAATCAGAATGTCATCCAGATACACTATAACAAAATCATCAAGAAAAGGCCTGAGTACATCATTCATTAATCTCATGAAAGTAGTAGGGGCATTGGTCAAGCCAAAAGGCATAACCGACCACTCATACAATCCCTGCTTTGTTTTGAAAGCAGTCTTCCATGCATCTTGCTCTGCAACTCTGACTTGATGGTATCCGCTGTGCAAATCTAGCTTGGTGAAATAAACAACTTCCTTTAATTGATCTAGAAGATCATCTATGCGAGGAAGGGGATAACGATTTTTTATTGTTATTTTATTCAATGCTTGGTAGTTAATGCACATTCTCCATGAGCCATCTTTCTTTCTCACCAAAACTATTGGTGACCCACATGGTGATGTGCTAGTCCTGATGAACCCCTTCTCGAGTAACTCCTACACCTACTTCTTGATTTCAACATTATCTAAATTAGACAACCTGTACATTCCAATGTTAGGCAATGGAACATCTTGCTGCAAAATAATATTATGCACTATTTCCTTTTTAGGTGGTAGACCTTTAGGTTCCTGAAACAGGACATCATACTCTGAAACAATGTTTTCTACATCAGCTTGCTGCTGAGCATTACAACCCTCAAATACATTGGTTTTATCAGGTTTCTTTTCCTTTATAACCATTAGTAAGAATTGTTTGCATGACTTTATCATTCTTTTCATCTGCCCAGAATTTATGAGAGTATAATTATTCTTGAGCTTGTGAGCTCTCACAAAGTATTCGATTCCATTTTTAACGAGAAGATACTTGTTCTCAACTCTATAGAAAATAGATTTTCTATCATACAAGTAAGGACTTCCTAAAACAATTCCACATATATCCAAAGGAATTATGTCTAACTCAACCTCATCTACAAATGTTGATCCAAAAGAAAACTTGAGTTTTCACTGTCTAGTCACTTATAGCTGTGCTCTATCATTCAACCATCCTAATGGGTATGGTTTCTTGTGAGGTGTAGTTGCTAATCCCAATTTCTCTATAATTGCTTCAGAAATCAAATTTACTTGTGAGCCACTATCAAACAAAGTATCAATCTTTTGATGTTTGGAAATAACTCGAATATGGAAAAGCTCATGTCTTTTTCTCTCATGTTCTTCATCAATAATAGTTTGAGCATAATTACTAGTAGATGCTTCAGAATTCTTACCTTTTATACCTGTGGCTACAATGATTGTTTCATCTCTCGAGTTTGACCCCAAATCTTTCTAAATAGCTGCAACAATCTTCTTATTCTTGCCCTCGGACTTCTTAGGTCTCAAATCTGGATGTAGAATCCAACAGTGCTCATCATCATGCCCCTCCTTTTTACAGTGAGTGCATGAAGCTTTGTTTTTCTGTGCAGTGTTAGCCTTCCTTTCTTTCCACTTCTGCTTTCTTTTCTCCTTGCTCTTACTGACAGTGGGTTGGGATGGTCCCCCAACTTCTGGATTTCCATTCTTTCCTCTAGCTTCTAGATGAGTAGCTTGTACAAATACCTCATCTATACTAGTGGGATTAAACATGAGGATGGTATGCCTCATGTAGCTGTATAGACCACCAATGTACTTCAAAAGAGTCTCTGGTGAGTCTAATGAGATCCCTAGAATCAATGCTCTCTTTCTAAATTCTTGAGTGTACCCTTGCACACTTTTCCCTTTCAACTGCCGAAGAGTTTGCCAACTCATCATGGCTTGTTGCATGTAGGCCAATGGATAGAACTACTTCTTGATTGTAGAAACAAAGTCACTCCAAACAGAGATAGTCTTCCCATGTCTTTTCATGTTAGCTTGGGTTCTGCCTTCCCATCAAACCAAGGTAGTGCCTCCTAGGTGTAGGCTTGCCAGCTGAATTTTGCTCTTGTCTGAGTCAATGTTTTGCACTCTGCAATACACATCAATTTGTCTAATCCAATTGTCCAAATTTTCAGCATTTAGCTCTCCATCATATATAGGCAAGTCAAATTTAACATCTAGCTTAATCAAAGATGCTTTCTTATTATGCACAGGGCTATTAGGAGGTGTGAGAAAGCTTTCCTCTTTCCCTTTTCCTTTTGAGTGGTCATGGGAATGAGACTCATCTTCTTCTTTGACTTGTTTAGAACTTGATGAATCTTCATCCTTATGCTTTGTAAAGTCCCTATACATTTCTTCTACCATAGACTTTATAGCTAGGAAACTCTCTAGGAATTGAAGGTCTGGCCCCATAGAACCTTCCTCTGACATTGTCTTCTGAGGATAGACTCTCCCAATTTTAGGATTAGTTTCGCCCAACTCTCCTTCTCCTAATTTGAGCTTTGATCTAGTGAGCATTCAACAGCTAAACCAACACAAGCTTGTCTAACCTTATAGCCTATAGCTCTGATAGCACTTGATCTGATAATCACCCTGTGAGTGACCTCAGTTAAAGATTTATTAAATGAAGATATTATAGACTCATATGTTGGTGTGTGTGTCTCTGTTATTTGAGCAATGGATCGATCATATTCCAAATACACAGACACTTGAAATGGAAAACAACAGAGAAACACAGTAAGCGAATACAAGAACGCACAAATTTAATGAGGAGTTCACCCTATCCTCGAGGGCTACATCTCTGGTCCAGCTTTCAATGGTGGCCTTCTTTTATTGTGTCTTGCAACAAAGAATTACAATGAAGGAGCTCAATGTGAGTCTCCCTAAAATGGAATTCGCTTGGCAGGGTGGTTCTTGGATTCCCCAAGCCACTAGAGTACACAGACTCTTTTCCTTACTAGCTCTATGACCTTCTGGTCTATAATGGAGAGAGCCCAACGTGGTGCTCAGTCCGGATAGATCCTCTCTGGGATGGCTTGAATCCCTCAAGCTCTCTAGTGCTCGATGCTACCTCTGGTCAGCTCGGCCCTCTGTCCTCCGTTCTACTGTTGCTTCACTGTCTTTCTTCTCTCTGTTCTTCCTTTCTGTGTTCCATCCTCCTCTCCGGGTTCTGGTGGTTGTTTTTATGCTTTTCTTGTGCATGGTTTTAAGGCCATTCATACCCATGGCTCTTCGATTCCTCTTCCACTTCCCATCGGATCGCCTATTACAGCTTCTCTTGGAGTTCCCTGTTTGGCGTCATCATCAGGCTCACAGGGAGTGGCCACATGTCCTCCTGCAGTTGCGCCAATTCGCTTCGTCAGTTCAGTTTTTCCGTTACGTCATGGAATGAGTCTTCTGCCACCTTGGCAGTCAAATCAGACGTCAAATCTTTACAAACTGCAGCTTAATCCCCCGCCGATTTTGCTTTCTCCATAGGGTGCGATCTCAATTGTTAGATATGGGGCATCCAGATCTGACACCATTCACTCATCCCACGGTTGACTAGCTCGATCGTTAACGCGCGATGAGTGGTGGTTTTCTCTCTCCTCCACTTGCCACGGGTCGACCGCTGAGTGGGATCGCTCCATTTTCGCCAATTTCACTTATCGTTTGAGGGTGCCCCCGATCAATACTGCTGGTTTTCAGAGCGGGTCCTGCCTTTAGTGCTTTAGCCTTTATCCCACGATTTTCCTGGCTCTCATGCGACCGAGCGCTCGAGGCTTCTCCAATTTGGGGTTTTTTCCTAGTGCTAATAGCGCACCAAAAACCTCCTCTGTTTCCCGATCCGGGCCTCCTAGGGGCTAAATTCACCTCCCGCGTAGTCTCCATGGGCCTCAGTCAGCGCACTTTGACTAAGGTCCTCATCTTTCCATGCTGGCTGCCATTGCCACTAGTTCAGGGGTGCTTTTGATCGCTTTCATAAATTCTTTGAAGTCTGTCATGACCTGGTACAGTCATGGCTCTGTTTAATTATTCTTTATGGATCCAATTCGGATCAAAATACAAGAGGATAGTTGTGTTCTTGAGAAAGTGTAGATGAGTTGAAGCCTAAAGGAGTAGAGAAGAGTGCTCAATGGAGGTTCCAGAGATAGAGAACCAAGGGCTTGCCAAAAGACCAAGTACAGAGGAGAGCTTGGTGAGGTAAGTGGTAGCAGGGAAGACTTGCTATTGTAGAGGCTTTAGTGCAGCTCATAGTAAGTGAGTGAGGAGCTCATGAAGATAGAGAAGAATATGGCTACTAATAGTCATAGCAGAGGTTCTGAGGAAGACCACCGTAGAAGAAAGATGAAGAAAGAGGATGCCAAAGCAAATGGCAAGAGAATGAGTCAAGAGGAAATTGACAAAGAGATTGCGGAGATGAAAGAACAACTTAATGTATTGATGATGATACTTGAGGAAAACCAAAGACAAGGTTGGGTCTTGAGGAAAAAGCCAGTGAGGTGGCATAAATTACAGAGAAGGTTATAAGAGAATAGAAGCCAGCAGGTGAATATGCAATTAGCAGAAGAGTTGATGAAGCTTGAACAAGTACTAGGTGCTCAGTTGAGATCTGAAGAACTCAGAGAAGATGAATTGGAAATGGAAGTGTCCATTTGTGAACCAGAGTAGCGTGAAGTTTTGGGTGAAGAAGAAGGAATTATTGAGGACTTTTTGAACTGTTGTACAAATGCAGGCCAGTAGGAAAATGTAAAACCTTGTATTGTTGAAACTAATAATTTTGTTGTGATTACAGGTTTTGCAAAGGATGAGAAATATTTTGAAGCTGTCAAAAGTATGGAAGAGTATCTTTTCAGAAGATAAAAACTTTGAAGTAAAGGAGGGTGGAGAACGTCTCTTAAATGAGAAAAGCAATGAATTATTGCAACAGAAAGAACTTAATAATTCATTGATGTTTGAAACTGTGACAATAAAGGAACAATTTCTTGTGAAAGAAGGAGATGAAATTAAGTCTAAAGAACTGATATGTGAAGCAACAGTTGAGAATGTTGAATTTTGTAATTTTCAGATTAATAATTTGTGTATAAATGTAGGAATAATAAGAAATGATGAAGTATTTATGAATTGTCACAGAGAAATTGAATTGCTAGAGTATTTTCTGGGAAATTCAGAGTTTGACAGTGTGATTGCAGAGGAAGGAGTTCACTACAGTGGACAAGAGCAGAAAGACATCATTGAAGAAGATGTTGTGGAGGAAAGACTAACTGATAGTCTTGGAAATACTTTAGAGAATTCTTTGTAGAATTCTTTAAAGAGGTTGAATCAACAAACTGATGTGCTGATAAAGGAGGAAAAATCAGAGCAGCATACTGAATTGTTGCCGAAGGAGGAAAATGCGCAGAAGCCTTATGTTTTTTATTTTAACAAGTGTTTTATGAGCGCAGGTTTAGTTGCAGATGCTGGAGGAAATTTGGCACAGATGGACAACCAAACAAAAATGGAAGAAGAAGATTCTATGGAAGAATTTAATCCATGGAATAGAGATGTTCAATTGTTGGAGAGAATGCTGGAAAGTCAGGATTCAGTGTAGAAAAAGATAATATTGACAGAGGGTAAGGATGAAAGGGAGGCAGTAAGCGTAGGACTCAAAGCAAGAGCAGAAATAGAAACAAGAGCAAGAGCAACAAGAGTAAGTGATTGAGTTCAACAACTTCAAGGAGAAGAACATCAGATTGAAGGGTTAGTGGATAGAAGCAACGATCTGAAGCAGAGAGAAAGAAATAGCAGTAAGTGGCAGAGTATGGACCAAACCAAGGATGTGCTGAAGATGGAGATTGAAGAATATGGCAGCTAATGATGAAACAGGCCATAGGGAGAAGATTGACGACAACAAGAAGGATGATCAATCAGAACTTGAACCTGGCTGAGAAAGAGAGGAAGATAAAACAAAAGACAGCTGACATACAACAGCAACAAAGGTGCAGAGATTTCAGACAGTTACAAACTAAAGTTTGGGACCCTGGAGGTTTTTTTCTAA
Organism: Pinus tabuliformis; assembly: GCA_031772625.1. Classification (NCBI taxonomy): domain Eukaryota; kingdom Viridiplantae; phylum Streptophyta; class Pinopsida; order Pinales; family Pinaceae; genus Pinus; species Pinus tabuliformis. The sequence goes on from CM062809.1 coordinate 1,301,388,659, forward strand.
CAACATATGAAGACACATGATCAGGAGACCATGAAAATTTTCTACTTTGGGAGTCTGATGCAGTAGCATTCAGCTCAAGGAAAATCATTGTATTTTAGTAGACATAGGGGGTTTTTTGTTTTAAGGAAGTTGGTTTCCTAAGTGTTGAATTAATGTAATTATTAAGGGTTTTGAGTGATTTAATGGGAATAAGATTTAATTGAATATTGTGAGGCATAATTGTAAATGTTCTCAAATGTAGGAGAACATTAGACATTTAGGATAGTTGAGTGATGAGAGGATTGAGAATTGATTGTAAATCTTAGATTAGGAGTCAATTCATGATTTTGTGGATTAAAGAGAATCCTTAGGGATGAGGAAGAGATTTAGGAATTTTGTTAAGGAATTTATGGATCTAAATCAGAAATTGGTTTTAGAATCCTTTTGTATAAATGTAAGCCAAAAGGCAGAGAAGAGAAGTTAGTCAGGGTTAGAAAAGTTAGATAGGTGAGATAGGCTAGTTAGATAGCTGGAGTGTGATTGTAAGCCTATGGGCAGATTTTAAGTAGAGGCCATTGACATTGAAGATCAGGCCAAAGAGATACTTTTGTGTAACTATTTTTTTATTAATATAAACAACTCGACTCTAAGTATGAATGTGTGTTTCGATGTATTGATTGATAAATTATGAGTGAGTCAGAGTATTCTCTATAATATATAGATTATAGGCAGAGTTCAGCAAATGCAAAGAGGAGAGCGGAATACATAGGAGAATAAGGATCAGAGGATCAACATGGATTGTTAACCAAAGTAATGTTGAAGCGATCGTGATTAAGAACTCACAGAGTTTAAACTCAGGAGAGCGAGTGTGCAGCGGTATAGCGAAAGGGAGAACCTTTGAAGAAAACCCAAAACCACAAAAGAACTGAAGAAACGACAGAAAAACTAAAGTAAAGGGGTAGACAAAAGGATGAAGAATTGTTGCACTGTAGCCGTTGGATATTATTGATCAACAACCAGGATTAAGTCGCATCGGCGGAATCCTTTTGGAGATATTGGAACCAAGCCTTGGACACTTGCAATGAGTGATTGCCGATTGATCATGGACCATTGGATCGGAACCAGATCAATGGTCGCGATCTAATCACAAATTGGAGATCACAAGGGCAAGCGACAGTGGACAATAGAAATGCGATGTTGCGATGGGCTGATACGATGATCGCCGATGAAGTGTTGATATAGATCGAAGAGTAATGTAACGTGCAATGAGTGGACCCGACGAAGTTATATGGTGCGGTTAATGGTATTTGAAATCTGATATTGCATTATCGCATATCGGATGTGATAGTGGCATGTGTTAACGATACCCGCGGATGAGCGATTAGCGATAGCAATAAAGGTGTATCTCGATATCTGTGTAGAGGGCATATTAAAGCAGAAAAGGTATGTTACGCACACTTTATGGTATTTTCATTGTAAATGGATTATAATGAATTATAGCGTAGATATAAGGGTTTGGTGGTTAATTCTATATATAACCAATGTTAAAGAGTGGGAAGAATTATATATGTGGACGTAAAGTTAATGAAAGTTTATAAGGGTTGAGTGAGTCCTGATATCAAAGTTAGTAAAGGTTATGTGAGAATAGCAAAGGTTTAAAGAGGGGTTTAGTATAGACTGTGGTTAGTCTATAAATCATTCCGCATTATGAAATCAGCCTTAACCAACATGGATGAAGATTTAACTCAGAGAGTTTAAAATTCCTTGGATAGACAAGCTAGGTGCATAATCCTTGCACACTGTGGGTAAGCAGGAGTAACCCTGTGTCATGTTGCGAAGTTCAAGGCTGATTTCAACAAAGTGTATGTATAGGATCATAGGGACACAAAGAAGAAATGGCATCCCCTACTGTATTTTGTAACAAAGGATGATCTCCTCACACAAGTACAATAGTGGCCCGCAGAATGGATGACTACGCTGGAGGCAGAGGCAGAAGATAGTGCGATAGAGGAGGACACAACGCAACATGGAGAAGCGAGTGGGAAAGATAAAGATAAAGATTAGGAAGATTAGAAAAAGAGGAGCAAGATGACGAGGGTCACCAGGATCCTCTAGAAGAGTAGAACATAGAATTGGAAAAGATAGAGACATACCCCACTGTCGCAGAAAAAAGGAAGGCAACTGCCGAAGCTACCTCAAGAAATAAAAATAAGAAGAAGGTAGATAAGATGAAGGGTATAACATTGGTGGTACTCACTAAAGGGGACTTAGACCGAATCGGGGACAGGATATAGGGAGTAACGATAGAATTCTGGAGCAAGTTGGAAGATTGCTACGATGCACTTCTAACAAGTGTCGAAGAGCGCATTGCAAAATTGAAGATACTGGCAAAGACAGTCAGGAAGCCAGCGTAGATAGAGGAAATGATTGGATAAGAAAGGCAAATAGAGCCAACACTTGCCGTGAGGTTTGCGCCAATACCAGCCGGAGCACTACAGGTTGGCTCCACCGAGGTTCAACAACAAGAAAAAGGGTGGAAGAATATCAATATGAACATCGCAACAACACCATTACAAATATTACACAAGTTGCACTTGGAAATAATAGAGGAGATGAAGCTGCGTGAACAACACACTTCACAGCTGAATATTCAGGTAGAAAGGGAGCGAGCTTCGATGTAGGAGAAGCTCGACTAGATGATCTAGGAGAGGGATCAAGTAGTTCGACAATAATAGAAGCTTAAGGAAGTATTTGAAGCAACATGTAGAGAGATTTTAGACCTTGATGTCTGAGAAGAAGAGCCAGTAGAAGAGAAGGTCGCAAATCTATGCCTTGCAGTTAAAGAATATAAGGAGAAGATCACCGTGGTATATTTTAAATATGAAATACAGATCAGTGAGATGCAAATGAAGCTTCAACCAACCATGTCGTAAGAAGTAAGAGAGAAAATGGAGAATGACCTAAAGGTTTCAATGGCCAGTATCTTTGCAGTAGTGACAGACTGTGGGAAACTTTTAGACGAGAGTTTACAGATTCATACTTTGCTGAAGGAAGACCCAAATGTGCAGAAACTACAGGAAGACATTCAACAGAAGAAACAACAGTTAGAAGAGATTTTGGAAACTATGAAGACCTTACCAATCTCGTAGAAGATCGCCAAGATCAATGAGGGAAAGACCCTCCAGAAAAAGATAGAAGAATTGAAGAAGGAAGAGCAGTTTTGGCAGAAAGAACTCAACCATGGCAGGATGAGGCTCTTCAACTATCCTAAATAGTAGATGAGAAGCTTTAGGAGATTTGACATAAGGAGACAACAATGGTGTAGAAATCTATAGAGCATGGCACATAAGCACTATTAGAAGAGGTGCGCAGGGAAGAAAAGAAAGTCGCAAAAGCTTTGCCACAGTTCAATAATGCCTACAACAACATCACAACAAAAATCAAAGGCAAAGCAGCTGAGTGACTCAGGACGAGTCACATGTGAGCATTGGGGGCCAATTGTGTGCAACCCAACTTGGCCTAGTTTTTGGCAAAGACTCTGCATTTTGTGGAGCTGAGTGCACAACGGAGAACGTAGCGAAGTGCGAAGTGGACCATGTAATGAAGCAGTTGGAATATACCACATGGTATAAGGGTGTCAGAGTGGGTCTAAGCCCCTCGTTTTTGTAAAATCATGTGATAATGTAAAGGATCAATGGTTTTAGCTACTTGTTTTAAGGAGTCCATGGTATGTGGACCATGGTATTGTAACGATGTAACCCTTGATGTAATAGTATATATAGGGTCAAATAACAAGAAATGATTCATTGTTGAGATCTCGATCTGTGTTTTTGTGGCGAAGGAAAGGCTTTGTAGCTGAGTGTTCAGAGGCTTGAGTCTGCAACTGAGTGCTCAAACTACTTGCAGCTTAGTGCGCAGGTCAAAAATTGTTTGTTGTACGAAGATTCATCATTATAAGCAATAGTTCATGTGGACATAGCCCCACATTGGGTTGAACCACGGTAAAATTAGTGTCTTCATGTGTATATTTGCTTATTATTTGTTGTATCATAATAGTTTATTACAATTGCACTTTATTTCAGCACAGTAATGATTTATGGCTTTATAAGATATGTTAAGTGATTAAAATGAATGCGGTAAAGTGATTTATGAATGTTAATAATAAAATAACATAAAAGCACCACATCTCCACATCCCTCAAGGCTGCATAAACCTAGTTTTGTATCCTCCCATAGTCACTTCGGGTGACACTGTGATATGCTTGCAGGTCATTACCGAAAGGGCCGGTGATTAATGTGCCCAATCATAACCAATAGTACCCCATTTTGAATGAATCACATAACCAAGTTTTAATCAATATTTTTTTGAGTTAATTGTTCTCTTACACTCTAGCTTCATTGAGCATTTTTTGAGTTGCTTTTTTCAACATTAATACTTTTTAATAAAAAAGAGTTAGTTATATTAATGACACATTGCAAATTACAAAATGGTAGATTCTAATCAATCCCTTATTATTGATACAAACATCATTTGTGGCCTTGACATTTGAGTTCCATATTGCTATTAGACTACTTGAAAACTATCTGAGTTAATGTGACTAAACTACTAGTTCCTCAAAAACCTTTAAGGATTCTTCACACCTTTGAACCATAGCACATAGTTTCCCGGATCATTAAAATATCAGGTTTTATGGAAACAACCAATATTTTGAGGGAATTCCATTTCCAGGAACCCACATGTCCCTTGGCATGAAGGAGAGGAGAAAACTGTAACACCTTTGGACAAAGCTAAATTTGTTCTAAGAGCCCTAATAATAGAAGCTTATTTTCATTCCTTGATTTCCATTTTTGGTTTCTCTTGAGCTTTAGGTAGATTTTAATTTCTACCAATTGGGCATATAATAGGGGGATCCATCACTAGGCCATCACTAGAAGGGGGAATAATAAAATGATTCTTCCTAGGCCATAAAGTATAACTTCGTTTCATCTCCTTAATAAGGAAAGGAAGAGGAAGGGGAATGGGAGTACAATAGGGCAGGGAAGAGGGACTTAAGGATAGAGGACTCCACAGGAGCAAGGGATATTCCATCTAGGAGTGGAGAGGGAGGAAGAGGTACCAACATTAGGGTAGATATGAGCCTTAAGAGAAATAACAGAAGCGAGAATAATAGGAGGGCGAGAGGGGATTGTTGACTTAATGGTTGGAAGGTTGTCAAATGGAACCTATAACAGGGAGATTCATATACCTGAACTGGTAGAGATCCCCTTTGAGCAAGGACTACTAGAAACCTTATCGATAAGAGAGAATTTCTCCATTTGATCCATTCTTGTAGGGCCTCAACTGGGTCAATCTTTTTGAATGTGTCCAACTTTGTGACAACAATGACACCTTGATAAATTCTTCTAGTAATCCAATTTTTGTACCGAGATTGACCATCTAAGGAAATATTCACATTAGTAATGAAACAATTATGGAGACATACATCCACTTTGATTCAGATGATTTTGGGTTTCTTTTTCAGCCACATAAACGAAATCATTGCAAGGCAAAACAAAACTAGTGCCTTCTAGATTTGTTTTAAGCATAGGTGCAAGCATTGTAAGGTAAAAAAATCTAGTGTAAAAAAAAAGACAATCAAAAGAATTGCAGGGTGAAAAAATCTAATGTGTGCTATATTTTCTTCTATCACACAGATTAGAATTGTAGGGTAAAAGAAATTCAGTGTGCACTAGATTTGTTTCTAGCACAAACACAAGTATTGCATGGAAAAACAAATCTAGCACCTGCTATATTTGTTTTTAGCACAAACACAAGTAGTATAGGTTTAAACAAATCTAACACCTACTAGAATTGCTTTCAGCACAAACACAAACATTATAGGTAAAACAAATCTAACACCTGCTAGATTTGTTTTTATCACAAACACAAGCATTGTAAGATAAAACAAATTTAACACCAACTATATTTGTTTCAAACACAAACACAAATAAAGGTGTTGCAGGGTAAACAAATCTAGCATGCGCTAGATTTGTTTCTACCACAAACAAAATCATTGTAGGTTAAAACAAATCTAACACATGCTAGATTTGTTTCTAGCACAAAGGCAAGCATTGCAGGGTAAAACAAATCGGGGTCACCATATTTGTTTCTAGCACAAATAAAAGAATTTTAGGGTAAAGAAAATCTAGTGTGTGCTAGGATTCTTTCTAGCATAAACACCAACATTGTAAAATTAAACAAATCTAACATGCATTAGCTTTCCTTCTAGAATAAACATAGATATTACAACATAAAACAAATAAAATATGTGCTAATTTTATTTGTAGCACAAATAAAAACATGTAGGGTAAAAGAAATATATTGCGTGTTAGATTTTTTTCTAGCACAAAAAGGAGAATTACATGATAAAATTAATCTAGAGTGCGTTAGAATTTTTTTTAGCACAAACATAAGCATTGCAGGGTAAAATAAATCCAACGCTCGCTAGATTTGTTTCTAGCACAAAAAAATTCATTTTAAGGTAATTTTTTTTTAGTGTAAGACAAAATAAAGCATCATTGTAGGGTAAAACAAAAGCACAAACACATGCATTGCATGGTAACAAAAATCTAGTAGGAGCTATATTTGTTTATAGCACAAACGAAAACATTGGAAGATAAAATGAATCTAATGCGTGCTAGATTTATTTCTAGCACAAACACCAACATTGCAAAGTAAAATGAATCTAACACATGCTATAATTCCTTCTAGCGTAAACACGAACATTACAAGGTAAAACAAATCTAGCACATGTTAGATTTGTTTCTAACACATAAACACAAACATTGTAAAGTAAAACAAATCTAGTGTATGGAAGAACACAAACAAAATCATTGTAGGGTAAAATAAAAACACAAACAAAACCATTGTAGGGTAAAAAAATATAGTGTGTTATATTTGTTTCTAGTACAAACAAAAAAATTGCAGGATAAAACAAATATGGTGCACACTATATTTGTTTCTTGCGCAAACAAAATCATTACTGGTTAAAACATATCTAACACCCCCTAGATTTGTTTTTAGCACCAACACAAGGATTGTAAGGTAAAGAAAATATAGTTTAAGGTAAAGCACAAAACCATTGTAGGGTAAAACAAAAACACAAGAATTGCAGGTAAAAAAAATCTAGTCTATACTAGATTTTTTTTATATCACAAACAAAAACATTGCAGGGTAAAACAAATCTACCACACTTTAGATTTGTTTATAATAAAAACGCCAACAATTCAACGTAAAATAGATCTAATATGCACTAACTTTCCTTCTAGCATTAAAAAAAAACATTGTAAGGTAAAATAAATCTAGCACGCTCTACATTTTTTTCTTGCATAAACACAAGCACATTACATGTGTTAGATTTGTTTCACCTTGCTTATTCTATTGGTAGGAAGTCTAGCATGCACTAGATTTGTTTTGCATTGTAGAGTTATTATTGGCAACATGCTTGTGTTTGTGCTAGAAGTTAACCTAATATGGGATAGATTTCTTTCACCCTATAATATTGTTATTTGATTCTATTTGCAATGGAAGGAAATCTTGCATGTGTCAGATTTGTTTTGCCTTGCAATGTTGTTATTGACACTATGTTTGTGTTTACTGTTTTTATTGACAATGTTTTTGTGTTTGAGTTAGAAGAAAATCTACAATGTGTTAGACTTATTTTTCTATAAAATGTTCTTGTTGGAAATATGTTTGTGTTTGTGATATAATTAAATATCACACAAATTTTATAACGACTATTCCATGTAGAAAGTATGATATCCATTCAATTTTGGAGTTTAAGAATAAATGTATTATTGAAGTATTATATACTTTGCTTCCAATGCACAAATATGTAGCTATAAAGTGACAAGCACAATTTTTTAGCAACATGTATTATTTTTCTCTCATCTCTATAATATAGATATGATCTTCCAAAATTAATTTCACTAATTTATAGATGTATGAGGTCATACTTTTTCATCAACATAACTATCTGCCAAAACTCAAATCTACACTTTTTGAGGTTTTAGAGTTTTACATCCCTATGTCTCCATTCTAAATAGTATGTCCTCAAATATGTGAAGGTAGGGAGTCATACCATTGGAACTGAAGCTTTAAAATGTAATTTCAAACCTTTTAAAATAAAAATGATAATTATCTAATATTTATAGTACTGAAACTTTTATTTGGAAGAAAACCTTTGGAATGAATTCCAAATTTCAAGTTTAAATATCAAACATCCCTACTAAGTGAGATATAAATTTAATTTTTGTTTCACATAAAGATTTTTTTATATCACATGTGGCATCAATTTTGGACACTCTGATTTTCCAAAACAACATGTTGTGGTTCTCCAACTTTTACAAATTTCTTATGAGCATTATTTGTACACATACATCAATAATACAAGTGCCATTTTCAAAGTGAAATAGGAACTTAGTGGTTTAAGATGAGTTAATATCTAGCATTCTATAATTATACCTAGATATGTAATTGTTAGGTATATATAGGTCTATATATATATATATATATATATATATATATATATATATATATATATATATATATATATATATATATATATATATATATATATATATATATATATATATATATATATATATATATATATATATATATAGTACATTTAGTACTAAGCACTAGATGATGAGGAACAATGTTTCAATAAATATAAAATTGTTACGTTAATATTCTAAATTATTTCATCCGTATTACTTTTTTGAAATTCTTGTTTTGCTAAGATATAAATTCACACTTTATATGGTTAAATCATAATTACAAATCACAATTGAGTTTCTATATAATTGGTATGAGTTACAAAGGAAAAAATAATTTTGAGAAAATGGGATTATGTTGACCTCCTAATTAATGGTAAAATTATTGGGCTCAGAAGGGTTGAATCTATAAAGAGTAGAACTTATTATGCTCAAGAATGGGTCAATGCATACTATGTTATAGTTTTGATAAGTTATGTCACTTAACCACATTTGATTGCAGAGGATGTTTATGAAGGGCACATCCATCAATCAAAGATCATGGATTTGATGCTTAACATAGGTAAATCAAAATCTAGAAGCATGTGTTAAGTGTTATTGCGAGTATAATAAATGTTTTGTTTGAGAAAATACTAAGCTTATTTACTTTTTTTACATGTGCAAATGGTTCTTCCACATTTTCTCCTAGATACAAGGTAGATCTTTGCAAGATGGAATGAAAATGTGTGAGGTCTCCATATTCAATACAAAGCTTGGGAATAAGGTGTATGTAAGTATGGTAAAGAAAAGATGCATAGTCATTAGTATTGAGAAGGTGTTAAAACATATGCTTCTCTACCATATCCAATAATATTTAAGCATACACTATGGGGTGCATTGGAAACTGTTGACGGTATCCAACATGCAAGGGGATCTCCCACGTAAGAAGTCCCAATTAGACCTCAGACTGTTTCGTGTAGGAGTACCAATAATGGGTCGTAAAGCAATGCTTTGACCGTGATGTCGCACAGAGGCAAGTAAGATAACTCCGGCAGTAGCAAGGGTGTGAATGCTGCAGTGAGTCAAGGAAGGTGTATGAGAGGTTCTAACACATGGGGGTTGAGACGAGTGCACCCCTTGGTAACCTGTATCAGTACTCAGCTGGGAAGGGAACACACGAGCGAAGATGCATCACAAGCTGGAAAGAAGGTCAGCTCGCAATCCAAAGAGATGGTTAAACCAACAACATATTTGCAACAAGATTCATATAATTGCATATAAAGTAGTTCATACACAACTACGTAAGTTAAACAACATACATCGCTACAACAACCAGAACAATCCAACTATAATAACAACATATGCATGAAAATGTGCTGGCTCTTATTATATAAAGAATTGTAAGTTCAAATCATATAATACATCCATGTAAACTTGCTAGCTCCAACAGTCCAAAATTATAGCCACATCGTCTGATCCTCCAAAGAGATGTACTAGCTCTATGCAGTGGAGAAGCCAAGGCATGTTATAATACTTTCCAAGCTCTTTCCAAGATAATATTATCCGAAACTTGGCTGACCAAAAGCCCATACAATGAGTTATGAGGTTTTATTTATAGCAAAGGGTGGGGTGACCCTTGAAATTCCCCTTTGTGACAGTTCATCTACCCTCATGACTCTTCATCTACTCTATGACTATTACATCCAACTATTGACACTTGACTTACACTTGACATGACGTTACATTACAATGCACATGTATTCATGTGAGACAACATGGCTTGAGCAAGCCATGAAAGACATCACTGACACTTGGTTCATTGTGATGAGGCCAACTCTTTCAAATGCTTGTAATGGTGAAGGTAGTGAGCTGATGCCAAGCTTGGTTGTTCGTGATGGTGTGCATGCATCCCATGGTGACATCTTGCTGAAGTGAACTCTTGCCTCCGTTGCAACTGGTGCATTGGTTCGGCTCCTTCATACAAGTCATTTGCTAACATGCGCATGATCTTCTTGGGTGCGGCTAAACCAGAAACACATTGATGCATAGTGTCCATGCTGATCTTCAAGTGTATGCTGGTAGTCATGCGCATCAACTTTCGAAAGTACATGTTCAGCTCCAGTTGTACTTGCTTCTTGTCTTTGCCTTGGTGAGTTTTTTGAATGGGTTGGATTGCATGCGTGCACATAATGACATGCATGCTTATGAATCCCTTGGATGCAATCAACAACACTGCTCACCATGTTTTCTCTGTGTCAGCTGTTGGGATGGATCTTTAACTTGTATGGGCACAGTTTCATCCATGAGTGCATGTTGCACCCAATACTGTTCCTGTTCTTGCTGCAATACATTCGTTTGTCTATGCAGCTTCATGTTCTCTCTTGAGTTGTTGCTTCAACACATGCAACTCCTTCTTTGTTCCATTCTCTGTCTTTGTGCGATCTTCATGTCGCACGGTCACCTCATAGCCTGAGTCTCCAAAGTTTAGTTCATTATCAGTGGATCTACTTGATCTTCCAACTTTGTTCTGCCTCTGTGTTGTCAACAACCTTACTCTTGGATTCATTGCATCTGCTGCATTGTTGTGTTCGATGCATTCGTTTCATTCGCTGCATACATTGCATTTGTTTTGTTTAGTATGTTGCCTTCAACTGTTGTTCATGATGCTGCTTGCTATGCTATCTTGATGTTCTTGTCTACGAAAAACTCGATATCTTCATCAGTAGGCAACCTCATAGACATTTGATCGACTGCATCTCCAGGTGTGCTCTGAACATTGTCTTCAACTCTGCTCTCTTGGAAACCATTGTACCTGCATTGTTGAGAGGTAGATGAACACTTGCAATACCTGGAGACATGAAAACACTCATGGCAAGCAAGCTATCAGTCGAAAACCAAAATGAACTTGAGAACTGACTTGTAACATACCTATGTGACTGCTCATGAAGTTTGCGCAATTTCGACCAGGAGGTCGAGAGACTGACTGCCAAGACTACACAAGGCATAGTCTAGGCTACTAGGAGACTAACTGACTGCTAGAACTACACAATGCACAATCTAGTTTGGCTACTGACTGCTGGGATTGCGCAATGCACAATCTCAGCTAGCAATGGCTGCAAACTCAGTGACTGCATTGCACAATTTTCTTGGCCAGTAGTCACTGTCCCTCAGGATTGAAAAGTAGGCCTGGGGAACATCTGTTCAGCAAAAATGCACATTTCTGGAGAGGAAGGCAGAGCCTTCCGTCTCAGGATTGCACAATGTTGTCTAGTGAGGCAGAGTTTGGGCCAAGGTTGGGTGGACTCGCCGACGGGAAACTAAATGCGAATGTGAATGCAAATGCATGATGATACTAAGTGTAAGAATAAGTGAATGATCATGCATGCAAATGGTGAATGACAGATTCATAAAATGGAGCAACATGGATGTGGGTGAGGCGAGTCGCCGAATCGTCGACTGTTCGCGAAAAACAATTTCATGCATGTGATAGAAGTGAGATGTTGACGAAAACTGAAATGGTACTAGGACAAGCTAATATACATGTAAACGACAACAAGAGTTCAAAGAAATCAAGAAAACAATACTCATACAACTTAAAACACAAAAAGTGATAGAAATGTAACACAAGGCATGGGAAGCGGGCTTACCCCAAAACAACTGAGCTGAATGTGCCCACTGCTCCTAGATATGATGTGGGATGTCACAGCTTCAAGGTTGATGTGAGGAATGAGCTTTGCAGCATCTGGTTGATTAGTTTTGATAACATTGAGGTTGTGACGCGCATGCCACAAATCTAGGGAAAGCGAGACTTGGTGGGAGGTTTTTGAAATGGTCCTTGCATGCAACCTCCAACTGCTAAACATAGATCCTTGAAACAAGGGATTCCTTTTCATGCTACCTTGGGAGAAGCAGCCCATGCATGCAAGTCTGTTTTTCTCAGTCTAGGAGGGAACCGATCAACTTAGCTGCACATGCAAGAGGCTATTCAATTTCTTGAAGGAAATGCACATTTTTGGCTGGGAGCTGGGTTGACTGTGCAGGAGATTTGTGCAATTTTTGGGCAGAGAAGTTGGCTGCTGCCCAGATTTGCGCAAATTTTGGGCTGAGAAGCCCTGCTAGGGAAAATTACGCAATTTCCACTGTGAGTGTTGAATGGTAGAATTTCGCAATCTTGGAGCCCAGCAGGATGCCAAACAGGATTGCACAATTTCTGGAGGGAAGGCTGGTTGCACTCTAGAAATGCACAACTTTCTTGGGGAAGCTGGTCAACTTACAGTTGGACCAAGTACAGGTGAACAACCTGTGAGAGGAATGCATCAAGCTATGATTGACGGGTTGCCTTTGAGCAAGCAAAACACTGACTCTTGTGAACTTGTTGAAGCAAGGTAAGCTGCTGTGAAGGTTGGAAGGGAGGCTCCAAAATGAAGCTAAGGAAAAATTTTGGAGGGTGGTTGTAGCCACTACAACACTTGGCGACACACTGGTACAACTCCAGCTCTCTGAATGGACCTTGCTCATGAAAAGCAAATCTAACACCTCCAGAAGTATTGTTTGGTTCTCAACTCCTCTTGGTTTCTGTTGTAGCATTTTTTTTTATTTTGATAAGATAGAATATTTGAAAAAATGTTAAGTTAGGATATGGACATAACAATATTAAAAAAATGTTTTTTAAAAAAATATACCTTGATGATGATGTCCATATCAAAGAAAATGTTAGGTTTGATGTCCTAAAACATCAAGACAAAATGAAAATGATAGGTTAGAGAGAAAAGAAAACAAATAAACTCTGAAAGTGAGCAAGTCTAAATGTCACTACCTTTTTCCACAAAATAATGGTTGTGTGCAGCTTGTCGTAAATGCCACAACCCATGACAGTCAAACAGTTTAATCTTGACTGCTTCATGCTTTAAATTTGATGTTATAGTTAGAGAATAAAGATCTGGCCAAACTATTTAATCTTGGCAAATCAGTAGTTGGGTAGAGAATAATAAGGTTCTCATTCAGTTTAATCTGAGCCCTTGGATGATATTAGGTTAGAAGTAGATAGTTTTTTGCTTTAAAAGAAAATGGATAAGGGTTTGCTAGCTTAAATGAACCCATTAAGTGAAGAAAAAATGATAGGGTAAGCAAAGGGTAAGTAGAAGAAAGGTTGCAGAAGTATGATGATTGATTGGACAAAATGTACATTTATCATGTTTTACCATATGTTCTATGTCCATGAGGCAATTACACAAAGCAAATGAAGGTTTACAAAGTCAATTAATTAACTTCCCCCATTCATTTCACCCCTTGTACTTTACTAATTTCCCATACTTAAATCCTTTAAGTCAAAAGGCTTAGAGCATTTCTCTGACTTCTGGAGGGACCAGACCCTCGGCTTAATGACTTAAGGAAAACAAGTACTAGATTCCACCTCATAAAAAATTCATTCCCACTCATCCTTATATTACTATTTTATCCTTCCCACCTTCATACAGTTCATATTCTCTCATTTTCCATAAAAAAATCCCTTTTCCTAAGGTTAAAATCCTTTTTACCTAGGAAAAGTGAAAACCCCATGTTAAATTCCCTTTTACCCAAAAAACCCACAAAATATATTTTAACCTAAGTATTAATATATATATGCCAAAGCAAATAATACATGAAAAAGCATTATACTTAGTGTTATTTCCCCTTCCGCTCATATTTCATATTAATACTAACTTATATTATTAAAACCTTAAAAAGTCATTTTCCCGTATATATTAATTACTTTAGTAAAATACCCCAAAACCATAAGTTTTATAATAAAACTATGTATTTTATAAAACATCGCATCGGCAAGATCGCAAGCCTTTTAACATGCATACACCCTCCACATTGTGATAAGCAATTACGATGGGAACTCGGACTCGACGCAGATATATATCATAATTCATACTCATTTCGCATCTGCCCCCATGTTACCGGGAATAGTGTCTATACAGAACTACTAATCCCACTAAGGTTGGTAGCTACCTTAGAAATAAACAAACTTAAAACTGCTTTCGTTTTCCTTTATGAAAGATAGATGAGAGAAGGACAAAGGAGACCAACCTGTGTCTTGCGCTTGGTTCCTTGTTCGATTCCTCTCTCTTCTGATAGTCCTTTGCTACTTGCTTCCTTGTATACCCAGCTTCACAGAGTACCTGTAGAATCAAAGCAGCATAACACTATACGAGAACATAGATCTATTATCATAAGCAATATAGGATCAGATGTATATTAACCATACAAATGCATAAAACATAAATCATACAAGAGTATGGAGAAAAACTTGAATAGTTTTATTGATAATAAAGAAAGAGCGAAGAGAATTACAACCAAATGTTCTGACCTAGCATCATCCTCTCAGCAAGAAGCCCTTCTTCACCTCATGAAAAGCTTAGATCACCCAACACTATGATATTGCACCAATAAACCAGCAACACTTCCTTACAAGATACAAAATTCCAACCTCTGGATCTCTGGATGAGGGATCCATATATAGATGTCTGCAAGGGAGGTGAGTCAGCTTTTGAGATTTGATTAGTGTCTCCCCTCTGATAGTTCTTGATTCCACTTGGAGATTGATGATCTCTTACTCATCCATGGTCGAATTCAGAGAGGCAAGTGTCACAGGAGAAGTTTCTGGAAGATTCCATGCTTCTCCACCTCGCGGATTGACCCTGACATTTGTCCCTTCTCGCCCATTGCACCCCATAGAAGGGCTTTTTGACATGCAACGCACCTACTGTGTGTATTTAGGTGGGATGAAACACACTTTTCCTATGGAGCAGGTGAAATGGTCCAGTTTTGACCAGTTCTAAGTGGTTTTTCATGGAGAACTTCTGGCAGATGTTGTAATCAGTTGGCCTTGTTCTTTTAGGGGTTGGAACAACACCTTTAGGGACTTAGGAGCCCTTGGTTTATGGACATTTATGCTTGGGGTTGCAGTGCCCAAAAATTTCTATAATAGTTTCCCCCTAAAGCATGAGGTCGTTAATCTTTTTGATGTCGGGTGAAATGCTTTATCATGAGGATCTGAATTTCTTTCAAGCTGGAAGGAGACCCGTAATAAGATACAATAAAATAAATTATCTTCATAATATTTTCATGATCTAGCTGAGGCGGGCATTCCCATGCTCAGCTTTATAAATTCATTTTTCATGTACATGAGACAGACAATCGTCTGAGTGTAGACTGATGATTTTGGAAGAGCCATCATCCCTTAGATTGGATGATTATCTGTGCAGCAATGATGTACATTTGATGTTTTTATTTTCCTGAATATATATCGCAGCCCGGATGGATGAAACTAGATTCGGGGTCTTCAATCTCGTTCGATCTTCACTCAAAGTACAAGTCGATCCATGTGAGAGATGTTCTAGAATCGAACATGGAAAGACATTGCCTGATTACCAGCCAATGATGTAAGCTGTTAACAGGCACGAGAGGAACAACCGATAATGATAATGATCCTCAAGGTACTGCAGTACAATTCACGTGGTGTGAATAAGGGACTTGGCATCGAACACCACGCAAAATCTTTCGGTCGAAGGCCATTGATGTAAACCTGTCGCCGGAAGTGAGAAACTTGCCATTGAGGCATGCAAGCTTCAAAGTACTGAAAGGGTTGTTCCTAGATCGACTTCTTAGATAATGAGTTGATGTCGACAAGAAGCGATCCGTCATAGGAGGGCCTTAATGAATCCCACACCAATGACACAAAACATAGCAAATGATTTTAATGGAGGTCGAAACGATGTGGTGATACATGGTTCAGGGTGGTGGTCATGAAAGAATGGAGCGTAAATATATTGCAGTACGTGAGACACAGGTGAATTCTCTGAGCGACTTCTCTTGAACATATCGGTGAAACTGACATGATGGATTGGTAGCATTAACCCCAAATGTGGATGGTGTGATGGAGCCATGGTGATGTGACTAGTGAATGGAACAACCCAACCCGACTTGGATGCGGAGTGAAAGTGTCATGTTTAAGAGCGACTTGCTACCAACAAAGTTTCTTCAAGTTTTCTTCCCAATTTTTCCCCAGTCATTGCTGACCAGTACCTCTTTATTTTTGTCAAGCTTGAGGAGGATAACATATGCTTGTTCTATAATTTTACCTTCGGGAAAACCCATCGCTATGTTTTAACGAGCCTAGCGATAGTGAAACTCGTTCTTGTCTGTTATGGACAAGTTTGTCGCTATTAGGTTTTAACGAGTTTAACGACAAAGATAACTCGGTCCTTTTCAATTTTAGATAGTCTTAAAAGGGACGTAAAGGAAACTCCAAAAATCCTTTTTCGTCATCTAATCCCTTAAGTCCGAAAAAGTATAAAACAATACAGAAGGGATGAATTTTCGGTACTTTTAACGAGCCGAACAAAACAAGTGCTCGATATTTTTATGTAATAATCCCTCAGGTCCAAAAAGATTAAAATATAAAGGAGGGATATCATTTCCGGTCACTTTAACGAGTTGGAGAGGCCAATGGTTCGGCAATCTTTTCATATTTTACGAGTCAGTTGAAAAGAGCTTAAAGGAGACTCGTCTTTGAGGAACGAGTGATAAATTCAGGTAGCAGCTGATTCCAGGTAAGGTTTGGAATTTTCCAATCATGGCAGTGTCACAAGGATGGCTAACAAGATCACTCTTCACAGCTGTTCCTCAAAAGGGGTAAACAATCAAGTGGAGGTGAATGATCGGGCAATACAAAGTGGAGGTGATGATGAGAACACGACCAAGGCTTCAAAGGCTAAAGTACTACATTCACGATGGTTATTTACCAGAAATTGGTTCATTTTTTAATGAGCTTAAACGCTGGGGGAAACATTTGCTCATTGCTTATGTTTATTTTTTAACGAGCATGAAGTCCGCGTTAAAACTGCTCGATCCAGTCGTATAATAAGAATGTCTCATCTAAAAACGACATTTTTTCAAAGCTTTGCCCCACATCCTTTCTTTATGCAAGTTAGGAAACGACCAATCCAAAAAAAAAGATAAATGGTCGCTCTTTGCTTGCATGCCAAAAGGTTTGCATGCCCCCAGGTATAGTGAAATAGAGTTTCGAGGTTACCCCTCAATTTCCAGACAAAACATTTGTTTTATCGGGAAAGGCCTACCTTTTTCAGGTTACCAAAGATTGTTCTATTCGTACCACAAACAAAACACTTCTTCGGCGATGTCTACCAAAATAGACAAAGGTGAGTGGCGCAGATGCCTCCACTCACATAACTTTGATGAGGGAATCTTATTCCAGTCTAACCCCCTTTTCCTAGACGGACAGGAGTGTCAGATTAGTCAGATATCCTTCGCAGAAACCTACCCTATACCTGAAGTTTTCCTGTCGAAACAGGCCAGGGTGCATGCCCCCTAGGTTTCAGTCATGTCCCCCGAATCACTCGCGCTCATCAGGTGGATGGACTGGGGATTGACGAGACATTCCTTGCATGAAAATACCATTCAGGGATGGTATATGACTATTTGCTATGCGTGAACCGGGGAATGAAAGCTGGTATACGAGCTTGACCACTCTTCCTTCGTGCGGAAAACACATTACTCTAAAGAGTGAGGAGACAATGGCTCCCATGCAATAAATATAGTCTCGTCCAAGGAGTATATTATAATCCAGGGGTCCTTGGACTACCATTACGTTCATTTGAATGGTTTTCCCTCTCAATGTTATGGGCACATCAGGAAGGATCCCTAACGGTCGACTGGTTCCTTTGTCAAAGCTTGTTAGATTTCTCATTTCAGGCAAAAGCGATGGCGAACCAAGCGCTTTCCAAGCAGTTGAGGAAATGATACTCATATAAGCCCCTTCATCTATGATGGTACCGGCCATGACCATTCTATATATTTGAGCAATGATTCGAAATGGTACACTAGCCGGTAAACGGGGTCTGCCTAGTAGATTCCAGTCAAAGGAAACAACTAGTTTGCTTGGAGGTGGGACCGAATAGAAGGTCGGGTACGAGTCCGATGAACTTCCTTCCTACAGTAAAGGAACGGGTAAACTTCCCCCATGTTCATTGGAGTCTGTGCTTACGAAAAGAATTTGGACGGTGTCATCCTTGTTCTCTTCGGTGACTGTATCATCTGAAGATGGAATCTCTGAAGGCAAGACCGGGTCAACTGCCGCCTTGACCTTTTGACTTTCGTCTGGTATGGATTCAGATGGTTTTTATTCAGTGATAGATGCTTCGGTCGACCAAAAGGGCGGGTCAGCCAGATTTTCAACTAGTGACGGACTCGACAAGAGTTTCTTATATCCAGGAGGGAGCCGTAACGGTGAAACCGGACGGTCGTCCAAAACTCTTTTAGCCTCATCTAAGAAGGTACAACGATGGACAGTGTGATTGCCTTCACACAGTTTACAAGGAAATTTGCATTTTCCTTTTTGTCCAAGGGCTTCACTTTCACTAGTTGACGGTGTACTTTCAACATGATCATCAGAGGTTGACGACACTGGATTGTGCAAACGAGGAGACCAGTCCCTTAAGATCCGAGGGATGCAAGGACAATCTCGATGATAGTGGTCTCCTTTGCAAATGACGCATGGCGATTTAGGCCTAGTCGGTGCAGTGTGTGGATTTTTGCTAGACGATGCTTGGTTTCCCCTTTTCGCCTTTGGCTCCTTCTTCTTCTTCTCTTTCTTCTTCTTTTCCTTCTTCTTCTCAGGTACTTGATGTTTGGCCTTACCAGCTTCATCAAGTGAAGAGGAAGGAGGAGAGGAAGAATTGGACGAAGTAGAGGGTTGGGGGGTAACTCTGGTATTGTTTAGTTGCTGACTCGATTGTTCAGGAATCATGGTGTTCTGAATGACGAAGGTTGAGAAAAGCCATACAGGCAAGCTGATTGTCAATCCTGGAAGAGACAATGTGGCCATATGGGGTGCACCAACATCTCCCCAAGAGGAGAAGGGACTAGGATTTCCTCCAAGGGGAACTCCTTGGTTGGTGGACTCCATTTTCCTCAACCTAAGACCAATGTAGGAAAGGTGATAATTATTCCCTTTAAAATAAATTTTAGACGCTTTGACACAACTTGTTTTTCAATTTTTAAGAGTCGAGAAAAAATAAAAGATGACTCTAGTCGCCTTCGATTTTTAATGAGCCTGAAGTGACAAGTGCTCAGATGGACCTTTTCCGTTAAGGAGTCTAAAAAGGAACGAAAGGGAATGCTCTAGAAATCTAGACAGAGGGATTACCAAACCAATCGCAAAACTGCAAAATACTTTTTACGGTACGACAGTCAATCTTCCCGAATGCCGTGTTCAGTGCATTGCGATCGATAGGGCGACAGACACGGCTTCCTATGGATAAAGGATTAAGCCTATTGTGGTCTCCCAAAATATACTCGACGGTACGTGGGAGCACAAGTCCGTACTGGCACTTATCGTCTCAAAGTGGAGGAATCACCCAACCAACAGTGAAAGCAACAGTTACCAAGCTTTACGACGCCGGAATACGTCTCTAGCCTAGACTTCTAGATGTTGTGCGTTAGGTTCCAAAGCGTTTTTAGATTCATTAAATTTATTTTATAGTTGATCTTGCTTAAGAAATTTGCCTTTCAGGTTCACCGCGTGATGTAGATGTACAATTCCTAAAATGAAATCTAAGATGATAAACAGTTGTTTAGTCTTGTTTTTGCAAATGAAAATCCTAGCTACTAAGGAAAGAGAGATGGCATTCTTTCAACAAAGAGAAAAGGGCACACACTATATGCACTGTCCTAAATCAAACCAACAAACAGTCTAAATGCAAATGCACATGTATGTATTTGTTTTCAGCCTTGTTAATGTGTAAATGATAAAAAGAAAGCTAAGCGCAAATCTGAATTATTTTTCAAAGCGGCAATTACTAACAAGTTTCTTTTCAAGACAAAATGAGGACAATGACAACACTTTGCGATTTGGAATTGAAAACTTTCTTTCGACACTAGAAAAACTACTAATTCAGATCAAATACAAGAGTAACAAGGTAATCGACTATCAAGAACAATCAGATTCTCTTCTATGATGGAAAACGACACTTGCGACACTTTCAAATCAAGAAACGACAGTACAATTACGTTACTTCTTTGTAAAGGAGAACTGAAAATGACTGAAAAAGTACATAAAAACATTTATAGTTCTTTGCACAATGGAGGTGGAATAACAGTAAGGAAAGGGGGTTCAAACAGAGGTGTATTGACTACAGGCAGCAAAACTCCTGAATAGATCTGAAAAGAGTGAACATAGAAACCAAAATTTAGGAACAAGGCCTTGTTTGATCAGCGCACCTGTAACACAGTGAAATTGAAATGCAACGCACCTACTACACTCGGGAAGTGCGCTGCATTTGAAGTTCACAGAACAGACAGTGCGCTGGACCAGGGACGAGACTTTGATTGGGTTCCGGGTCACAGTTTGCAGTTCAGTTCAGGGATTTTGGCCGAGCAAGTGGTAATCAGTAAATCAATCATAAGGGTAGATCTAAGGAGGTTACTAGAGCCACCACAAGGGAAATTAGAGAGCTTGTAAATCAATTGTTTAATTCATAAACAAAACCCGGAGATTGACTGAAGCAACGTTGATCTACTTTGCACTTGCATAGCAAATGCAGTTCGAAGGCTAGCTGGCTTGACTTCAGGCTCCGTCTGTAAGTTTATAAAGTAAGGAAATGTAGATGAACAAACAATCTACTCGCTCCCCAGTGGAGTCGCCATTTTGTTACCGGGAATAGTGTCTATACAGAACTGCTAATCCCACTAAGGCTAGTAGCTACCTTAGAAACAAACAAACTTAAAACTACTTTCGTTTTCCTTTATGAAAGATAGATGAGAGAAGGATAAAGGAGACCAACCTCTAGCTTGCGCTTGGTTCCTTGTTCAATTCCTTTGTCTTCTGATAGTCCTTTGCTACTTGCTTCCTTGTATACCCAGCTTCACAGAGTACCTGTAGAATCAAAGCAGCATAACACTATACGAGAACATAGATCTATTATCATAAGAAATATAGGATCAGATGTATATTAACCATACAAATGCATAAAACATAAATCATACAAGAGTATGGAGGAAAACTTGAATAGTTTTATTGATAATCAAGAAAGAGCGAAGAGAATTACAACCAAATTTTCTGACCTAGCATCATCCTCTCAGCAAGAAGCCCTTCTTCACCTCATGAAAAGCTTAAATCACCCAACACTATGATATTGCACCAATAAACCAGCAACACTTCCTTACAAGATACAAAATTCCAACCTCTAGATCTTTGGATGAGGGATCTATATATAGATGTCTGCAAGGGAGGTGAGTCAGCTTTTGAGATTTGATTAGTGTCTCCCCTCTGATAGTTCTTGATTCCACTTGGAGATTGATGATCTCTTACTCATCCATGGTCGAATTCAGAGAGGCAAGTGTCATAGGAGAAGTTTATGGAAGATTCCATGCTTCTCCACCTCGCAGATTGACCCTGCCATTTGTCCCTTCTCTCCCATCGCATCCCATGGAAGGGCTTTTTGACATGCAACACACCTACTGTGTGTATTTAGGTGGGATGCAACACACGTTTCCTATGGAGCAGGTGAAATGGTCCAGTTTTGACCAGTTCTGAGTGGTTTTTCATGGAGAACTTCTGGGAGATGCTGTAATCAGTTGGCCTTGTTCTTTTAGGGGGTGGAACAACACCTTTAGGGACTTAGGAGCCCTTGGTTTATGGACATTTATGCTTGGGGTTGCAGTGCCCAAAAATTTCTATAACACCCCATCGCAAATCCCAGCTAAAGAATTACTCCCCGCCTTGCGAACTCCGATTGCGATATGCGATGGGAAGTCCAAAGATGACGCAATATATGCCATAATCTATTGCCATATCACATCCGCCCTCATTGCAAGTCCCGTCCGACTCATACAACCTCTGCCATTGCGATTGCCGATATCCGATGGGAGTCGAGACCCGATGCAATATTATCTATGGTTTATTTTCACATCGCATCTGGCCCCTATCGCATTCCTTTGCAGTGGGCCTACCCTCTCCTAACTCCGATTACGATATGTGATTTGAACCTAGACCCCATGTCATTATCCGCCCGAATTGATATTTTTCAAGTCTGCCATAAATTGATTTGCGAAGGATTTCTTTGTTAAATCGATTTTACAATTTAAATGAAGAATTAACCCAAACCATGATTTAAACGACAAATCCCAATAAATCTCAGTTTTAACTCATAATCCCGCATAACGAAAAAATGACCACTGTTCATTTTTGCACCATATTTCAAAAATAAATTGTTTTGCCGTTTTAATGCAAAAAACACCATTTTGACTCTGTTTCGCCCTTTTACACAGTCAAGCCTCCATAAGCTTCTGCGACCAAATAAAACCATCGTTTTTCCTTCCAATACACCCTGGATTCCTTCCAACATCCTTTCAAGCCAAATAAAGCCATTCAAGACCTTCTCTGTCACCTGTATTTTCTTAACGATTTCTGTGTTTTGCAGGAGAAACTCTAGTTCCAGGTTTATAAAGAAAAATCCTGCATAATAGTTTGAAGACAAATATGAAGATTTTACTATTGAAAAACACAGTAAAAACCTGAAGCATAGTAAAGGTTACTCAACTGCGTCAAAGCATATTAAACAAAGCTTAAATAATATCAGATAAAAGATTAAATGAAGTAATCGCCCACCGTGAAGGATACAAACAATCAAAGCAGCATAAAAGGCAAAATATCATACAACAAAGACAACACATCCTCAATAAAGGGGACAACAAGAAGCAGTTCAAACATCTTGTAGAAATTTTGAATAATACGACACTTATTCACAGAGATTATCCTGATTATACACTATTGCGGAATGCATGCATAATACATAACCTCCTCTATGTTGATCATCAATTTAGCAGCATTAAAAACAATAAAACATCTATCGCATGCACACATTAACACAGTATGTAACCCGGGGAAAGCTTACAGCTGAAAACCCCACACTATCTGTATATTATAATTATTGAGAACACGTAACAATACATAGTACAATACTCCTCACAAGTACTCAGTACTATCTCCACTTGTTACACACAAAACTAGCTTAGATCTGAATCAATCACAGGTTCAAATCTCCTCCACTGCTTTGCCTGCCTCCATTGCACAATCCTGCATGAGAATAATGATGAATGGTTGAAACAAACTTGTATTTCCTTTGGCTGAACCATGCAATCCTCATTGGCATTACTCAATCCATTGATTGTGCAAGATCTCATGCACAACTATAGTCACAACTGATAGCAATCTCAACCTCTAACACCTGTCTCCACTGAACTATCCATGCACTGAGTTAACTGATGTATTCTTTAGTTGCTTTATGAGTTAATAATTAGTGAATTAATTAACAATTAATTCACATCACTCATCACTAGTGTATTCTGCAGTTAGACTAAATACAACTAGTTCAACCAAGTCAAACTAAACACAACTCCATCAACTCCACAATCAACTTCACTAAAACTCAACCACTTGAGTTCTAACTAAAGTCCACCATGCAATAGCTCAACTAACCCACAAGAAAAGTGTATTTCCTTCTGACAGCTGCATGTGCCGCATCTGTAGCTCAAGCTGAAGTGCTCCAAGAGGATAAGATAATGTTTATATTCCAAATATTATTATGAGCTAATAATATTCGACTGTTCTATTTTTAGCCTGGCAGTCTAAAAATAGACTCCGCCCATATGTCTAAAAATAGAAGTCCATATATTTTTACCAACATGACCAATCATCCACAAATAGCATCCTGCAACTCATAGACCATGATCCATATGTCTAAAAATAGACATAGTCTAAAAATAGACTTTGCGCCAAAAATAGCTCGCGGGCCCACTTAGTGAAGGCGACTTCTTTTCACTAAGCTCCATCATCTTGTTGCATTTTCAACACTCCCTCTCAACAAGATATGTATTATCTGCAACCCCTATCTTGCAACTCTAGAATGTTCTGCATGCAACACATTTTCCCGATCCACTTGCTCCAACAACACTTGGAACAAAAAGACACTCCCAACTGACCACTCTGTTGGGCTAGGAACATACTCTAATGCTGAAGCTCTACCTGCTGTTGCCAAGTACTCCCTCTCTGACATCTGTGCTACTGCAACATCTCCATGCATCTCACACCATTGCACACTTCTCTGTGCCACCTAGCACTGTGCAAAACACTTGTGCCTCTCACATTGCTGCAACCTGCTAGCTATGCGTTGTCCTGGGATTCCCTACACTGTCGCTCTCTTTGCCGCTCCATCCGCATCTGTCTCTACCCAACCAGTCAGTTCCTGCTACTCCACATCGGGGCTCCCGTCGCAACGTCTCATCCAAGAGGTTGGGTACCTCAAGGATCCTACCCCTCCTCCTTGGGACGATCAATCCACATCACCCCACCTCCTACCTGGAGGTATGGCTGGATGCGATCCCTCTGCCCACTTGGCTCGAAGTTTCCCCCTACTGGAGGTCTCTGCATGAGTAGATGTCTCTACTCGATCTACTCTCAGCTTCCCTTATTGTGGTTGCTCCACAACCTCCAAAAGCTGTTGCACCGATCGTGGCTCCTCCACAATCGTCTGAGACTTCTTCTGGCTCTGCATGTTGAGAGGTAATATACACTCCCTCTCAACCACCAAGTCTCCATCAGTTGCCTCGCTGCTCAAGGCTTTGCATGCATCTTGAACCTCAAGAGCATACAGGTTCTTGACCCGTGAACCAATCTGCTTCACCTGTCTAGTGATGATGTGTCTAAGGAAAACCTTTCCCTTACTGAAGACTACATCATAGCCTCTGTCTTCCAGCATCGTGATCGACACCAAGTTTCTCTCCTGTCCTGGTACATACTTGACATCGGTTAAGGTAAGGCGAGCTCCATGCTTCCTCTAAAAAATAACCGTGCCTACACCTGAGACATTATACTTCTCATCATTACCCATCGCTATGAATATCTGGAGATCTTTCTCCTCCAAAGTACTGAACAAACTCTTGTCACCGATCATGTGGAAAGAAGCTCCACTGTCAAGAAACCAACCACTTCCCACCATGGATGAAACCATGCATGCGAAGAGTGTGAAATCCAACTCAAACTGTGAAGCAAGTGCCTCACCTTCAGATCCTTCCCCGGATCCCTTCTTGGATTTCCTCCGTGGAAAATTTGCAGCAGAATGGCCCAACTCATGACAACGAAAGCATCACACTTTCGATTTGTCAACCTTCTTCCCATCATTGGAAGAACTAAATTCAGAAAGAGAACCCTTCTCCTGCCCCTTCTTTTCTTTGGCAGCCAAAGCGCAATTTTCTTCATCAGATGCCTTTGATGAAGATCCGTCCCTGGTATTCCGCTTGATCTCCTCTTGCACAAGATCCGACCAAAGTCTCTCCCATCCTGGCAATTCTCTCGACCATTGACAGAGTCTTGATAGGAATTCCAACTCTTCGGAAGACCAAGGAGAGCCAAGCTCACCAAGTCCTCATCATCGACAGTCACCCCCACACTTCCCACCTCATCCCGGCATTGGGTGAACTTCGTGAGATACTTGGGCATACTATCTCCATTCTCACACTTAATGTTTCTGAGTTTATCCTTGAGCTCCAACTTCCTCTGGTCGCTCTTGCTTTGGAATAGATCTGTCAACGCTTTCCACATCAAGTATGGAGAAGCCTTTCCATGCAGGCTGGATACAATGTGATCCTTCATGCCCTCCAACAGAATCCTTCGACACTTTGCTGTCTTCTTTTGCCAAGCCTCAACGTGAGCAGCATCAGTAGGCTTTGGGACCTCAGCCTCTATGAACTCCTTCAACTCATTGTCATCTAACACCGCCTCCATCTTGTCTTTCCATGCAATATAATTCGAGCTGCCTTCAAGGGCATACTCCAATCGCAATCTGTTGAAAGACATTTCAACTTTGACACCAATAAAACCCTACTGCAAATTTGAATTCCACTAGCTCAAAACTCAACCGCTTCTGATCTAAAATTCGTGAGAACAAGGTATTTCTCATACAGAGATTCACTGTATGGGATTTTACCGGATATCTCACCTTCCAAAAGAAGGATGAATCCAGAGGCTACCTGGCCTGATTACAGACTCTACCTGAAGAAATAAAATGTAATCACTTTCTGAATAATAGATCTAATGATCAACTTTGCTCTGATACCATGTATAAATTTTGAATAATATGACACTTATTCACAGATATTATCTTGATTATACACTAGTGCGGAATGCATGCATAATACATAACCTCCTCTACGTTGATCATCAATTTAGCGGCATTAAAAACAATGAAACATCAATCGCATGCACACATTAACATAGTATGTAACCCGGGGAAAGCTTACAGCTGAAAACCCCACACTATCTGTATATTATAATGATTGAGAACATGTAAAAATAGATAGTACAATACTCCTCACAAGTACTCAGTACTATCTCCACCTGTTACACACAAAACTAGCTCAGATCTGAATCAATCACAGGTTCAAATCTCCTCCACTGCTTTGCCTGCCTCCACTGCTCAATCCTGCATGAGAATAATGATGAATGGCTGAACCCAACTCATATTTCCTTTGGCTAAACCACACAATCCTCATTGGCATTACTCAATCCATTGATTGTGCAAGATCTCATGCACAACTATAGTCACAACGGATAGCAATCTCAACCTATAACACCTGTCTCCACTAAACTGTCCATGCAATGAGTTAACTGATGTATTCTTTAGTTGCTTTATGAGTTAATAATTAGTGAATTAATTAATAGTTAATTCACATCACTCATCACTAGTGTATTCTACAGTTAGACTAAATACAACTAGTTCAACCAAGTCAAACTGAACACAACTCCATCAACTCCACAATCAACTCCACTAAAACTCAACCACTTGTGTTCTAACTGAAGTCCACCATGAAATAGCTCAACTGACCCACAAGAAAAGTGTGTCTCCTTCTGACAACTACATGTGCTACATCTGTAGCTCAAACTGAAGTGCTCCAAGAGGATAAGAAAATGTTTATAGTCCAAATATTATTATGAGCTAATAATATTTGACTGTTCTATTTTTAGCCTGACAGTCTAAAAATAGACTCCGCCCATATGTCTAAAAATAGAAGTCCATCTATTTTTACCAACATGACCAATCATCCAAAAATCGCATCCTGCAACTCATAGACCATGATCCATATGTCTAAAAATAGACATAGTCTAAAAATAGACTTTGCGCCAAAAATAGCCTGTGGGCCCACTTAGTGAAGGCGACTTCTTTTCACTAAGCTCCATCATATTTTTGCATTTTCAACACTCCCTCTCAACAAGATATGAATTATCTGCAACCCCTATCTTGCAACTCTAGAATGTTCTGCATGCAACACATTTTCCCGGTCCACTTGCTCCAACAACACTTAGAACAAAAAAGCACTCCCAACTGACCACTCTGTTGGGCTAGGAACATACTCTGATGCTGAAGCTCTACCTGCTGCTAACAAGTGCTCCCTCTCTGACATCTGCGCTACTGCAATATCTCCATGCATCTCGCACCATTGCACACTTCTCTGTGCCACATAGCACTGTGCAAACACTTGTGCCTCTTGCATTGCTGCAGCCTGCTAGCTATGCGTTGTCGTGGGATTCCCTACACTGTCGCTCTCTCTACCGTTCCATCCGCATCTGTCTCTACCTAATCAGCCAGTTCCTGCTACTCCACATCGGGGCTCCTGTAGCAAGGTCTCATCTAAGAGGTTGGGTACTTCAAGTATTCTGCCCCTCCTCCTTGGGATGATCAATCCACACATCTGCCCCTATCTTCTTGCAGTAAAGATCTTTAATTTCCTAGAATAAATATTAATTAGTTTAGGGATATTTTCATAGTCTCATTATTGTATAAATAACTCTTTTCTCGAGTTGTAAAAGGGTTCATTTTTCGTGGTTTATTGCTCACTGCTTGTTAAGTCGTGACTATCCGTTCCATTTTGAACCTGGTTGCACCTTTGAAGGAAGCTTTTCTGGACACTTGATGTACTCAGTTTTTCTAGAACCTTAATAGAAAGTAGAGGATTCTGAATTTGGTCTTACATAGTTTGTGCTATCATGTAATTTTTTCCAGTTATCATCATTATGTTTTCTTCATATGCTTATGACTTATATAGATATCTAGGTAGGAACAATTGTGTCACAATTTATTCCTATAAGCTCATGAAGTGATCATTTATTAAGAGAATGGATTAATGGACTACCTGTTTAGCTAATCCCTTCTAATCAATAAATCATCAACATCTTTTGTAAGCTTAAGTATACTACCTTGAATCTTTTGAACGTAGTTTAGAAGGTTTTCATACTTATGATTGTTCTGTTTTAGAGTCTGGAAACTGTGATAATCATATTACTTTTTGTTTTCCACTCACCACTATTTGATCTATATCACTATGTAAAGCTTTATAGTAGCCCTTTGCAGATATATTAATATTATCCAAAGGATTAAGTATTTCAATTCTAAATCTGTCTTCTTTCATTGGTCTTCCAAAAACAAAAACCAAAAACCCTAAAACAATTATTTTAGATGCTCTGGTATTGGTAGCTGACCTACTACTATCTCAGAGGAACAACATCAGACTGGCGTTGTTGTCGGGGATTCGAATTTCTTTAAAGCTTCCCTTGGGACAACGATATTCATTCATTCTATTCCTTTAAAGGTGATTAAAGGGTTTAGAAAGGTTAAAATCATTCACCGAGGCGACTCCACATTCCCAAGCTGGCACCTTTCAAACGTACCAGATCTCGTTTAGAAGCTGACATAGTTAGTCCTTTGCTAGATCCTGAAAGGCTTCTGAGAAAGGCTAGTTCTAAAAGGGGACAAACCATCTTCTTCTTCCTCTTCAGTCCTATGGTCTAAGGAATTAGAATTATTCGATCCCTATAGTAATATCCCATCTGATCCTGATTGTTCCCATTTATCACCTAGGGTTTCTGAACTTCTAGATGGAGGAGTTGATTTTAAATCAGCCTACCTTATTCACTCATTAGAATCTCATCTGATACCCACATTACCACCAGGATCACCTAAAACAGAATCTGATTTGGGTGTTGATCTACCAGAATATAAACCCACAGATTTTATATCCCCTACCACCTATCCATTTCCTTCCATTTTTGACCAATCCGGAGCTTCTGAACTACTTGAGGAGACCTTTTCTATATATACCAATCCTCTTTTTGAAACAAAAGAAGGTATTCCTTTACAGGTCCCAAAGTTAGTTCTTAAGACTCCTTTGAAGTATTTTAGGATATCTCCTCCTCCTCCTCCTTCAACTCCAACTAGTTCATCAATCCCTGAATCACCATCTTCTTCCTCTATTTCTTCTTCATCCTCTACATCCACACAAACACTCCATACTCCACCTAGAAAACCTCATACACCTCAAGCACCTCATACACCACCTACTGTCATGGCTTTCTGACCTATTGTACAGGCTAGATATGTTGCCTTAGTTTTACCTAATAACCTTGATGCATTCCCAGCTGGATACATAAAATACCTTCCCAAGTATAATGGAGAAATCAGTCCCTCAGCTGAGGACCATCTTCAAGCTTTCCTTAAATTTGCAGACAACATGAATATTGAACAAGAAAACATTTATATAAGATTGTTTGTATAGTCACTTGAAGGAAATGTGAGGATTTGGTGTAGGTAGTTACCAGCAGCTTCCATTAGGAATTGGGAAGAGCTTACAACCATATTCAAAAATCAATGGGGTGTGAAAAATGATCCTCTTTACTTTCTAACAGAATTTGAAGAGCTTAAAAGGAACTTCAGTGAACCAGTATCAGACTTTATCAAAAGATTCAATAAACTCTATCACAAAATGCATGCTGATTGTAAGCCCCCTGTAGTAGCAACTAAGTCTACCTTTTCTAAAGATTTCGATGATGACTTCATTGTTATGCTATGAGAGAGAACTTCAAGAACTCTTGAAGATATGCAAACAAACACTATAGAAGTAGAAGAAAATAGGGCAGCCTCAACTTCTTTAAAACTTAAGGAAGAAAAGGCCCAAAGAAAACTCAAAACTGTTCAAGAAGCCTCTAGTTCCTCTAAGACTAAATCAGAAGACTCAAAAATAGATGAATAACATCTCTTCGTAGAAACCTATAAAATAGGATTTCAAAGATTGAGACCCAACCTAGAACAATACAACAAACAGTTACTAGGCTCCAAAACAAAAATCGAGGTCAGTATAAAAGAAATCCACCACTACAAATTCTTCAGAGACCTAACAATGCTCAAAAAGTACCTACTCCTCTATTGATAGATGACCAACAACCTGATGATAATAATATGACAATTACTAAAGACATTAATAGTATGGACTCTTCTTCCAATCAAACAGTCATCGCTCCTCTCTCACAACAAAATCATATTCAAGAAGATCAGGAAACTTCATAGGTCTCTAAATATCACACTTTCTCTGAATTTTTAATTGCAGAATTAAACAAAAGGTATGATCTTAGGCCTAGGCCTGGTCCCGGGAGACCTCCAAAGGAAACTCCAATACCACATACTAAAACTGATGAAACTCAAACAACTCTTATTCAGCCCTTAGATTAGTCAATTGATACTACCCAAGAAGGTAAAAACATTTTGACTACATTTAATGTTGAAAAAGAATTAGAGAGGGTTAAGATCCCAATTCCACTCTCAGAAATTTCTAAAAACCCTGGTTACAAAACCCAAGTCACAAAATGGATTCAAAATACCTCGGTTGATGTTGAAGGTGATGTCATAAGTCTGCAAGATGAAAAATCAACAGTAGTTTTCGGTCCTAATTCAGACATGATAGATGAGATAGTGCCTCCTTTCTATGTAACTCTTAAAACAAATGACTCCATGTTGTATAATTGTATGCTCGATTCAGGAGCATCACACAACCTTATGCCAAAATCTATCATGGACCATTTGAAACTCGACATCACTAAATCCTACCATGACCTAAACACCTTTGATTCTAAAAGGGTGCTTTGTTTGGGATTGTTCAAGGATCTAGTGGTTACCCTTGCCCAAATTCCAGTGAAAAGCGTAGTACTTGATATTGTTGTCACAAATATCCCTCCTAAGTTTGGAATGATCCTTTCTAGGTCTTGCTGTGACAAATTAGGGGGAACTCTACAGATGGATATGTCATATGCTACTATTCCTATTTATGGAGGAGAGCAATTAAGATTATATAGAGAGGTAAGATTTGTACATACTGTTTGTAAAACTTACCAGCCTAGGAACCATCCAATTTATGTAATAGATCAAGACATTGATTGTTTTCAACTCACCTCAGGCCAACATAAAAATCAATTCAAAATTGAAGAGGTAGTTGAAAGTCCTGAACCAAACCAAACTGATATTTGGAAACTATTCTTTGATGGCTCTTGCACGAAAGATGGGGCAGGAGCTGGGGTAGTGTTAATTTCACCTAAAAAAGAAAATATAACCAAATCATGTAAATTAGACTTCGAAGTTACAAATAATGTGGCTGAGTATGAAGCTTTCCTTTTAGGATTGCAATTAGCCAAAAGCTTAAAAGTTTAAAACTTAAGTGTTTTTACTGATTCAGAACTTATTGTTAAGCAAGTAAAAAATGTTTGCTAGACCAAGCACCCAAGACTTAGGTCTTACCGAAATGAAATATGGGATTCAGTTGAAGACCTCTTTGACGCTTTTAATTTTACTCATATTCCTAGAGATCAGAATATTCACGCCTTAGATGCCTCTGATAGCGCTTTTAAAATTCCTGATCATACTGATGTGCGCTACTAAATACAAGTCAAATATAGGCCATCTATCCTAGATAATCTGAAACATTGGCAAATATTCGAAGATGATGAACAACTGAAATTATTTCTCCAGGTAATAGATGATTTTTCATTTCTGCAAATTGATGATGATAGAACTGAAATGAATGAAAATGCAGAAGGAAATGATACTTTAGATTTTAAAACCAAAATTGCTGATCACGACATTATTCAGTTATCTAATAATTTTATTCCAAAGGACTCATTCCTTTATAAAAATTATTTGCTCAAAATGATGTTATCCGAAACCTGCAGTCTATTTCTTCAAAAGATGACATAGAAGAGATTAACATTGGAACTGATGAAGATATCAAAAACATCAAAATATGTGCATCTCTAGACCCTGAAATCAAAACTCAGTATCTTAAGTTATTGCAAACTTATAAGGACATTTTTGCTTGGACTTATGCTGATTTAAAGACGTACGATACTTCATTAATACAACATAAGATTCCTTTGAGCCAGAGGCAAAACCTTATCAACAAAAACTTAGAAGGATAAATCCAGCCCTTCTACCAACTGCAGAAAGGGAGATTAAGAAAATGCTAGATGCCCTGATCATTCTCCCTCTTAGATATTCTGATTGGGTTGCAAATCTAGTTGTTGTTAGAAAGAAAAATGGAGAAATAAGACTCTTCGTGGATTTTAGAAATTTGATCAAGGCATCATTAAAAGATAATTATCCTTTGCCCAAAATGGGTCAGTTAGTTCAAATGGTTTCAGGAGCACAAAGATTTTCTATGCTTGATGGTTTTTTATGTTATAATCAGGTGAACGTTGATACAACAGACAGAGAAAAGACAAACTTTCCTACACCATGGGGTACATTTATGTATGCTACGATTCCATTTGGCTTAACAAATGTTGGAGTGACATTTCAGAGAGCTATGGACATAACATTTATGGGTCAGGTAAACAAATTTGTGGTTATTTATCTTGATGACATAATTGTTTTTTCTAAATCTGATCAAAAACATCTAAAGCACTTGATGAAGGTTTTTGACAGGTGTAGAAAATTTGGAATATCATTGAACCCTAAGAAGTCCTTGTTTCCTGTCAAAGAAGGAAAACTGTTGGGCCATATAATTTCAAAGGAAGGAGTAGTAATTGACCCCAAACAAGTATCTGCCATTGAAACATTGAACTTACCTAGAAACAAGAAGGAGATTCAAGATTTTCTAGGCAAGATTAATTTTTTAAGAAAGTTTATTCCAAATTATGCAGAGATTGTAAAAGATATAACTGACATGCTCCGAAAGAACCATGAAGACAAATGGACTCCCTCTTTTAGGCATGCATTTTGAGCAAATAAAAAGGGTTGTCTTTGAAGCTCCCACCTTAGCCAACCCTGATTATACTAAGCCATTCAGTATTTTCTCTTTTGCCTCTGAAACAACCCTTGCTGTTGTTTTATTACAGAAAAATGAAGATTCCCATGACCAACCCATAGCCTTTTTCAGCGAGGTTATGAGAGATGCTGAGCTTAAGTATGACATCATTGAGAAGCAAGCCTATGCCCTTATTCAAGCCCTAAAATCATTCAGAATGTATGTCCTACATTCACCTAATACTGCTTATGACCCTAATAGTGCTGTGAAAATTGTCTTAACCCAACCAGACACTGGTAGGAAAAGAGGTAGATGGATCACTCAAATTCTGGGGTTTGATCTAACTATCAAGACTACCAAGCTAGTAAAAGGTCAAGGATTAGCTAAGCTGAATTCAACTGCGAAGTACTTGGAATCAATTCTATTTTAGAAATACAAGGGAAGAATACACAAGAACCTTCTGTCCTTGCAGAAGGGGAGAATCCACAAGAACCTTCCCTTCATCCTAGAGGGGAGAATCCACAAGAACCTCTACCTTCAGAGCAGATCAGTCCTATACACATTGATGAAAAATTCTTATTTTCAAACTAGTATCAAGATATTGTAAATTTCTTGATCAATTTTGAGTGTCCAACATCATTCTCCAAAACCCATTGTAAAATCCTTAAGTTAAAATCAGTCAAGTACTGCATTATAAATGCAAATTTATACTGGAAAGATCCACTCAATATTTTGTTATTATGTTTAACAGAATCAGAAACTGAAGGAATCATTGATCAGTTTCATACAAGATTTTGTGGGGGACATTATGCTTCAAGAGCAACAACATACAAGATTCTGAGGGGAGGATTTTATTGGCCCACATTGTTCTTACAAGTAGGGGCAAAAGTCAGAGGCCGTGTTCCTTGTCAAATGTTTGCTGGTAAACAAAAATTAGCAGCTCTTCCACTTGTTCCGTCAATAGCTTCAACACCTTTTTCTCAATGGGGATTAGATTTTGTTGGAGAGATTCACCCCACTTCAAGTAATCAGCATAGTGGATCCTTACTGCAACATATTACTTTACTGAATGGGTGGAAGCAATTCCAGTCAGAAATGTTACTGATTCAGTAGTAATTAAGTTTATTGAGGAGAATATCTTATCTATATTTGGTTGCCTAACTCAAATTTAACTGATAATGCTACAAGTTTTTCTAGTGTTAAAATGATTAACTTTTGCCACAAATATCAGATTTTGATACATAATTCAAGTCCATACTACCCTCAAGGTAATGGCCTTGCAGAGTCATCAAACAAGAGTTTGGTAAAAGTAATCAAAAGGACTCTAGCTGATCATAAGAAGAGCTGGGATTCACATTTGATTTATGTAGTATGGGCAAACAGAATTACTCCAAAGAGATCAATTGGAAAATTTCCATTTCAATTAGTTTATGGGAAAGATGCAATATTCCCTACCAATTTGGCCTTCCCTGTTTTAAAATTTCTGTAGGATGCAACAGATGAACCTGATAATTTTTCCAGAAGAATAAATCAGATTATTGAACTTAATGAAAATAGAGATGAAGTTCAATACAAATTGAATAAATATCAGAATAAGATGAAAGTCTTGTTTGACAGGAGAGCCAGGGAAAGGGACTTTAAGGAAGGTGATCTAGTTCTAAGATGGGATGCCAGGAGAGAAGAGAAAGGAAAGCATGGCAAATATGACAATCTATGGTTTGGACCTTTAGCAATTGTTAAAGTAAAGGTAACAACAATTTTGTGCTGCAGAATCTTGAGGGGCTATATTCCACTTATCCTGTAAATGGAAGGTTTCTCAAACATTACATTCAGTACTAAGAATTTGAAATAGTTTTCATTGTAAATACTCTGGTTTCCTTTTACTTTTCAAGATGTTAGTGTGATTTTTCTTACAACAAGGACTCCATAGCCCGAGGAGAAGGCACATGGATCTGTAGGTTCTCTACATTCTACAGGAGAAAGCAGTCCCCAGATGGTGCTAATGTTGTATCATTTTTTGATTTGATAAGATAAAATATTTGAAAAAATGTTAATTTTTTTTTTCCTCAATCAGTCTACTCCTATTATTGATACAAAAAAGTTACAGCAAGGCTGCTGCCTTGAAAAGTATTTCCATGAAGTTGGCATTTTACAAAAATGATCATGATCTCAGTACACAATAGACATCCAGTAGTATTTTGACTTCACATAAAACTCGAAACAACGCTGAACATAAACTAAAACGAAACATCCACAGCTAGACAACGCTAGACATAAACGAAACATTGACTGACAGAGACCTGAAACATGCATTAACGTCGAGACTCAAAAAGGAGTCGAGCTCCTACTTCAGAAACTGCAAAGAGCGGAGACACGGGTAGGATCAGTCGTCCTCAGAGGTGTATGGCTCCTCAATGACCCTGCACCCGAGTTGTAGTGAGTCCTCAGAGTTAGAATGATGAACCGCCGAGCCTGTTGGTTCTCCTCGAGTTGGCGCGCTTGGACCTGCAGGGGCTACAAAATTCACCATAGAGGGACCTCCCATGACCTGGTGTTAGGATATTCCGACACATAGGATATAGTTAAGTTCAACTTGGTCTAGTGTAGAGTTAGGTTAGAGTTAGGTAAAGTGTGTTTCTTTACTGTTGTACATTTTGTAACTTACAATCTGACGGTCACGATATGTAGTGATCCGACAGTTCACTCTCACCTCGGTATTACCGACACTTGATCCGTGGCTTGACACCCGATTGGTCCATGAGTTCTATTTAAAGCGCATGGAGGGTCATTGTTCGGGTAATCCGTGCATGAGAGAAGCTTATGTAAATTTTCATTCTTTGATTAATAAATTTCCTGTAGTACCCACGTTGGGACAGGCCGTGGACTGTTTCCCTCCTTGCACTTTGAGGGTTTTAACCACGTCAAAAATACTGGTGTATTGATTTGAGATCTGGTTGTGAGCGGTGTCCTTTTGGTATTCTTTCTGAGGAACTTACCCTGTAAATTCCTACATGGTATCAAAGCTATTTGAGGGCCGCGTCCGTTGGTGATCCAAATCTGAAGCCGGTAGAACTGCATGCGGCTGTCGTTTCCTAGATCTGCTGTTTCTGACTGCTTTCGGGCCGAGAGGACTGCTCTGTTGCATTCGGAGCATCTGTTCCAGTGAGGAACCCCTTTCGTTTCACGCGAAAAGGCTTCCGGTAGCCCTAGCTGTGTCATTTTTCAGATCGGGAGGTATACAATGTTTTTTTTTTGTAGTTTACTGTTATTTTCTCTCTGCTTATTTCGGTCTCAGTTTATTTAGCCTTTTTTTCTTAACCGGATCTATACCTTTCATTTCTGCGTATGCTCTTTGCCCTGCGACTCTGTGCGATCTGGGCAAATCAGAGATAGAAAGGAAGGATTTTTCTCATGCGTATGCTCTTTTCCCTGCACCTTAGTGTGATCTCGGAAAATCAGAAACATTGAGAAAAATATTTAGTTTTTCGGCTAAAGCTAACCTTGAGATTTTTTTTAAAAAATTTCTAGTTTTTTGGCTAAAGCTAACTTCGAGCCGCAAGGTTCTTTTTTTTTTGCATATTCGTGTTGGGTTTTGTGTTTTGTGTTTTGCAGGGAAAAAGAGCTTTCTCAAGGCAAGCACGCAAACCAAGGCCCCCCCCCCTCTCTCTCTCTCTCTCTCTCTCTCAAATTTTTTGTATAGATCAATTGGTTCAAAGCTATTTTAAGAGAGTAGAGGTCTTGGGTTCAAGTCTCCATTTTGTGGGGGCGGATTTTTTCATTCCCGCACATTCGCGCACTTTGCCGGCAACGTCAACAATTTTTTTTTCAAAAAGCCATAACTTCTTCATTCGGAAGCCTTTTTCAGAGCCGTTTTTTTTAAAACCGCCTATTTTTTCGAGATCTATCCATTGGAACACTTACTTTCAGCATCTTCAGCTTCAGTTTTAAAAAAAAAAAATGGAAAGTCCATGCCAAGTCATTCTTGACAGCACTAACTACTTCCAATGGGTAGCCTACATGGAAGATTTACTTAGAAGTAAAGGTCTCTTCAGAATAGCCACAGACCAAGAGAAGAAACCAAAAGATGAAGACAAGGCGGCAAAATGGGAAAATAAACAAGATCAAGCACGTGGTTTGATAGGGATGTCTATTTCTCCTGATCTTAGATTCCACATTGCAGAACTTGAGACTCCTCATGAAGCATTAGGAAAACTTGCTAAAGTTTTTGGGATTAAAAATGAAATTAGAGCCCATCAACTTGAAAATGAGCTGCTTACTTTGGATCCTAATAATTTTTCTTGCATTGAAGATTTCTTGTCCAAATTCAAGACCCTTAGATATCTCTTGGAAGGTGTTAAAGTTAAGAAAGAAGATGGTAACCTTATTTATTCCATCCTTACTAAGTTGGGACCAGCCTACTCTGTATTTGTTTCCACTTTCCATTCTACAAGGGAAGCTTTCATTTGTCAAGGACAAGACTACAAGGCCCCTTCCTTTGACTCCTTTTGTGATTCCTTAATAAGAGAACAAGAAAAACTCTTACACCTTGGTCTTCTTAATCTTGGAAACTCTTCCACGAAAGCGTTAGCCGCCCAGCAGCAACCAAATTCAAAGAATCCTAAGAAGTCATATCCTCAAAAGAATGGTCCTAAACCATCTCAGCCTCAAAATGAAAGATCATTTCAGCAAAATGATAAGACCAATAAAAACAAATGGAAGAAGACTGATAGACATTGTAACTTTTGTAATCGAGATGGCCACTTAGAATCTAAATGCTTTAAGAAGATGGAAGCCTTGGAAGCCGCAATGAAGAAACATAACATCCATGTGGAGCCTACTTCAACTTCAACTTCCGGAATGGCACTTTCTGCATGTCACTACCAATCATCTCAGTCTGGTTATGCATTAAATGTATCTTCCTCTTCTTCTCATTCTCAAGAGTGGCTCATTGATTCTGGAGCCTCTTGTCACATGGCCAAAAACCAAGCCATGTTTTCTTCTTTAAATGATTGTAACACCAAAAATATATATATTGGTGATGATAGATCTCTTAATGTTGTAGGGACTGGAACTGTTCATCTAGACAATGGTCAGTTTAATGATGTATTATGTGTTCCAACCTTATCCTGCAACCTTCTATCTGTCTATCAGATAACTCATTCAGGTGAAGGTAAAATTATTGAATTTTCACCTCATGATGTTGTAATCAAGGATCTAAAAGATCCTAAACAGATTCTGGCTACTGGTCTTGCTGATGATTCCAAAAGGTTGTATAAGTTTCACAACTTTGGGTCATCCAATCTTCCCTCAGTATTTGTTGCTCATAATGATGAAGTGAGCAAACTTTGGCATGAGCGATTTGGTCACTTAAACTATCGCTCCCTTCAGCATCTATGTAAAGAAAACATGGTGACAGGTCTTCCTATGGTATCTTGCAGAGATGGTGTTTGTTCCGGATGTGTACTCGGAAAACATCATCGGGACAGTTTTGACAAACGTGCCTCTTGGCACGCCTCAGCCCCTTTACAGCTTGTGCACAGTGATTTATGTGGTCCTCTTCGTGTTGCTTCATTCTCTGGCTGCAAGTACTTCTTAACTTTCATTGATGATTTCTCCAGACGCACTTGGGTATACTTCTTAAAACTCAAGAGCGAAGTATTTAACACTTTTTTGGCCTTCAAAGCCTTTGTTGAAAAACAATCTGGACATCAAATTCTTAAGCTAAGAACTGATAATGGTGGAGAATATGTTAAAAACACATTCATCAACTTTTGCACCGAAAATGGAATTCAAATGCAACATACTGTTCCATACACTCCACAACAAAATGGTGTAGCTGAAAGGAAAAATCGCACCTTAAAGGAAATGGCTAATTGTATGCTGCAATCTAAAGGACTCAGTCTTAGTTTTTGGGCCGAAGCAATTAATTGTGCAAATTATATAATCAATC
Source organism: Pinus tabuliformis (assembly GCA_031772625.1). Classification (NCBI taxonomy): domain Eukaryota; kingdom Viridiplantae; phylum Streptophyta; class Pinopsida; order Pinales; family Pinaceae; genus Pinus; species Pinus tabuliformis. The sequence continues at coordinate 1,301,428,292 of CM062809.1, forward strand.
GCACTCCTACTAAGGTTCTAGAGAATATCACTCCAGAAGAAGCTTGGAGTTCCATTAAACTAGATGTAAGTCACTTTCGTGTGTTTGGAAGTGAAGCATGGGCCCATATTCCAGATGAAAAGCATAAATCTTTAGAACCTAAGAGTGAGAAATGTACTTTTGTTGGATATTCTGAAGATGTAAAAGGTTATCGACTTATTCCATTTAAGTCCAAAAATGTTATCATTAGAAGAGATGTAAAATTTGATGAAAATAAATCGGCCTGCGAGCCTAGTCCGGCGGATGTGCCACCTCTTCCTATCTCTTCTACCTTTGAAAACATTTCTTCTTCAGATGATGAAAGCGAGGATGATAATCCTCCCCCACCTTCTCAGGATCCTCAACTTCCAAGATGGGTCCGTGCTACTCGGGATGCAGCAGGTGATCTTGCCGGTGATCCTACAGATCAGCGACGGACACGTTCTCAGTTTGAAAGAGCCTCTTCTTTACTGGCTCAAGCTCCAGTAAATCATGATCCTGACACTTTTGCAGAAGCTTCAGGCCATCCACATTGGGAAGCAGCTATGAATGAAGAATATCATTCATTGATGACAAATGATACATGGGATCTTGTTCCTCTACCAAAGGGACGCAAACTTGTTAGATGTAAATGGGTTTACAGAACCAAGTATGGACCAGATGGGAAAGTTGATAAACATAAAGCTCGTCTCGTTGCTAAGGGCTTTTCACAGGTTGAAGGCATTGACTACACTGGAACCTTCTCCCCTGTTGCCAAAATGAACTCTATCCGCCTTGTTCTTTCCCTTGCTGCCTCTTTAAAATGGGAAGTCCATCAGATGGATGTTAAATCTGCCTTCTTGCATGGGGACTTGCAGGAAGAAATCTATATGGAACAACCCATTGGCTTCATACAAACAGACTCCAGCCTTGTTTGTCGACTTAAGAAATCCATTTATGGCCTCAAGCAAGCTCCTCGGGCTTGGTATGCCAAAATGGATAGCTTTCTTTTAGAATCTGGCTTTTCTAGGTGTCATTCTGACAATACTGTCTACACCAAGAAAGTGGGCAACTCTCTTATCATCCTTGTTCTTTATGTTGATGATCTTATTCTTACTGGTAGTGATCCCAACCTTATAAACCATGTGAAGTCCAGCCTTAAAAAGAAATTTGAAATGACAGACTTAGGACACTTACACTATTTTCTCGGTCTTCAAGTCTTGCAATCCCAGGAGGGTATTCTCCTTTCCCAGTCCAAGTATGCTTGTGATATTCTTCGTCATTTTCACATGGAAGACTGTAAGCCAGCCCCTTCTCCCTTTCAGTCTGGAGTCAAACTTTCAGTCTCTTGTACTTCTCCTGAAGTTGATGCTACCTTATACCGTCAACTTGTCGGAAAACTCTTGTATTTAACCCATACTCGTCCTGATCTTTCCTTTGTTGTTGGCCTTGTTGCTCGTTTTATGCAAAACCCCCGTGAAAGTCATTGGAAAGCAGCTAAAAGAATACTTCGTTATGTTCGAGGTACAGTACAGTTTGGGATTCATTTCAGTGCCAAAGCAGCTCCTCTGTTAGTTGGTTTCACTGATTCTGATTGGGCTGGTGACCATGATGATCGGAAGTCTACTGCCGGTTATGTCTTCACTCTTGGTTCAGGACCTATTACATGGGCTTGTAAGAAACAGGCTGCCATTTCTCTTTCGTCAGCAGAAGCAGAGTATCGTGGTGCCGTGGAAGCTAGTAAGGAAGCCTTGTGGCTTCGTCAGATCCTATCAGAGTTTGGCTTTGAGCAGCAGCATCCCACCACACTTTGGTGTGATAATCAAAGTGCCATTCAGCTATTCAAAGATCCAGTCCAGCATCAGCGCAGCAAACACATTGAACTACACATGCACTTCATCAGAAAGCTCATTCATGACCATGTTCTTGAAGTGCAATATTGTCCAACAGATGATCAGGTTGCAGACATCTTCACAAAGGCTCTCACAGAGGCGAAGTTCACTAAACTTCGATATATGCTTGGAGTTCAGGAAGTTGTCACTAAGGGGGGATAGGCTCTAGTGCCTCCTTCCTTCTCCTATTGTGTCATATTTGTAAATCCTTCAATCCTATCCCAAGTTGTTCTTAAGGGGGGATGTTAGGATATTCCGACACATAGGATATAGTTAAGTTCAACTTGGTCTAGTGTAGAGTTAGGTTAGAGTTAGGTAAATTGTGTTTCTTTACTGTTGTACATTTTGTAACTTACAATCCGACGGTCACGATATGTAGTGATCCGACGGTTCACTCTCACCTCGGTATTACCGACACTTGATCCGTGGCTTGACACCCGATTGGTCCATGAGTTCTATTTAAAGCGCATGGAGGGTCATTGTTCGGGTAATCCGTGCATGAGAGAAGCTTATGTAAATTTTCATTCTTTGATTAATAAATTGCCTGTAGTACCCACGTTGGGACAGGCCGTGGATTGTTTCCCTCCTTGCACTTTGAGGGTTTTAACCACGTCAAAAATACTGGTGTATTGATTTGAGATCTGGTTGTGAGCGGTGTCCTTTTGGTATTCTTTCTGAGGAACTTACCCTGTAAATTCCTACACCTGGCGCTGATTATCAATCGGATTTGCCGTCCTATGGTCTGCAAGAACTCCAGGATGGGCCGCTCCCGAACCCCGGACATCTTCACATTTTTCAATAGTGACTGAAACTATGAAGGTTGAGTTGGCTAAAGAACACGGGATGCGGTAGCGAACAGTGGGGTGGGGAGTATGCTCACATTCAACAGTCCTGACTTGCCCGCGACCCATGCCTCTGCCACTTCTGGTGACAGGGGGACTACTACGACCAGGTTCCAGCGCGTCCAAGGAAGAGTATGAAATGGGGGTGGACCGCTGAGAGGTGGCACGACCACGGGAACCACCATGCCTGCTCCCCATTCTAGGCCGTTCACGCGGCATGGTCATGTGCAGAGGCTTGTCAAAGGAGCAGATACACAGAGAGGAATGACAACGAGTCCAGTACCCAGAGTGAAGCGGAAATAGAACCCCGACAGAACCGTAAGAACCTGGAACCAGAGCCCAGCAATTATGAAATTCTCTTGAGCCAAGTAAGGGAATGACAGGCCGAAGCTCGCTAGCAGAATGGCTCAGAGAAACTATCAGGCGGAAAGAGTCGATAGTGCAGACACAACCAACCTCCCTAGGAGCCTAAGACTCTCTAGTGACAAACAAGACAAACAAGAGCAATCCTTCTCTAAACATGCATTTACCATACAGGAAATCAAGTGTTTAGATCCTACCTGTAGTCCAACGCTGTTGTAGTAGTCCAGCCTCGCCGATCCGGATGAGCTCCTCCTTCACTTCGAAACCTGCATTCACTAACAATCAAACGATTAAATAGCACTTGATAATCTCATAAAATAAAACATATTTAACATATAGACCAAGGAGTACATGAAACAACTCATAAATAGCAAGTTATTGAGAAGAATGGACTCATTTACATTAATAGGAAACAAAAGGAACAATTACAACCTGAGCCTTGGTGTTGTGCAAGTCCCTCCCAGGGTCCATCAAGAGTTCTCCTTTACTTTGAAAAGCTCACCCACTTCCAAATGAAACAAGAAAGGATGGGAATCTCTCCTCACAAGCTTCTAAATGGGAGTCCTAATTCCACCAGCATCTACCCTTAGAAATGTTTAGCTTTCAACCTCCCCTCCTTCTGGCCCAATGCCTGTATTTATAGTGCTCAAGAGGAAGTTAATCAGGTCCACTATCAATGGGATAATCCCCTCTTTGGATGGGATAGATCCTCTCTTGATGGGATAAGTTCCTCTTTCATAGGGGTACATGAACCATCTGGAGGCGCTCAATACACGTCAAACAACCTTCTAGAATGCTCTAGAAATGACCACAAGTAACTTTTTAAAGATGAAACTCGTGCCTTTTGACCTTTACAGGGGTACGCACCTGCCCCTTTACATACAGAGCGTACAAGTACACAGGTTTTGTGAACATTAGGTGCGTACACGCAGGTAAGGCCGAGAGAATCTGCGTACCCAGAGATAAACACATTTACAAAGACTTTCTCTCTTTTTGGAGTTTGACATGGAGAGCAGAGGCATAAGACTTGCCCAGGAGGATAGCATGACTGTTGATAGAGCCATACTAACTGTAAATAGCCATGGTGACATTTTTTAGTGTAACAGAAACACACAAAGCAGCAACCCATAAGGCCTCAGTGGTCTGCGACGAAGCCACGGGAGTGATGAACTTATTGAATGCCATAGCACAGATAACCAGGAGACTGTAGGAGGAAGTAAATGCCTTCATTAATATGCTTGTGCGAGACCAGCTCGCCCGTCCAGTGCAATAACCCGTGGCGCGCTTGGGCTGATATGTTAAGTTAGGATATGGACATAACAATATTAAAAAAATGTTTTTTAAAAAAAAATATACCTTGATGATGATGTCCATATCAAAGAAAATGTTAGGTTAGATGTCCTAAAAAATCAAGACAAAAAGAAAATGTTAGGTTAGAGAGAAAAGAAAACAAATAAACTCTGAAAGTGGGCAAGTCTAAATGCCACTACCTTTTTCCACAAAATAATGGTTGTGTGCAGCTTGTCGTAAATGCCACAACCCATGATAGTCAAACAGTTTAATCTTGACTGCTTCATGCTTTAAATTTGATGTTATAGTTAGAGAATAAATATCTGGCCAAACTGTTTATTCTTGGCAGATCAATAGTTAGGTAGAGAATAATAAGGTGCTCATTGAGTTTAATCTGAGCCCTTGGATGATATAAGGTTAGAAGTAGATAGTTTTTTTCTTTTAAAGAAAATGGATAAGGGTTTGTTAGCTTAAATGCACCCATTAAGTGAAGAAAAAATGATAGGGTAAGCAAAGGGTAAGTAGAAGAAAGGTTGCAGAAGTATGAGGATTGATTGGACAAAATGTACATTTATCATGTTTTACCATATGTTCTATGTCCACGAGGCAATTACAAAAAGAAAATGAAGGTTTACAAAGTCAATTAATTAACTTCCCCCATTCATTTCACCCATTTACTTTACTAATTTCCCATACTTAAATCCTTTAAGTCAAAAGGCTCAGAGAATTTCTTTGACTTCTGGAGGGACCGGACCCTCGGCTTAATAACTTAAGGACAACAAGTACTAGATTCCCCCTCATAAAAAATTCATCCCCATTCATCCTTATATTTACTATTTTATCCTTCCCACCTTCATACAGTTCATATTCTCTCATTTTCCATAAAAAAATCCCTTTTCCTAAGGTTAAAATCCTTTTTACCTAGGAAAAGTGAAAACCCCATGTTAAACTCCCTTTTACCCAAAAACCCACAAAATATATTTTAACATAAGTATTAATGTATATATGCCAAATAAAATAACACATGAAAATGCATTATACTTAGTGCTATTTCCCCTTCCGCTCATATTTCATATTAATACTAAATTATAGTATTAAAACCTTAAAAAGTACCTTCCCTGTATATATTAATTCCTTTATTAAAATACCCCAAAACCATAAGTTTTATAATAAAACTATGTATTTTATAAAACATCGCATTGGCAGGATCGCAAGCCTTTTAACATGCATACACCCTCCGCATTGCGATAAGCGATTGTGATGGGAACCCAAACCCGACACAGATATATATCATAATTCATACTCATTTCGCATCTGCCCCCATCGCAAGTCCCATCTAAAGCATTACACCCCGCGTTGCGAACTACGATTGCGATATGCGATGGGAAGCTCGAACCCGATGCAATATATGCCATAATCTATTGCCATATCACATCTGTCCTAATCACAAGTCCTGTCCGACTCATACAACCTTCGCCATTGCGATCACTGATATTCGATGGGAGCCCAGACTCGACGCAATATTATCTATGGTTTATTTTCACATCACATCGGGCCCCTATCACATTCCTTTGCGATGGGCCTACCCTTGCCTAACTCCGATTGTGATATGCAATTTGAACCTAGACCCAATGTCATTATCCGCCCGAATTCATATTTTTCAAGTCCGCCATATATTGATTTGCGAAGGATTTCTTTGTTAAATCATTTTTACAGTTTAAACGAAGAATTAACCCAAACCATGATTTAAATGAAAAACCTCGATAAATCTCAGTTTTAACTCATAATCCCACATAACGACAAAAATACCACTGTTCATTTTTGTGCCATATTTCAAAAATAAACTGTTTTGCCGTCTTAACGCAAAAAGCACCATTTTGACTCTGTTTCGCCCTTTTACACAATCGAGCCTCCATAAGCCTGTTCGACCAAATAAAACCATCGTTTTGCCTTCTGATATGCCATGGACTCCTTCCAACATCCTTTCAAGCCAAATAAAGCCATTGATGACCTTCTCTGTCACCTGTATTTTCTTAACGATTTCTGTGTTTTGCAGGAGAAACTCCAGTTCCAGGCTTATAAAGAAAAAGCCTGCATAATAGTTTGAAGACAAATATGAAGATTTTACTGTTGAAAAGCACAGTAAAAAGCTGAAGCACAGTAAAGGTTACTCCGCCGGGTCAAAGCATATTAAACAGAGTTTAAACAATATCAGATAAAAGATTAAATGAAGCAATAGGCTAGCGTGAAGGATACAAACAATCAAAGCAACATAAAATTCAAAATATCATACAACAAAGCCAACACAGCCTGAATAAAGGGCACAACAAGAAGCAGTTCAAACAACTGCACCTATCTTCTTGCAATAAAGATCTTTCATTTCCTAGAATAAATCTTAATCAATTTAGGGATATTTTCATAGTTTAATTATTGTATAAATAACTCGTTTCTCGAGTTGTAAAAGGGTTCATTGTTCGTGGTTTATTGCTCACTACTTGTTAAGTCGTGTCTTTTCATTCCATTTTGACCTGGTTGCACCTTTGAAGGAAGCTTTTCTGGACACTTGATGTACTCAGTTTTTCTGGAACCTTAATACAAAGCAGAGGATACTGGATTTGATCTTACACAGTTTGTGTTATCCTGTAAGTTTTTCTAGTTACCATCATTATGTTTTCTTCATATGCATATGACTTATAGAGATATCTTGGTAGCAACAATTGTGTCACAATTTATTCCTATAAGCTCCTGAAGTGATCATCTATTAAGAGAATGGATTGATGGACTGTCTATTTAGCTAATCCCCTCTAATCAATTAATCATCAACATCTTTTGTAAGCTTAAGTATACTGCCTTGAATTTTTTGAACATAGTTTAGAAGGTTTTCATAATGATTGTTCTATTTTACAGTCTGGAAACTGTGATAATCTTATTACTTTTTGTTTTCCACTCACCACTATTTGATCTATATCACTATGTAAAGATTTATAGCAGCGCTTTGCTGATATATTAATATTATCAAAAGGATTAAGTATTTCAATTATAAATCTGTCTTCTTTCATTGGTCTTCCAAAAACTAAAACCAAAAACCCCAAAGAAATTATTTTAGATGCTCTGGCATTGGTAGCTGACCTACTACTATCTCAGAGGAACAATAGTTTCCACACTAGCTTGATTGTAAGATGTAGCGTTTGCCAAGCTCTTGATCAATTGACACATATTCCAAGCCAAGGCAACACATTTGTTTCGATTGGGGTTGAGGGGTATATTGGTGCACAAGGACTATAACCGTCAGAGTCTTAGTTTCATCTCTCGTGTTGCTCCACTGCCAGCAGGCTTGGACAGTACCCCGACGGAGTCACAAAGGAACACAAGCATGGATCTACTGCCAGCGAGACTAGTTAGTACCCTGGCGGAGTTACTTACATCTCCTCTCTACACATGAAGCCTTTCTCTTCTTTTGCCTTATTCATTTTTCATTTTTTCAATTTTTTTTCACTTTTATTTATTTATTTTGTAACTGTGCATAGCACTTATTCATTTCAGAGGCAGAAAATGGATCCCGACTTATTGAGAGAAGAAGATGTTGTTCCAGAAGAGAAGTAGTTTATTATACCTTTGACGTGCCTGTTAAGGTTTCCCGCCTCACCTTACTCTACTTGATGAGCTAACAAGGGTTAACCCAAAAACAACTGTCTAGAGTAGATGACACTAGTTAGTGCGCAAGCATTGTGTTTTCACCAAGGTTCACTTCAAACAGTATGTATTTCCATCGACGTATCATGGATTGAAAGTAACAAGTTCTTCATACAGAGGCAGGATGACAGATAACCAAGTAGTGATAGTATAACAAGGCCTCTTGTACTTTCTGAAATTTTCTTCAAGATTCATACATGGTTTCATGCGAAACTATCCTATGAAACGAAACAAGAAAACTAACAAACAACAAAGCAAAGCAAGAGCAGAAGTAAAAGTGAAAGCAAAGCAAGTAAGCAAACAAGCATGCAAGCAAAGAACTCAAAAGCAAACACTACTCCTCCTCTAAAGTTAACAGTGCATGGGTCATCTCACATGAATTGATACTTCCAATGTAGCTACCGACGCATTGGTTAACCCTTGTTGGTGAAGGCATGGTTCGCGAACCAGATAGTTGTGCGAACCAGAAAACAAGAAAGGTATAACAGTGAAGACAAACACACTCTAAGCTTACAAGTGACCACAGAACAAAGATGAGTGAAAGTGCATGACATGCATTTTTTGGTGCTACCATGATGTTGTACTACATCGCATGCAGATGTTAAGTGTATGCATTCTCTTGACTGTGACATGCAAGAAAACGTGAGAAAGGTAGACCACTTATGTTGTGCAAGATTTTGTTGTAGCATTTTTTGGTTTTGGTAAGTTAGTATCAATTAGTCAAAAAATGAAATAATATTTCAAAAAAATGTTAAGTTAGGATATGGACAAAAAGAATTTAAAATAAAAAAC